>CM017466.2:3765552-4365552 GCA_007827005.2 Populus simonii | reverse complement strand
TTATAATGTCCTCAGCCCCAGCAGTTTTCGCAGCAACAAGAGAGCCATCAATGTCAACTTCACCATACTGAAAGAAATTCAGCATAACCACTTAAGTTCTCAATTAACATCATATAACAACAACAAGGGCTTGAAAACCCATCACAAAGATTCTTTCTTTTTTCTTCTGCTCACATTCATCAGTCATCATATGATATATGCAGATTATATGGGATGCAAAAAGATAAATGAAAGATGATGACAGAGTACCTCATTCTCAATCACTGCTATGCGCTTCCCATGGTCAGCAGTCAGAATATGATTAAGTAACGTTGTCTGTTATACATAATCACCATAAAACAACACAACCCATTTTCGTAAATCAAATGAAATGCACAAAAAAAAGAATGAAAGAAAGAAAGGAGGATAAAAAAAGGACCTTGCCAGAGCCCAAGAAACCGGTGATGATAGTGGCAGGAATCCGATTATCGGGAGGAATCTTGGTGGTTAAGTCCGAGTCGTCAGTCTGAGGGGCAGAAGTGGTGGCGGTGGCAGAAACGGAGAAGCGGCGGCGATGGAAAAGGGGTGTAGTTTTGAGGACGGGATGATGGGTTCTTCGTGGTTTTAGTAAGAAAGGGAGGATGGTGGAGCGGAGTGTGGTGGGATGGCGAGAAGTTAAAGAGGCGAAAGTAGTGGCTATGTCTACTGATAGTGATGACAGTGAAGCCATGGTCATGACTTGAGAGCCTTCTGGTCTAGTTTCTTCTGGGTTTTGGCCTTGTGGATTTTGAGATAGAGGGACAGGGGAGGAGAGATAGAGGTGGCCTTAAAGCTGACCAACAGGTGAACCTTAAAATTCTTCAAGTAAATATCTTATTTAATTTAGGTTTAAAATTAAATTCAATAATGGTCAATTAACTTTAATAAATCAAAGATAATCTGGTGGTTAATCCGTAAAAAAAATTCTAAGAATTAAAATTAAAAAGTAAAAAAATAAAATTGATAGCAAAAGAAATTTTTCAATTTAATTTTTTTATCTTGTTTGGATTTAAAATTATTCAATCAACTTGTTCAATTTAAAAACAATTTAGCCAACCAATAAAAAAATCTAAGAACAAAAATAAAAGCAAAAGTACTTGATTTATAAATTTATAAAGTAAAAAAAATATTTTCCAACCCAATTTATAAATTTAGATTTGTTAAAAAAATAAAAAAAACAAGTAAGAACATATATATTTAAAATAAACTTAAAATATAAATTCATATCCTTTCTTGTATATTTTTTTCAATACTTAAAATATAAGATAAATAGTCTATTTATTAGAAAATAAAAACATTAAAGGATACCACGAAATCCAAATGTCATGGAAAATCAAGAGACTAAACCCAAGACTCATGAAGTCTAAAAGATTTTAATGGGCATTCAATATATATAATTATAGATTTTATAACACTTCCTCTTTAATGATCATGTATTAAAAATATGTCTTATTAAAACCTTGCAAAGAAAAATCAGATTGGAAAAAAACCTCAACGAAAGAAAAAAAAATACAATATTCTTTTGTGATTTCTGAATACTTAAAAAATTCAATACAAGGTTTTATATAGATACTTCAAGATCTATATTTGAATACTTTGGGATTCACAAAAATATCAAATTGTCTCATTAAAACCTTGCAAATAAAAACTCAATGGAAAAAAAACATAAGCGGAAAAAAAGGAATACAATTTGCATTAACTTCATCTCAAAAGTACATGTCTTATGATAAATCTTTAAGATAACGCATTCTAATATTATGGACAAGCTTCTTGAAAGTTGAGGCTGGTAAAGACTTTGTAAATAAGTCTGTTAAATTATCAATTAATCTAATTTGTTTGATATCAATTTTTCCCTTATGTTGAAGCTCTTGGGTATAAAAAAAACTTTGGTGAGATATTTTTTGTTTTGTCTCCTTTGATTTAGCCTCCTCTACGTTGAGTGATACGGGCAACATTATCTTCCAACAATATTGTGGGACTATTTTCAATGGTTAAGACTATCTTCAACGGTTAACAATCCATATTTTTGTTTTATGTGTTGGATAATTGACCTTGGCTATATACATTCTCAACTTATTTCATGAATTGCAATAATTTCTGAATAATTTGATAAAGTAGCCACTAATGTTTGTTTAACAGATCTCCAAGAAATTGTAGTATTATGTAAACAAATAACTTGTTTGTGATCTCCGTTTGTGGGGATTAGAGAGATAACATGCATCTATACATCCAATCAATTATAAATTTGATCCACTATAAAATAACCTCATTTTAGTTGTTTGGCGAAGATAACAAAGTATATATTTGTCCATTTTCCAATGTTTTTTTTGTGGGAGTGAAACTATATTGTACTAATAAATTGATTGTAAAAGCTATGTCTGGTATTGTATAATTTGCAAGATACATGAGTGCTCCAATAGTACTAAGATATGGTACTTATGGACCAAGAATTTCTTCATCCTTTTCTAGTAGTCAAAAACATTTTTTTCTTCACATCAAGTGATCGAATAATCATAGGTGTACTCTAAGGATAACCATTGTCCATGTAAAAGTGCTTCAAGATTTTTTTTTTGTATACGTCGATTGATGGATAGATTTTCTATTTGAAAGATATTCAATTTGTAAACCAAGATGAAATTTTATCTTTCTGAGATCTTTTATTTCAAATTCATCTTTCAAATAGGTTGCAGTTTTTACGAGTTCTTCAAGATTACCAACAAGATTTAAATCATCAACATATACTACAACAATAACAAATCTAGATGTGGTTTTCTTAATAAAAATGCATGGGCAAATCTCATTATTCTCAAACCTTTTTTCTATGATGTATTCATTAAGATAATTATACCACTTTCGACCAGATTGTTTCAACCTATAAAGATTTTTATAGTTTAATAAAATAAATACTTTTGGGTTTATCATAAAAGGTTTCAGGTATTTTGAATCCTTCAAGGATTTTCATATGGATATCTTTATCTAATGATCTATATATAGATATTTTGTTACTACATCTATTAAATGTATATTTAGAGTTTCTGAGACTACTAAACCAATAAAAAAATCTAAAAGTGATTGCATTCATAACTGGAGAATAATTTTTCTTATAATCAATGTCAGGTCTTTGTGAGAAATCTTGTGCAACAAGTCGTGTATTATATTGAACAATTTCATTGTTCTTATTTTGTTTTCTAACGAAAACTCACTTATACCCAACAACCATAACACTTTAGGTGTATGAACTACATGTCCAAATACTTTACATTTTACAAATGAATTTAACTTTGTTTGGATTGCTTCTTATCACATTGACCAATCATTTCTATGTCGATATTCTTTGATAGCTTATGGTTTAATTTTATCATTTCTTTTGGTGATGCCAAAAGCAACTTTAAATGCAAATATTTCATTCATGACAATTTTATTTTGATTCAAAATCTCTCATGTATGAACATAGTTTATAGAGATCTCATTATTTCTAGGTACTTAGATCTTTTCAGGAGATGCTTCTTCAGAAGGCCTCTCTTCAATATGATCAAAATTAGAAGATGATTTTGACACAATATTTATCTTCTATTTTATGGATGATGAATCTTTAGGAGTACCATCATCTACTTGTTATAATTTTCATTTTCTAGGATTTTTGTCCTTAAACAGGTTTAATTCTAACTAACGAATCAACATGTCCCTAAACTGATGTAGACAATTTTTTTTTTAGTTTAACGTGGGTGTCCGAGCCAGCTTGCACGCACCTCAACTAATCTCACGGGCCCTGAAGTTAACGACCATGTAAGCCTCCAGTGGCCATCATATGAGCAACCACAGGGCTCAAACCTGAGACCACAGAGAGAGCAAACCTCTTGATCCCAAACTCTTACCACTGGGCCACCACCTAAATGGTTTGATGTAGACAATTTTGATTTCATAAGTAATGGTCTAGAAGTTAATTGAATACATTTTATAAATGATTATGCTATACCATTTTGGTATGTAAATGAGCAATAAGATGTTCAACATCAATTCCAATAGAAGTGTAAAAAATATCAAATGCTTGAGAAGTAAACTCAAAAATATTGTCTAATTAATTATCTTGATTGGATAATCGAGAAATTGCGCTTATAGTCTGATAATATATGCTATTAATCTAGCAAACACAACATTTCAACTAGAAAGTAAACAAATATGTTACCATTTACTTAACGCATCAATTAATATCATAAAATATCTGAAAGAATTCTTTCGAGAAAAGATGGTGATTCTATAATAACTTTTCATGGAGATGTTTAGGTAATAAATTTACCTTGAGAGCATGCAATGCATGGATTTTCACTTGGTAAAAGAATCTCCAGGTTCTTTAAAGGATGCCCATGTGAATTTTCAACAATTCATTGCATCATTATTAATCATAAATATCCAAATCGATCATGTCAAAGCATAAATATTTTTAGGTCAAAACACTTCTGGTGTATCACAACATTTATTTCAATAGATTTCATGATCGTGTAATAAATTCCAGAAGAGAAGCATGTAATTTTTCAAGTACAAGCTTCTAGCCTGAAATACATTAAATAATAGAAATATATTCTTTTTTATCTTCATCTATTGTTTCAATATGATAATTATCGCACCCGATATCGCGGCAACCTTAAAAAAATTCAATGAAAAGAACAAATTTCTAGCATCTTATTCTTTGATGGAGAAATGTCTATTTTAAGAGGTTGCCACCTAGTATTATGGTCACTAGGAACCTAATTAGTCAATAAATATTCTATAATACGGGACTGGTTACATAAAAGAGAATATATTATCACCCCTTAAACGTCCTGTCTGAGGCAGACTGCATTGCTAGTTTTGTCTTAAGTTGCTAAGAGTTTGTTGGTTTATGCTATGATGGTATGCTTGTGATATTCTAACTCTGGCATCAATGAATATTCAACCACAAATACTTCCAACTATGGCGTTGGTAAATATTATGTAATAGAAAAACATATGATATTTCTGACTCTAACATAATGAATAAACCAATAAAATAAATTAAAATCAATGCATACATAATTTTTATTTTTATTTGTTTTTGGGCGGGTCTAGCCCAATCATATAAGCTGGGCTAGACTTCGCATGTCTGACCAGCCCGGCCTAAGTTGCCTAGCATATGTGAATTACTCACGCATGCAGGCAATAGTGCCAGTGTAAATAAAAACGAAAAGCGAGTGAAGAAGAATGCTACTGACCTGTAGAGCCTGTTTGGCTCTGCGGTTGAACCTGTGTTTGACCAAATTTCAATTTATTTTTTTTTGTTAAAATTGAGTGTGGTTTGTACTTTTTGGATCGTTTTGATGTGCTGATATCAAAAATGATTTTTAAAAAATGAAAAAACATTATTAACATGTATTTTGGCACGAAAAGCTATTTGAAAAGCAACCACTACCACACTGTCAAACAGGCTCCACCTTGAAGACCGAAGATGAAGACGCTGGTGACGACCAGGCCGGGCGACGCCCTCTCCCTTCTTCCATTTTATCTCTTGCTTTATTCTGCTCTCAGGATTCTCTCCCTCTCTCTCTCTCTATCTGCTTTTTCTTTTTTCTTATTTTCTCTGTTTTTTTCTGGTCTTTCTGCTCTCTGTATCTTCTGTCTTCGTCCTCTTGGTTTCTCTTCTGCTCTCTTGTATGCTTGTTTTGTGTCTGTTCACTCGTTTTTCTCTCTTTTTTTCTGTGTTTTCGTCTTCCCCTGTTCGTTCTTATTCCTCCTGTACGCTTCTCTTATGGCTTTCCCCTCTGTGTTTCTTTTTTGTTCCCTCTCTGTCTTCTGTCTTCTGTCTCTGGTGCTCAAGATGGTGGAGACAATGGTCGCTCTTTCCTTCTCTTCCCGTTTTCTCTGTTTTTCGTTTTTCCTCCTGTGTTAGGCCCTGTCTCCTGGTTCCCCATGTCCCTGTTTTATCTGTCCAAAGCACCCCTCTGCTTGCGTCTTCTTTAAGGTCTGCCACGGTTTCCTCTGCTCTTGTATTTTTTTTATTCCTTCGTCCTGTTGCCCCCATTCTCCAGTGCGCTCCCCCCTTTTTATAAAGCCAGAGAGGTTTCCTTTATTAGTGTTCGTGCCTCCTGATCGTGGGGCACGAACGCCTCCGTTTCTTTGAGAAGAAACAGGGGAATAACAGTCCTGCTATTGGAGGACTGTTCAACGAGGCCTTGGAAGTTGGAAGATAATGGGCAGCAGAGGAGACGTGGGAGACGCGGTCCAAAACGGTTTTGGTTTCCTGTTGAACCGGGTGATAAACAGTACAAACGGCGGCGTTTTTATTGAAATGGCTATCTTCAATTTGCCCCCTGAAGTTCTGATATTTATCAATTGGGTCCCTAATCAATGAAAATCAATTCAATTTTGCCCCTGGATCAATTGCAATTGGACCCTTGGATTATAACGTCATTTACAAAACAGCCCTTGGTTTCTGGATTATTCAATTTGATCCTTAATTGACTCTTCAACTTTTAATTCTTTCAAAATTACCCCTAGAAAAATCAATTAAACTCCCTAATGTACTCCCGCCATTTCACTTTGGTCCTTAGACTTTAATTTCTTGCAATTTTGCGTCGAATCAGCCTCAAATTTTGGTATTTCTTCAATTAAGCCTTCATTAATTAATTAAATCAAAGTTTAATTAAGTCCCTGAACTTATCAATTCTACAATTAAGCTCCTGATTTCATTAATTAAACTAATTCAAAGTTTAATGAAGTCCCTAAACTTATCAATTTTTTTAATTTTTGACCAAATTGACTCCCAAAATGAATAATTACATCCTTATTAATCCTCAAACTTTCAATTTGTGTTGTCTTAATCCAATCCTCAAATTATTTTTCATTCATTTTTTTTTGAAAAATTCAAAAATTGAGTTATGACAGTTGCCCCCTCTTCATAATATTTACGATGCAAAGACATTGAAAATTTTTATTTTCTTTACGTAGTAAATTTATAAAGAAAAGTGGAAAGAAAAAAAACATTTGCTTCTTTAAGAGTCTTGAAAACTTCAACAACAGAAGATTGACAAACGACCTTTACAGAGAGATATTGAAATCAAGAAATTAGTCATTTGAAAGGTGACCTACCTTATCGAGGAAAAACATCCAAATTGTATTTTTTTGAATTGGTCTAATTGTTCCAGGCGACTTGCTCGATGGTGTGAGAAATACAAGAATTTTTCAAAAAAGGTCACAATGTGGGTGATTAACTCAAGTGAAAAAATACAAAGATTTTTTCAAAAATGGTCTAATTGTAATGGGTTACCTGCCCATGTGGAAAAATACGAGAATTTTTCAAAATGATCTCAATGTAATGGGTGATCTATCCAGGTGAAAAAATACGATGATTTTTCAAAATGGTCTTATTGTTATTTAGTTCTTTAGAAATACTAATTTTTTAAGAACTGTATTTAATTTATTTAATTCTTCAGAAACTTACAATACTAGTTCTTCAAGAACTTTAAATTTTGATGAATAAAAGGAAAAGAAAATTTGTCAAAATAAGTTACAGAGCCAAACATATTCCATAAAGTATAAACAATAATGAAAAGAGAAAAAAAATATTGAAATTGATACAAGCCATAAAATATAGGAATTCATGTGTGCCAAGATTCCAATATAAATTAAGTAAAGTGATCTAGCTGATAACATCTTAAAAAAATAAAGAATAAGTAATAATATACATATTCTAAAAAAACTTAAAATAAAATTTTATATATTTTTCTCAATGCTTAGAATACAAGACAAACAATCTATTTATAAGAGAAGAAAATAAAAATATTAAAAGACATTAGAAAACTCAAGTGTCATTAAAAACTAAGAGTCTAAACCCAAAAGTCATGAAGTCTAAGAGATTCTAATAGGAATTTAATATATATATAATTATAGATTTTATAACAAGTTTATTTTAGTTATGTGTAAAGGGTTTTTGATGTTCATTTTTCCATTGTTCCTTTTTAAATATAATTTTTAGTTATATGTAAAGGGTTAAATTAATTAGAATACTTTTTATTCATATACAATATAATTTTCAAATATACCTGGTTTATAAATTTGTAAAGTAAATGATTTAATCTGCTTTTATATAATTAGATAAGCTTTTAATTGAATTTGTCTCCCTATTTTTTATTCAACCTAGAGATGTTCAGAATGGATGTAAAGGAGGGGAAATTATAAGGGTAACCTTTGACCCCCACCTGTGTTCAGCCCAATTTATGGGGAGGAGGAATATTCAAGAAGAGCAACATTACAATTATAAATTACAATTGTTTTTTTTATATATAAAAAAAAAAGCACGGCAAAAACATAATGTATCCTAAATAACGCCTTCTTGTTTTAGTCTTTCTATGCTCTCTTTTTTTTAATTCAATAACCCAACCATTTTTTATATCAGTTTTATCCTTTCACACTAAGTTATTTAAGATTTGGACCTTGAAAATTGTTTGTGTTAGCTTGCTATGAGATTCTCAAGGTATCAAAAAAAAATCTTAATATATTTTTTATGCTTAATTTGACATAACCAATTTAATTTTAATTAATTGAAAGATATTGAAAATGAAGAGCTGAATTTGACATTAAGTTTTTTTGTTATTGTTTGAGTCTTGCTTTTTCTTTTTCTTTTTTGCCTTTAGAATTGAGTTTCTCATTTTCATCCTTTTAATTTTTAAAAGGTCTGTTTTGGTTCAAAATTTTATTTGATGTATTTTTAGTTTTGAGGGATGAGAGAGAAATTAATCGAATAACAGCAAATGAAAGAGAAAGTAAATGATTAGCTTAATTTTAATGATTAAACTAGTTGTTCTTGGTATCAATAAGTACCTTTTGATAATAAAAATTCTATTTGGGTTTTTTCTTTCTTTACCTTGTAAAAAAAAATAGAACGAACTTAACTTTTCATGACTTTATTTTGTGTAATTGAACCAATTTAGATATGTTTTGAGTCAAGATATTAGTTTTTTTTTTTTTGCCCTTATAAAATTGTTTAATAAGTATTTTTAGATGAAAATAGATTAAAGAATCGTTCTTTAGTATAAAAAATCACTCAATCTTAATTTTCCAACCACCTCTCGGTTGTGAGATCCTAAGCTCCCAAACAAAACATTGTCTACATTTTCAAATCCTAACTACGAAAGAGGTGGTTAAAAAATCAAGCAATGGTTTTTCAATAAAAAAATATTTTTCAATCTATTTTAACCTAAAAACACCTTTAAAACCTCAATGAACCAATTTCTCAGCCCAAGACAACCTAATTTGGTAATAAAAAAATGCAAAATTAAGCTAAAAAAATTAATTCTCAACCTCAATCTATTTTTTCTACCAAGACGAGGGGCAAAAAAACCTCATCAAAACTTCTCTCATAAAATGAAATATATTGAGACCAAGAATGACTTTCTTGATCTCTGTCACATAGCAAACTGTTAATTTCTCTCTTCTCCCATGTTTTTCAATGAATCTCTCTCTTCTTTCTAACTTAGAAACTGAAACGTAAACTAAATAAAATTTTGGATCAAAATGAAAAAAAATCAGAAAATAAGGATTAAAAATGAAAAAATAAAAAACTTTAGGGACTAAAAAAAGCTAAAAACACACCTCATTTATTGAAAATTGATTTTGATTTTGCTATATAGAGCATCAATTTAATACCAAAATCTTTTTCAATATATTAAGAAACCTTTATAATATAAACTAAAACAAATTATCAAGTTCAATTTTACATAAAGCAAATGTCAAAAGATCACATTGAAAAAAAGAAGTGATCCAAAAAAAAATATTAAAGGAATAAAGAAAAGGATCTTTTCCTTGTAGTGAATAGGGGAATTCTCCAATCCCTTTTAGATTTTTATTTTAATTTTAATATTGCAAATAGAGAATGTAAAGGGAAGATTGTATTGAAGAAAAAACCAAATGAAATTTATAGCCAAACTTGCTAAAAAAAAATTGATATGCACTATGTTTAAAAGATATGGTTACAAAATGATCGAAAAGTTGTAAATTTTTTTAAAAAAAAAATACACAAACCACAAATAAGGAAAGTTGAGTTCCATAAATAAGTTGGAAATATCACATATAAGTTAGGAAAGAGAAAACTGAGATGTTTGTATATAAAGATGGATTATAATCTAATAAATTGGACTTCTGAATTGGAAGGTATTGTCCACAAATGCATGAAATCCCTCGTATGCATGCTAATTAAGCAAGGTATCTCCTCAACACAAACTCAAATACTTCATTTCCTGGTTTCACCACTAACTAGATAATTATTTGACATTAAAAAATAAAAAAATAAAAAGCAAACAAACAAAATACCATAGTTTTAAAACCCAGCCCGGCAGGTCGACCTGGGGCTGGAATCGGGCTAAGTTGAAGAAAAAACGGGGGAAGGAAAACCTGGTGTGACCCGGCTGACCCGGCAACCCGGTTGACCTAGCAAGACCTGGTTGCAAACCCATTGATTTTTGTTTTTTTTTTATTTTACTAAAACGACGTGGTTTTGATTTTAAAAAAAAAAAAGAATTGACCCGGTCAAAACCCGAAACCTGAACCTTGACTGGGCCGGGTCTTAAAACTATACAAAATACCATATATAAAGCACACTTCCATGGAAGCACAACTTTTCCACTTGAGATAATCATTGCTTTGCTTCAACATTTTCCACTGAGGCGAAGAAAATAAACCGAAGCAAGTAAATTGTTAAAGACACGGAATGCATTAAATTACATTTCAACAAATCAGAGCTTCATGTCAAGAAAAGGAAACGTTAATCATAGTTATTAGCATTAATTACGGCAAATTGATCTCTTTCCCTGATTCAAGTTAAACCATCATCTAAACAGTGGACCAACCAATGTCACTCCTATATCCATCCCTAGGCCGATACAAGACACGGTCCGAGATGGCCAAGTGAGCTGCCGACCTAGACATCTCTTTACAGGCTTCGACATCATGATAGAAGAGCATAGCACATTGCATGTCAAAATTCGAACTTAGATAGATATCAATTTGATATTTTTCAACAAACACATCATATCCATTTGCGGAGAGATCAAAAATATTGGATATAAACTTACATTAGATAGTGATTGGATGTTTTATTGACCACAGAAATAAATCTACTCCAAGGCATTATTTTTTATTTTTTTATTTCATGTCTAGTTGAGCTTAGTCTCTTCGTGTTTTTACATAGAAGGCGTTGAACGCATTTTCTGTAAAGAGGCATTTCAGGTATCACCATAAAAAAAATAACCTGTTACTGACTTTGCGGTCAATTCTGGTTAAAGGGTTGTTTAATTATTTCTTGTAGTATAGGGATTAATTAATTCATTTCAGTAAACTGCAGGTACTAATTTATAATTAACCAAAAACAGAAAAAAATAGAATGATGTTTTCCAGCATTGAAAAGATTGGCAAATAAAGAATACAAGTCCGATTTATCCAGTATGATACCTTAAAGCAAAATGACAGATGGTCTAAAATCCTAAGTAGAACGACTGGGTTGGGGAAAAGATTCTCGACCACAAACAAAACAATGAGGAAATTTCGATGTTTGACGACAAAATAATAAATATTACAGACTATTCAAGAGTTCAAAGAAATAAAATAAGCACAGAACCAAAAAAAAATCTTCCTTGAGCAAATTTCTAGTTCGAGGTCAAAAGGCATCACTATTAATACTATTACTAATACTACTACAGCATTTACCTCACGAAGTATCAGACAGAACATGCTAAATCTACATCTTTTGCAAGTAGTAGTTCCTTGAGCAGGTTACAACATATCATTGAACCTCAAACTGCACAGAGAAAGAAATCAAGAACATAAGAATGAAGGAAATCCACGTCAAAACTAGGATAAAACCCTGGGGATCTAGACTGATGCTGTTCATATGAATGACAGATGGGTCAACAAATTAAGGCACTTTGATACCCACCCAAGCAGGAAAATGTTAGATAACCCCTTAGCCAGGCAGGAAGAGTGTTTGGTAAAGGGAAACTACTGCAAATGCAAATCAATCGATAGAAGTCCACAACTAACATCATGCAAGATTGTGTTTCGAGTTCAGCTGATCCTGATGCTTCAATGCACCATGTTTTTCAGATTGCCAGAACTAGGATCAAGTACTAGGGTTGACTATGGCTTGCTAGTAATTTTTGAAACAAGTACAAAAGGCAGACAGATATTGGACATACCTAACTTAGGAATGGGCCAGCAAGCCAAGCATGTAAAAGAACTTGTGCTCTGGCAATCATAAATCATCTCTGGGCTTGATCAGAACCTGATGGTCCAACTGAAGGAATAGCTGCCACACTGCTTGCTGACCCATTCTCAGCAGGTGGAGGCACACCCCATTTTCCTTCAGATTCAAGTGGCTCAAAGACATGAACCCCACCATCTGATAATCCCAATGCAAACTGATTTGGTTCTTGCGGGTGTGCAGCAATCACAAGTGGGTGGACATTTGAGCTGCCGTATATGAAACAATGGGAGTCAAAGTGATGTGGCTATTGCATAAAAACAGGAGGTAGAGAATTATACTTTAGTTAGCGAACTGTGAAAACTAGGATGGGCATTCCATCAACAGGAAGGCAGAGTGCAAAGCAAACCAGTAATGGGTTTTGGAATTTAAGATGCAGAAATAAATATATTACAAATGGAACTGAGTTATAGATACAGAATCCTGTAAATGATTATAAATAAAAGAGAGAATATTTAACATATTTGTATACTCATTCCTGGTTGTATGTATTACTATTATCTAGCACAAGAGATCTCCATAATTTATGTTCTCTTTCCTGTGTCTCTTGGTTACTTAAAATTTACTTTAAAGTACAGTTAGTTACACATGTTTCCAGGTACACGGATTTGCCCCTGCCATTTGAAAGATGGTCGACTCTTTAGACCATTAAACTTCTCGGAACAATAAAAAAAATGTGATCCTATCATTCTACCAAGACAGTCGTACCGCAAAAAGGTGGATCTAAATTATTTATAAAAACATACACCGATGAATGGAGCAAGATAATTACCTGACATTAGGTGGGGGATATGAAGATGGATTGATACGACAGCGTAATCTGAGATTTGCAGCACTAAATACACAAACAGTTGCATCTAAGAAGCTGGCATATACCAGCTGACTATCACATGAGAACACAGCATGTGAGATTGGTGCAGAAGATTCACGTGGAAGCCACTAGATCAGGACAAAAGAGAACTCAGTACCTGACAACAACATGATAGTTCCACAATAAAGTCAAGAGACAAAGATACCTGCTTTACGCATTCTAGCTTTGTGGTTTCAAATATGGCAAGCTGAGTCTCGTGCACAACCAGGAAGTGTATCTGATCCTGATGAAATTGTACACGGGTGTCCGATTGTGCTGTTGTTGTCCTTCCAGTCGGAACCTGCAAGAATCTTGTTTTCTGCTTTTCCCATCCGTCCGAGTTCCAAACACAAAGCTGAATAAAGAACAATTTAAATGGGAAATGAGTTAATATCTAAACACTGATCATTAGTTCACATTCCGATGAAAAAAATAAAGAAGGCTTGGGGTTCGGGAATAATTTATGTAAATAAGCCTGCCATTTGCGAGAGAAAGAGAGAGAGAACTAAGAATTCTTTAGCATGCTGCTTGCAACAGTAGTGAAGCAGAATTATGCCAAAGCAAGTCAAAATTAAAAAAATAAAAATAAATCAGTATTGATGCAATCCCCCACGCCAAAAAAAATGGAACATCTAACAGGTGAAATCCCGTTAAAAAACTATAACATCAAGGCACACAAGACATCTAATTGAAAATTTATTACCTGAGCATCTGCTCCCGATGACACTAGCACGCTCAGCACATGGGAGAAGGCAAGGCCAGTTATTCTTTTAGAGTGGCCTTTCAGCTTGCTCTTGACCTGCACCAATAATCGACAAATATTACATAACAATTGACACTTCTCTGAAGCATTAGCTGTGGGAATAAATGTCTATGACTGCATCGTACCTCGTCTACACGGACATTATATATTTGAATTGTGGAATCATCCATGCCAATAGCAATTATGTTGTTATCTTGAGGATGAAAAGCAAGAAATGTTGCTGCAGGAGGTGGTGGCATGAAAGTTGTCATTGTCTGCGCTCCGCCAAAAGAAAATGAGATTAGTCAAATGAAATTGACATCACCACATCATAACTAACAATCCTTGTATTACCTTAAATGTCATCATATTGAAAAGGGAAATCTTTCCTCCAGATGCTGACATAACATAAGAATCATTTTTGGACAAAGCAAAACATGCCACAGCCTCTTCAGGGTTAGAGTCAGTGATGTCGTTGGTCATTAGAATCCCACTTGATGGTTGCCATAATTGAGGTGACACACCAGCAGTTGCCTACAGGATGAAGGACCAATTTCAAGACACGATGGAACTCATTATAGAAATTTCAGAAAAATAGAAGTGCACATGATTGATGAATCCACTATGCATGTGCTTCTTACCTTGCCACTTGCATTACGATCGCTGCGTTGCCATTTCCATAACAAGTGTATTGCATTTGAAGCTAATGCCAAAATGGCATTGCCAGAATTTGTATAAATTAACCTTGATATCTGCAATGACAAAAAAAGAAGCTAATAATGACATCCTTGTTGGAAAACAGAATAAATAAAGAAATAAAAGCTTATGAGTCATGATGGAGTTAACAAGTCAACTTGATAAAGCCTGGCATTCCAGTCCAATATTAAAAACCAAGACTCATGCAAGAACCCATACAAAGCCATCATACACTGTCGATACCATTAAGCAGGGCTCATTTGGAAACATAATGATAAAACACTCTGTAACTTCCTGATTCAGTAGTTCTTCTCTGTAAGCTAACAGGTATTCAACAGCAAAGTTACACTCTTATGTTAGCACATCCCATCACCACGGACCATATATTGAACATATCTGGAATTTCTTTCCATTAATAACATAATAAAATTTTATGGAACAGGATAAATTACATGGTTGTTAAACATTCAAAATGCAATTCGATCAATTACTAGCATGAAATAAGCATGACGAGACTTGTTAGCACTCTGAGTTATGGTAATTAAAGTTGACACAAGCATCTTCTAAAAGCCCTAATATGTTGCTTTCCTCTATTAGTATTTCAAAACATTTTAACTCAAATTACTGTCATCTTAACTGTACGTGGCATGCGGTCAAACTTCATCTATTTCTGCATTATTTTCAATTTTTCTTGAAATAATTAAGAGTAAAGAATCGTTAGCAGGCTTTTACCTATGGAAACTGCTTAAATTTAAAAGATTAGGAGTAGCAGGTAATCCTGTTGTGGAAATCTCCCTCAAAATCAATTAGGAGATTCTGGTGTTAGCTAAACCAGATCTCATAGATTATTCCTTTCTAATTTTAGTGTAGAATCCTTTCCTGTCTAGTAAATATTTCCTATTTTGATAGACTGTTTCTCGTCTCTCAAACTTCTTCATGGTATCAGAGCCTCTAGGTCCTGAACCCTAAAAACTGCTACTCCAATCCACAACCAAATACAGCATGGCTGCAGCAGGACACGGGACAAAGCTCTATCTCTGAAGTAACCTCACAGCCAGAAACAGCATCAGCTAGGAATAATCATGGAGGTACTGAAGGCATATCACATTCAATCACTGGTCACAAACTCAACAGGCATAACTATCTTCAATGGTCATCATCGATCTTGATGTTTATTTGTGGGAAGGGCAGAGACGACTACCTCACAGGAGAAGTCATCATACCAGAAAAGAATGATCCCAAGTTTCGAACATGGAAAACTGAGAACCGCATGGTAATGTCATGGTTAATTAATTCAATAACCAATGAAATAGGAAAAATTTTCTTCTATATGGAACAGCAAAGGAAATCTGGGATGCAGCACGAGAAACCTATTCAAGTTTTGAAAATACATCAGAACTATTCGAAATTGATGCAGCATTGCATGATCTACGCCAAGGAGATCTTTTTGTAACACAATACTTCAACACACTGTATTGACATTGGCAACACTTAGACATGTTTGAAATTCATGCCTAGAAATGCCCTAAAGACACAACCCTATATAAAAGAATTTTAGAACTGAATCGAACTTTCAAGTTCCTTCTTGGTCTAAACAAAAATCTAGATGAAGTTAGAGCGAGAATAATAGGGACCAAGCCCCTTCCAAATCTCAGAGAAGCATTCTCTGAAGTTAGGTGTGAAGAAAGCTGAAAGAAAGTAATGATGGGATCTCACAATTCAGCCTTTACATTGGAAGGATCTGCCCTTGCTACTTGAGGATATCCAAACAACAATCATGACAGTCGACAGAAAAGGGGAAGACCCTGATGTGATCACTACAACAAGCCAGGACATGTCAAAGAAACCTGTTGGAAGATTCATGGCAAACCTACTGATTGGAAGCCATCAAGGCTAACAAATGACAAAGACAGACGTGCCAACAATATTACCTCAGATGACAACCGAGACAAGAACACCAACCTTCTACCTAAAACAAGTCCCTTCACTAAGGAACAGCTTGATATGTTACAGAAACTATTCAATCAGAGTTCATTATCTCAAGCAAGTACGTCAGCCTCTGGATCTGGATTGTTAGCTCAGAAAGGTAAATTTTCAAAAGCCCTTAATGTAGTCTATGGATCATAGACTCCGGAGCATCAGACCATGTGACAGGAGATGCAGCCCTTATTAATGAATACAATCAATGCAATAAGAATTCTACAGTCCGTATAGCTAATGGATCTTCATCCCAAGTGAAAGGAATAGGCTTAAGCAGAATTTCGAGAGACATGATCCTAAATTCCATTCTTCATATTCCTAAACTGGACTGCAACCTCTTCTCAATTAGTAAATTGACTCGTGATCTAAATTGTGCTGCTAAATTCTTTCCTAACTTGTGTATATTTTAGGATTTGGATATGGGAAAGAAGATTGGCAGTGCTAAGATGTGTTCAGGGCTCTATCTCCTCAATGGATTCACTCCTCAAAAAGGACAAACTCAAAATGGAATCCTTACACCTCATAAGGGTCGGTCAGTTTTAAATTTCTATGTCAACAAGGATAGTGATGTTATGTTATGGCACTATCGTCTTGGTCATCCAAACTTCATGTACCTGGAGAAATTAGTTCCTTCTTTATTTACCAATAAAAAATCAGTCTTTCAAATGTGATGTATGTAAACTTTCCAAGCAAATTCATAGTAGCTATCCCACTATCTCATATTAATCATCACATCCTTTTGCCATAATCCATAGTGATGTATGGGGTGCCTCACCAGTAAAAAGTATAACTGGAACTCGTTGGTTTGTATTCTTTGTTGATGATCACATCAGATTGACATGGCTATTCCTCATGAAAGAAAAATCTAAAGTGAGCCAAATCTTTCAAAACTTCCACTCCATGATACAAACACAATTCTACACTAAGATCCAGATCTTAAATACTGATAATGCCAAAGAATATTTCAATTCTGAACTCAATACTTATTGTCTAAATCAAGGCATTCTCCACATCAGCTCTTGTGTTGACACTCCACAACAAAATGGAGTGGCAAAAAGGAAAAATAGACACCTATTGGAAGTTGGTAGATCCCTCATGTTCCCAAACAATTCTGGGAAGAGGCTGTACCCACAGCCACTTAACTCATCAATAGAATGCCTTCTAGAGTTCTAAAATTCAAAACTCCTAGTCAAGTCCTCCTACAAGCATTCCCACGCACCAAAATACTCTCTTCATTAGATCCTAAAGTGTTCAGCTGCTCAGTCTTTGTTCATATCCACCCTCACTATCGCAGCAAATTAGATCCTAAATCCATCAAGTGTATCTTTCTAGGATACTCCCCACATCAAAAAAGGGTACAAGTGTTATTCTCCCATCAACAGAAAGTTCTATACCTCAATAGATGTCACATTCTTTGAACATCAAGCCTACTACCCCAAGTCTGATATTCAGGGGGAGAACATGCAAGAATATCAGAATTGGGGAATAAATTCGGATATACCTCACACAGGAGATACCCCATAGAGTCATTCTCCTCTCCAGAGTCATTCTCTAGTAACTATAGTCCCAGGTCCACCAGTTCCAGTTCCAAATCAGCCCATTCAACCAATCCCAGTTAAATCACTTA
Organism: Populus simonii; assembly: GCA_007827005.2. Lineage (NCBI taxonomy): Eukaryota > Viridiplantae > Streptophyta > Magnoliopsida > Malpighiales > Salicaceae > Populus > Populus simonii. Next base: position 4,347,374 of record CM017466.2, on the reverse strand, counting down.
CACCAAAACAAATTGCAAATCCTAAGCCTAAATTTCTTACCTATACCAAAAGGAAAAAACCAGAGAAGGAGATAGAGCATGCAACACCTCTTACATTGGACCAAGATTCAGAAACAAGTCCAAATTCTGCTCAAATACAATCAGGTATGGAAATTTCAGTTTGTGAGAATCTTGCTTCCTTTACTAATGACTCAGACATTCCAATTGCAATAAGGAAAGGTGTTAGATCATGCACAAATCACCCCATCAACAGATTTGTTTCATATGAAGGGTTGTCACCATCTTACCATGCATTTGTTTCAGCCCTTGACAATGTACAAGTTCCTAAGTCTATTGAAGAAGCTCTCAAAGACTCAGGATGGAGAAGGGGCAGTCAGAGAAGAAATCAATGCATTGAACAAGAATAACACTTGGGAAATGTCTGAACTTCCACTTGGCAAGAAACCAGTTGGGTGCAAATGGATATTTACTATCAAACACAAGGCTGATGGGAGTATTGAAAGATTAAAGGCCCAACTGGTAGCAAAAGGATTTACTCAATCTTATAGGATAGATTACCAGGAAACATTTGCTTCAGTGGCCAAACTCAACACCATCAGAATTCTCCTACTACCTCTAGCAGTTAATCAAGACTGGCCATTACATCAACTAGACATTAAAAATGCATTTCTTAATGGAGATTTGAAAGAAGAAGTTTACATGGAGATACCTCCAGGACTAGAAACATCCTCCAACTACAACAAAGTGTGTAAACTGAAGAAATCACTATATGGACTCAAGCAATCACCACATGCATGGTTTGACAGATTCACAAAGACAATGGTCCAGAATGGGTATTCTCAGGTGCCAAGCAGACCACACCTTGTTTATCAAATCTTCTCCAGAAAATAAAAGGGCAATACTAATTGTATATGTTGATGATATCATCCTAACTGGTGACTATGGAGAAGAACTAGTGAAATTGAAGAAACTCTTAGCCAATTTGAGATCAAAGACCTTGGGTACCTCGGATACTTTCTTGGCATGGAAGTGGCACGATCAAGGAAAGGTATATATGTTTCTCAAATAAAATATGTCCTAGATCTACTAAAAGAAACAGGAATGCTTGGTTGTAAACCTGCAGAAACACCAATGGAATCAACCAAGAAGATAGGAGCGGGACAGGACAGAACACCAGTTGACAAGGGAAGATATCAAAGATTGGTAGGACGACTCATCTACCTCTCACACACCAGACCAGACATTGGCTTCTTTGTCAGTGTTGTAAGCCAATTCATGAACAATCCAACAGAAGAGCATATGGATGCAGTTAATAGAATTTTGAGATATCTACAAATGACCACTGGAAGAGGTCTGCTATACAAGAAAAGTGACAACAGAAATGTTGAAATATACTCAGATGCAGATTGGGCAGGAGACATTTTAGATAGAAGATCAACCTCTGGGTATTGTTTCTATGTTTGGAGAAATCTAGTGACTTGGAAAAGCAAGAAACAATAGGTTGTATCTAGTAGTGCAGAATCTGAGTTTAGAGCTCTAGCACTTGGCATCTGTGAAGGAATGTGGATACAAAGATTACTCAAGGAACTTGGAGTGGAACTATTAAACCCCATCAAGATGTTCTGTGATAATCAAGCTGCCATAAGTATAGCTAAAAACCCAGTGCATCATGACAAGACAAAGCACATTGAAATAGACAAACATTTCATCTCAGAAAAGATTGAAAAGAAAATTGTCCAGCTCATCTACACTCCTACCAAAGCTCAAATTGCAGACATACTTACCAAAGCACTTCCCAGAACCAATTTTGAAGATTTGAGTCACAAGCTAGGCATGTATAACATATACAACCCAATTTGAGGGGGGGTGTGGAAATCTCCCTCAAAATCAGTTAGGAGAATCTGGTATTAGCTAACCAGATCTCATAGATTATTCCTTTCTAGTTTAGTGTAGGATCCTTTCCTGTCTAGTAAATATTTCCTATTTTGATAGACTGTAGGGTTAGCACTCTTCTCCTATATATATTGTATCTCGTCAGTTATAATAAGAAAATAGAGAAACCTCTCTCAAACTTCTTCACCTGTAAAGCTAAACTTGTGAATAGTAAGGAATCAAACCGAAGTTGATTAACAAGATCAGAGCATGAAAAGGAATGTGTTCCAAATCAGATCACCATGCTTCTGAAGCTTCAATAATCTGAAGCTTTACTAAAATGACCAACAGTTGGCATGAATTAAATCATAGAGCATTTAGAACACATGTAACATCAGTATATGGTCCCAAGGACACAGTACAGCCTAGTTAGGCAGAAATGCAATGATATTAACCAAGCAAGGCCAAAAAGATAATTGACCCAGGAAAGTAATCAGAGAAGAAAAGGGATGCCCTCTGAGAAAATTTCAATACCTTGGTTACTCTCAAGTTTTCAGGAAGCCTCAAGGACCGGCATTGAGATGGTTCATTGATTTCAGTGAGCTTCCATATCTTTGATTTATCATTCAATTCTTCAGCTATTCTAGGTTTCACATCTCCCAAATTCCGGGCATCTCCATTCTACAAAAGTAATTTTGCTTGTGACTAAAAATTACAACAGATTATTTCAGTACTATCATGGAAAACTACGATCACTCAAAGAAAACTTCATGGAAAACCAAGATCATTAAAAAAAAATCATGGATAACTAAGATCATGCCCCTAGTCTGTAGTTCAGTTCTCTCAACAAGCAACAGAAACAATGTGACAATAATATGAGTTGTGTGATCGGAGAGTAATTGATATGCAAGTTACTTGTGTATAAAATTCAGATGCTACTCTAAAAGAACAAGAAAGTCCAACAAACCATTCCAGCAACGGCGACCACAGAGGCACCCCTGTCTGCAAGTCCACTGCTAGTTGCAGCTGCTGCTGCTGCTGCAGCTGAGATTGGATTAACAGTAGGCTGCACAAGAAAGCCACTATAACATTAGACTTAATTGCAGACAGAGCGATGTCACATTCACAACTATACTCATCATTGATAAAGCTACCTTTGCAACAGATTCAGATGCTCGAGAGGCATCATAAGAAAGATTTTCAAATGTACGCAGCAACCTGATGCCATCTGAATTTGCCAATATTTTAATCCCATTATCATTGGCAGAAACAGCCAACAGGGTGCCCTCCTTGTTGAAGCGGATACGTGGGCTCGCCTATGAATTATTAGAACTGAAATAAGCAATTATACTCAAAACAATCTCTTATAGTTTACTGGTACATAACGAACTCACTGGGAGGCCTCCATCAGCATCAATTGTTGTCAAAAGTTGAACATTGTCCATATCCCAGAACTTGATGGAAAAATCATCACCAGCAGCCAAAAAACGATTCTTTGTTGTATCAAATTGCACGACACCCAAAGAATGTTTTCTAAATCCAACATATGTTCTCTTCACAGCACCTTCACTTTCATTCCATTCAACAATGTAGGATTCCCCATCTTTACTTGTACCGCAAGAAAAAAGCCTGTAGTTTCCACCGAAAACCCAAAGGCAATGAGTAGATCATTATTAATCCAGTCATGCACAAATACCAAGAAAAAGGAGATCATTGAGTAATGAGTCAATTATGTTGACCTTGTACCATCAGCACTGTAAGCCATGGTTGTGCACCATCGACCAGGAGCCTCATAATCAACCCGAGATCCTAGATTGTCATATAACCATGCTTTTATCTTTCCATCCAGTGCTGTTGAAAAGATAAACTGAGCACAGAAGAAAGTCCAGCAACATGGTAGACCAGAAATGATGAGTTTAGTGGAAGGAGAAAAGGAACATTAAGAACTCAAAGTAAGTAGCAGGACAGACAACAATGGGCGCAAAATGGACATTTCACCTGAATATTTTCCTTATAATGTGGGCAGATGGAATAAACAGGAGCCTCGTGACCTTCAAACGTATATAGTTTTGCACCAGTGGCAGCATCCCACACCTAATATTATTAGGAAAAAGAAAAGGGGCAAGGGGCAGCTTTTCATGTCTGAAGAAACGACCTTGATGCTTTTCAGTCCAAAAACCAAAAAATAACGCCAAATCCTACCTTGATGGTTTTGTCATCACCACAGGTTATAACACAAAGTTGCTTATTCGGAGTGGAGAATGCAAGATCATTTACTCCACCAACATGAGCATCAATCTACAATGAGAACTTTTTAAGTCATTTTATATCAAGTAAAAACAAACACAAAGCAACAAAAGAATAACAAGCTTAATACTGGTGTTAGTTAAGATTATATACCTCTTGGTGCTGCCGTACATCATCATTCCCATGATAAGAATATATTTGTACAATATGCCTTGAGTATGCAACTCCTGTTGTTGACAGATGAGAAATCAATGAAGAGTCTTTTCACCCCCGAAATCTTATGTGTATTTCTAAACCAACCATGAATTGTAATAGATTTCAGCTTACCAAACAAGTTACCATCTGGACTCCAAATTACACGGTTAACAGAGACGCCGGGATCTTTGACTAAAGCTGCCTGAATTTCATCCAAAAAGAAAAGACAGTTCAATTTCAGACATTCCAGTACACCAAGCATCCAGCATACAACACACATGATAATCAGTGCTGTAGGTACAAAAAAGAAAAAAAAAAAACCTGAAGAGGCATCGAGCATGCATTCAGATCCCAAACTTTGAAGTTTCTTAAAACCAGTCGCTCCCTAGAACCAACTTCCCACAGCCCAATTTCCCCCACATTGGTACCAACTGTCACAGCATATTAAAGTAATCAATGGTCAGACCAGGGTATATTCTACATTAATGCTTAAGGGTACAAATATGCCAAAGCCACAGAACCAACCAAATGAAAGACTGAAAAATCAAGCAGACCTAGAAGAATAGTCTGTTGAACAGGATGGAAATCCATGCTCATAGGAGATGATCCCTGATTCAGAGTCCGTACAACAGCCTTTGGCAAGTCATCCGGTGCATTAAAAGTCAGACCATGACCATGACCATGCCCTGGAAATGACATTGGCAATACATTAACGGGCAAATTTACCTGCATTGATGATAACAATCAACAAAACAGTTTGGAAGGAAATAACATAAACATAATAAGAGGAGTGCACAGGTTACTGGCTAGATATATATTTACGAAAAGAGTACAGCCAGAATGACAAAAAAAACCAGAGTACCTCATCAGAAATCCCCATTGGCCTTGTTCTTTTAGCAACATGGTCAGGATCTCCTGAAGGATAGTCTACCGAAGGGTTAGATGGAGGAGTCCGTGGATGCTTCAGAGCAGCTACACAAGGCAACAAAATGCATATATTATTAAAAAGGGAAACATGTATGCTCACATACTCAGTATGATGGTTAGCAGAAGCATCTATAGCAAATAAAAGGAATGAACTACCTTGGATAGATGGAGCACCAAGACCAATGGCTCCTCCTCCAGAAACTGCTGGATGAGTTACTGTGGGAGGATTGGACATCCAACCTGCAAGAGGTGCTGGGACTGGTGCTGGTGTAGGTTGAAACGGCTGAATATAAAAGTTCAACCACACAAGCATGTATCAGTAGAAGAGAGAGTAAGAAATACAACCAAACAAGCTAATGACCTACCCCGTGAGCACCCAGAGGAGGAAACCCTCCAGCTTTTGGTAAGGATCCAAGCAGTGGATTGTTTGCAGGTGATGGAGCCCGAGCACCATTTGGTTGTCCACATGAATGATCGAAAAAAAGAGTCTTTATATCAGGGTTTGACCTTGGAGTTTTACAAAGTTGATGCTGCCAATTCAAGCTGTAATTTACATAGCAAACGAAGTTCTCTGATTGCAACCATGCCAGAGTGTATATAATTACATGTCATATATGCCAACTAAAGCCATATATTTCTACAGAGTAAAGAAAAGATAAAGTAGTAATATAAAGGAAAATTCTAGAAAGATATAGACTGATTAGATCATATCCTGATCCAAGACTTTCAAGCCTGCAGTCCAGACACAGACACACAAAATGATGGAAGTTTCACTGCAATTCTCTCAAATGATCGAACAACTCAAATTCAGATTAGATGATAGGAGTTCATCGTTTAATGCTGGACATGCAAACAACCATCATTCTAAATTCCATGGAAGGCAAGTGTTCAACACAACAGTTGATAAACAAAATATCATTTAAGAAGAGTTTTCCAGGAAACAACACCTGCCAAGTTACACATTAATTCAAGGCAAAACAAAGGCAATCGAAATGACCATATTATACAAGTATCAATAGATGAATTACCTTTGGTTGATGAGAGTTCGTAACCTTGAATTCTTAAGGTTAGGAAACTGCAATTTGTCACGAAACAAAGGGTTTGCTTCGATAAGCTTCTTCAGCTCAACCAACATGATTGCCCTTGCCGACTTGGTATCTCCATATTTGGAAAGTTGCTCATTCTCCCTATTTACAACAAAGCAAATCTGAATATACCTCCTACATACTTAACATTAAAGAATTTGATTACTTCAACACATATCTACCTAAAATTCTCCAATGTCAGTAGTTGTGTGATTTCCTTGAAAAGCTCCTCGTTAAATGTCGAAAATACTTTCAAATCCTTCACCAATATTTCAACCGCCTTGGACCGATCATGCCTATAAAAATTCCATAACATTCTCAGACCATCTAATCTTATAATAATAAGAGTAAAAAAAAAAAGAATTGCAAGCTTACTTATCCAATGCTTCAAGATACTTTTGCTTCCGTATCTCGAAAAATATTTTCATAGAATATCGATTGTCGTCTACTTTAGTGAAACCAGAGAGGTATTTCTCCACCTCATCCCAATTGCCATTATGCACCTCATCCTCAAAATACTTCATGTTAAAGAAAAATCCAGATTCCTGCTCAAGCCTATTTTTATTTATTTATTTTCACATCACATTACACCAAAAAATAACCAATAATCAGTCATCACTAAAAACATTAGCAATAATTGTAAAGTAAAAATAAAAAACTTAATATTCTTACTTATGAACAGTCTCTTTGAACTTCTCCTCATCCAGGAACTGCAAGATCAGGAAAACGAGCTCTCGACTGAGAGAAGACATCTTAAACGCCCCGTTTTGTATACAAAATGCAGAAATACCACCAACTGTAGCCCTAGATCTGCCTGCAACCACAATGTTTTCAAAGAAAAATGAAAAAAAAACCCTAAAACCAGGCCAAAATTAGGGATTTGATTTCAAATCACAAGAGAAATCCGCTTTACTTTTTGCAGGAATAAAAAAAAAAAAAGAGGAGAGAGAATGAGATATTTCCGAGAAACTCACCTCCTATAGAAAGCAGTGGCGAGATCAGACCCTCTCTCTCACACACACTTTCTCTTTCTGGAAACGAAGCAGAGTTTTTTTTATCTTTTTTCTCTCTCTAGACTTTCTCTCTCCGCCAAGTTTTTTATAGTCCATAAATAATTTTTTGTCTATATAAGCATTAAATCTTGCAGAAATGGCGACTTTAAAAAGGAGGGAGGAGACAGATAACGAGGATGATAAGCACAATGCCTTATAATGTAAGTGCGTATCACGATCGATAGGTTACTGAGATCTGACAATGTTCTTATGCATAAGTACAGGAATTTGAGGTGCCCACTTAGCCGGCTACATTTTGTCGAGTTTCTCGGCGCGGAATCTCTAGCTGACAACTGTCGTGCTTAAAGAAAGAAGAGATGTTCCTCTGCAACAAAGCAGATGGTAATTTCGTGTTTTATTTTTGTCGGCATGAGATGAGTGATTATTGTCTTTAGTAAAAAAACAAAAAAACAATTATGGGCTAATTTATATTTATAGCGATGCATTAATTTATATTTATAGTGTTCGGATCTATTGGTAACATGAGTAGCTGTAATTGTTAGGGAATAGTGTGGAATTATCTCATTTGATTGCATAATAATTTTAGATTCTTTTTCTTTTTCTTTTTACTCCATTTGGAAATGCTGTTTTTTTAACTAAAAATTAATTTTTTTGTGTGTTTTCTATCGTTTTAATGCGCTGATCTCAAAAATAATTTTAAAAAAAATATCATTTTGATACATTTCGGCACAAAAAACACTTTGAAAAGCAACCTCAATCATACTCTCAAACAGGAAGATCTCATGTCCCTTTGTAAAATTTCTATAGCATTTACTATAACAAAAGTATGTAAATTTTTGATATATCTTGTATGATATTTGTGTGTGTTTTTCAAATCAATAATTTATTTATTATGCGATTTATTTGGGTTTCTTAAAAAATATTTAATGTCTTTAAAAGATTATTTAATTTAAATTATATTTTTAATGAATGATAATCTAAATATAAATGATTTTATTAACTACACAATAAAGTAGTATAACTACACAATAAAGTAGTAGATTGCGAAACAATTCAATAATTTTAATTTTACAACACAACAAATACATAGCAACATAATACAGCTTACACAACATAATGCTGCAAGCATATCACAATATAAAACATTAATATTTTTTACACATTAATATATTTTTATAAGCTATTATGTAATTTTTTTTACACGTTAATATTTGAATATATTATTGAAGACTCATAAACAAGCCTAAGAAAGTAATATGGTTTTAACTAATATGTGCACACTCAACTTGGGCATGAGCATAGGGTCTTGGGGTTGGATTTGTTTTTTTTTAATAACCTATATTAAACTTGGATTTGTATTTATTATATAATAATTATTTGGCCCATAAAAAATTATTTCTTATCATCCCATTTATATATACCCGTTTTATGAATAAAAAATCTAAATAGTTAGGTTTTTTTTATCTTTTTGAATAGTTTTTCAAATGAAAACATTCGATTGTAAAGCTAAAATATGTCATAATCTTATTTATTTTTGTGATGGGTAATTAAGGTAAAATAATGAGAATTAATTATAGTAATTACCAAAATTAATTCTTCATCAATTTTGGTTTAACAAACCAGTATAATAGGGGTTAGAGATATTTAGCATATTGACTTAAATATATCAATATTTGATTAGCTTGATCTTGCATGGTTGAAGATAGTTAATTTATTTAATCTTTAAAGTTGCTTTATTTTTTATTTGCTTATTTTTAAAGAGCTAAATTTCTACTTATAAATCTTTGGTTTTTTTTTTTTATAGAAATAAAAACGTTTTTATCTTAAGAAGTGGTTGTTCCAACCAATATTACTTTGGTATGGGGAATTTCATCATCACCTTCTATGGTGCATAGTAAGAAATTATAAGAACTTCAACGAATTGAATTTCAAGAGGTGGTAACAAAATATGCTCTTTTATCTAACCATCTTGAACTTGAAAATGTTCTTGATTGAAGAAGCATCATTAATATCAAATAAGGAATTTGATTCTACAACTATGGTTGATGTAGATACTGGTGTAGATGCATGAGTCATAGTAATTTCATATATAAGAATTGTATCTTAAATGGATCGGACAACACATTCTATGATGTGTATGCTCCAACTAAAAATAAAAAGGCATTATAGGAAGCTTTGAGCAAAACAGATACAAGATTGAAAATGTTGGTATAAGAAAGTTCATATTTGATAAATTTTGAATTTCAAGATGGTCAATTTGAAAATTGTTATTAGCAAGTTTAAGATTTTTAACTCATCTTACATGATATTCATGCTAAATATATGTTTCTAAATGAGTCATTCTAAATGGTTGTAATTATAGAAAAAACATCACCATCTTAAAAAGATTTCAATAATTATCTTAAGCAAAAACATAAGGAAATAGAAGTTGAAGATCTCATTTTGAGGTTAGGTACAAAAAAGAATAAAAAATTATCTGAAAAAAAAAAGCTAACTCTTATGGCATAACCCACAAAGCAAACATTATGGAACAAATGACAAAGACCCACAATAAAAACCAAAAGAAAAAACTTGTTGTGAAAGGGAAAAAATTGCCAAAAACTTTAATGACAAATACTTCATTTGCAATAAGGCTAAATACTAATTTAGAGATTATAGAAATAGGAATCAACAAGAAAACCCTAAGGAGAGTATTTCTTAAGCTAGTGTCACCAAGGTTGATTACCTCATAAATAAAGTTTCAGAAATGAATATATTTATTATTGTTTCTAAAATCAACCTTATCAATAATCTCTAGTAATAATGGGTTAATATTGGTGTAACAAGAGATATATATATATATATATATATATATATATATATATATATATATATATATATATATATATATCGAAAAGATGATGTTTTCCACTTATAAAAAAAGTCAATGGTGAATACTTGTACATGAGAAACTCATCAACCTTCAAAGTACCAGGTGTTAAGAAAGTCACAATGAATATGACTTTTGAAAAACTTCTCTCCTTTAATAATGTATTCCATGTTGCTGATATTAAAAAAGTTCAGTGTCTAGCTCATTTAAAAGCAAAAATAGTTTTAAAATGATTTTTTAGAATAACAAATTTTTACTCTCCAAAAATGATATGTTTATAAGGAAAAAAAAATTAATGGTATCCTCTTCAAGATGGGTGTAATGACCATTGTAACTAGGAATGATGATGATGCCTATTTTTCTTATTTGTTTGAATCTTGATACGTGTGATATAATATTGAATTAATACAAAGCATAATTTTTTAGAAAAATTATAAGTGTGTAGTTTGTATAAAATCAAAATTCACGAACCTTTATTTCAAACAATTGAAAATGTAATGAACCTCTAGTTTTAATTTAACGAGATATTGGTGATTTAAGAATGGTGCAAACTAGAGATAAAAAGGAAGTATTATATTATATTTATAGAGGATTGCACAAGGTAATGTTATATTTTATTTATTTAGAAACAAAGATGAGGCTATTGAGATATTTAAATATTATAAGAGTAAAGTTAAAAATCAACTTAACAAGAAAATAAGGTAATAAAAAGTGACAAAGAAGGAGAATACGAAGCATCATTTGGTGAATTTTGTTTTTAAAATGATATTATCCACCAAACAATTGATCCTTATTCACCACAATAAAATAACATTGTGGAGCATAAAAACTGAACACTCAAAGAAATTATAAATGTTATATTAATAAGTTCAAGAATACCTTAAAAATTATAAGGATAGGCAGTTCTAACTGTCAATTATATATTTAACAAAGTAACCCGGTAAAAAGGCTAGAAAATACATCATATGAACTATGAACATGTATAAGACATTCCTATAAATACCTTCAAATATAGGGGTGTCTTTCAAAGGTGACAGTACTAGATCTCAAAAAGGTTAAGATAACAAGTAAAACTATGGATTATATTTTTATCGGATATGCTTACTATATTAATGCATATCGATTTCTTGACATTCATCCTAATACTGTAATGAAATCAAAGAATGCAACGTTCTTTGAAAATATGTTTTCTTTCAAGGAAGCACAATAAAACTGTTCACTTAAAAAAATAAATGAGGCTAGCTCAAGTACTTATCATCAATCGAAAGATGATGAATTTAAGTATAAAAAAAGTAAGAGGGTAAAAATTGCCAAAACATCTAGTCCTCGTTTCCTAATATATTGTTTTAAAAATAAACCTCGAACTTCCCTGAGGTAATAAGGTAGTCACTATAGCAACTAAAACTATAAATTATGTTTTTATCGGATATGTTTATAATAATAGTACATATCGAATTCTTGTGAACAGGTCAAGTATCAGGAACATTCATCCTAATGCTGTAATAAAATCAAGGAACATTCATCATAATAGTGTAATGAAATCAATGAATTCAACATTATTTAAATATATGTTTTTTTTCAATGAAGCATAAGAAAATCATTCACTTAAAAGAATGATTGAGGCGAGCTCAAATAATCATTGTCAATCATAAGATAATGAAATTGAGCTTAGAATAAGTAAAAGGACAAAAACGACCAAAACACTTGGTCTTAATTTCCTAACATTTCCTTCTTTTTTTTAGAAAATGAACATTGGATCTATTATTAGGTAATGCCATGTCTTGAAGCTTCCTATTAGAATGAGGCAGTAAATAATTGAATTGAATCTATTACGAATAATCATACATAAAAACTAGTGAATCTTCCACTTAGAAATAAACCATTAGGATATAAATGTACCTTAAAATGAAAGATGATGAAACTATTAACAATACAAAACAAAACTTATTATAAAAATATTTAAACAACAATAAAGCATGAATTATTTCAACACTTATTCATAAATGTTAAGAATTACTTTGATTCAATTTTTAATAGTTATCACAACTATTAACAAACTTGAAATACATCAAATGAATATAAAAATAGCTTTTTTAAATGGTAACCTTAATGAAGAGGTTTACATAGAACAACCTAATGGAGTTGTCGTTAATGAAAAAGGAAAGAAATATATAAGCTTGTCAAATCATTATATAGCTTGAAACAAACACCTAAATCATGACATATAGTTTATTAATGCGGAACATTAATATGATTAAAATAAATTGATAATGAATGAGAAATTGATTTAAAAGAATCCTTAGTCAACATGTTTTTGTGAAACTCAAGACCTTATATCTCACATAGAAAAGAAAAGAGATTTTATTTTAGTTTATATAGTGGGAAGCCGAAGAGTCATAAATTAGCTTCAACAAAGTAAATTTTATTTCTTTTCATAGAGAGTTTTTTAGTACAATGTTATTTTGGTTCGTTGACTTTTAAAATAAATGCACACTTTAAAAGTATAGATGTTAGAATCCTGAGAAGTTGATTGCATATATGGATGTTGGAATCCTGTGAGTTTGATTGTATATAATCATTTACAGTTTTACACCAAGTAATGAGCAATAAAACTTTAAATACAGAGAATTTATTATTGACAACAACAACTTGCTAGCTTTTTTGCTTATGATTTCTCTATTTTTAGCTTACGTGTACATGATAACATGCATGCTAGGTTTCAAGTTTAAATATGAATTTATTTTACATGCTTATAATGAATGTTAAGTTTTTTATTTAATTTTATTGCAAGAATAAATTGTGTGGTTGCTTTCACATGATATATAAACAATCTATAGCTCACAACTAATTCATACATACATATAGTTTTTTAAATTCAAAATTCATAACTAGTATTGAGAATAACTTATTTTTTTGGATATATTAAATAATATAAAACAATAAATCTTTAATATTGCTATAAATTTTTTTTTGGAGTTTTGAATTTATGTGTATGGTCATGCATTTTAATTTATTTTTTTTAATTAAACACCATGATTATTTTTTGTTCTTAAAAGAACAATTGAAAGAGACAAATAATCCAAGTAGAAAATGCAATGAATGATTTTATTATTTTCTTCATTAAATCTCGGAAGAAAGTCCAAATGATGGGATTGATGAAGCAGCCATTGGAGCTGGGGTGAGGTGGAGCCGAGGAATAGGGTAGAAAAGTTAAAAGAAAGTGATTTTTCCCTGTTTTTTATTTTTCAGATCCCTGCGACAAGCTTTTTTCGGACAGGACATTTTAAGCTTGCCCTTAGATTTATAGGATTATTACGATACTTGTCATTAGGGTTCAGTTTATGGACAAGTGGAGATGCGGTGCTCATCGTATCACGTGACCAAGTCGCGTATAGTTCATTATTTCGATACGCGTATGAGATAAGATAGAAGAAACAATTAGTTTAAAAATATTTATTTAAAAATATTTATGATATTATTATATTAAAACAATTAAAAAATAATTTAAAATAAAAAATCAAAGATTTTAGAATTTTTTTTAAAACACTTTTACAATACAAAAATAAAAAAAAAATTGTTTTTATATTTCAATTTTTATCTTAATCTTCATTTCTCAGATAAAATATGTTTTTTTCTATATTTAAATACCAATTAAATATAACTTTAGTAAGATATCATTAACAATAAAACATATATAAAAATGAAATGATGCGGGGGAATTACAAAATATCTAGTTTCAACAACGGTAAAATAAAAGAATTATTTATTTCACTGATTATCAATTCATCACTAACTATTGCACAAAACACGACGACCTTTAAAAATAAAATAAAAATCAGAAATGAATCTTGAGGGATATAACTTAACTAATCAGATATTGAGTTTACTTCTTAAAAATTACCAGTTCAAGTCTCATAAATCTCAGGGCCACTAGAAATTTATATGATCGTTAATTTTAGGGTCCGTAGGATTAGTTAAGGTGGAAACAAGTTGGCCCGAATACCTATATTAATCTAAAAAAAATCAAAAGTGAAAATGAAAATAAACGCTAATGGATTGGAAATCAAAAGGAAAAAGAGAGAAATACTTGCTGCCAAGAACAAATTAAGGTGATTATTGCATGTATAAAGACAGATTTTAAAGGTTTTAAAATGGCATGAACAAATTCTCTGTGTAAGTACCGGTAAATTCTCAAAAAAACTATTAATTATTAAGTGTTAAACTTAACTCAATAAACTTAAAGGGGAGAAATTCTTTTAAGGGTTGACATTAGGGTTTTTTTTATATAAATAATAAGGCATTTTCAAACAATTTTTTATGTGTATTGATACTAAATTCTTGTTCCTGGATAAGTAAATCAATATTCCGGTGGTTGTTGCATGATGAAACAAAATATTTTTTACCAATATATTTTAGGATTTATTTTAGAATTTTATTGATATTGATTACTTTATATTTACTAAAAATAACTTAAAGTTCAAAAACATAAAAAAATTAAAAATAAAAATAGTAAATCTAAAAAGTCAACTTTTAGATTTAATTTCAGGAAATTCAACTATTAAACCTCTCATTATCACGGTTTTAAAATATTAACTAAGATTGAAATAATCAGATTTTTTTATATATTTTATTCATTTATAAAATATTTGGTAAATTATATATATAATCCCACACGAAAATTTAGATTTTTTATTGTTTTTTATTCTAATGCTATCCATAAATTGGCTTTTTATTAAAAACGAAACCATATTCTTCTTCTACTTCTTTTTTTGTCAATCCTAAATATATGATCTATATTTATATTTATATCAATATTTGCTATGTCAATTCTTTTCTATCCTTTTCATATCCTTTTCTATCATATTTGCTATGTTTTTTAAATCTAAATCTTTAAATTAAAATTAAATGTAAATGATTTATTGAATAATAAGAATAGTAATAATTAATTCTTGACGTTATAAATTCTTAATGACCGACCTACCCTCCAAGACTAAGTTGGCATCAGTGGAAGCAATAATTAAGAGGTAATGATAGTTACCATTAAATGGATAATTTAATAATCAAAGTGGGAAAGATTGGTACGATCCAGCAAAATAAATAAATAAATAAAATAAAAAGAAAGTGGGGTTGAATGGGTCAAGTAGTGTAAGCTGTAGCCTTTCCATGTGCTCGTCCACTTTTAGTGATCTGGATGGCTGACACATAGAGAAAAAGACGGGTGCCACTCGGTAATTTATTTTTTTGTTTTAAAATTATTTTAAATTTTTAAATTTTTTTAATTGTTTTTAATTAATTTTTTAATATTTATATATTATTTTGATAGGTTAATACCAAAATTAATTTTAAAAAATAAAAATATATTAAAAAATAATTACTATTATATTATCAAACAACGGCTCAACAGTTACTCTACAATAATTAAAAATAAGTATTTGAAAATGCAATGTAAATTATATTTTTTAAAATTTTAAATTTTTTTTGTTTAAATTAAATTTTTTTTGTTTTAGATTGTTTTAATATATTGATATTAAAAATAAATTTTAAAAAATAAAAAATATATATTTTAATATATTTTTAAATAAAAAATATTTTGAATTAAATCCGATAATCTCAAAAACACCCATAAAAAAAATCTCCAAAACGTCTTGTATACACAAGAATTAAGTCTGGTCCGGCACATCATCAGCTATGATGCACAAGTTACGATATGGGTTGATTAATCTTAGATTAATTAAAATAATATTATTTTTTAAAGATAAACTTAAAAATTAAGTTGGATATTGAAATGATTAAACTTTGTTGTGAGCTAATAGTCAAATTAGGTAAACAACTCACAATTGACTTTTAGAAAAAATTTATTGCCAATATACACTGTCTAAATCTCAACTTTTAGATCTCAAGATACAAAATAAAAAATATAGATAATCTAAAATTAAAACAATCGACAACAGCCTGATTTTTATCCTCTTTTTTTTTCAATAGAGCACACGGGATTTAATTCGATGAATTTTTATTTTTTTGCAAAATACGTACGTATGATTAATTTTTAAAAAGAGATATAATAGGCTTTCCTTGGTCTCAACATGATAGAAATGATAATTTAATTTTATATTAATTCAAATTGACTTCAAAATGTAGGTTTTTTTTTTTTAGTTTATATATATATATATAGTCAGTGGCCGAGGCAGGGGAAGGCTGGTAGGGGCCCGGGCCCCTGCAAAAATTTTTTTCTCAGCCTCTCTTTTTATAAAATAATTAAAATTTTACTTTTTAAAAAATATTTCTTTCAATTTGGGCCCCTTTACTTCTTTTTTTCTTGCTCCGCTTCTGTATATAGTATGTGTTTGTGTTCACAAGCTTGCACGTTACTCTTTTGTTTTATATTATATAATAAATAGTATTTGGGTAATGAATATCCAAATTAATATAAAAAATGGATGATCATGATATTAATATTTAAACTTTTTACTTAATAATAAATAAATAAGATATAACAATAGTAAAAAAAGTTCAATTCATGGAAAGCCACTATCCATGAAGCATGAGTTTTGCCACGATAATAGAAACAACATCTTCTTTTTTTCAATTTAAAATAATGTCCATATGTTTTTTCTGGTAAAAAAAACACATAAGAATAAATTAGATATAACTCAGTTATCTTGATAGGTCCAAAAACAACTCGAATGACCAATAAAAATGTAGTTTGACTTATAATAAACATTTAAGATGAGATTTTTTATATATAAACATTGAAACGATAACATATTGAATAATTTTGGTTAACCCAAGTTAACATGTCAATCCACATACTGAGTCATGAGACTAAGATGAACTCATATAAAACAAATCAAAACAAATTATGAAGTTTAATTTTCAGTAAACCCAATGTTGAAGGATGAAATAAAAAAAAATCAATTAAAAAAATAACCTAAAAAAATAACTTAAGTCAACCCGAGTTAACATGTCAAACCTGCAACCCGGATCATGAAACTAAGATAAACTAGTAGAGAGCAAATTGAAATGAGTTACAAAATTTAATTATCAATCAACTCAATATAGAAATATGAAGTTAAAAAAAGATCGATAAAAAAAGATAAAAAAAATGACTCTAATCAACAAGGGTTAAACCATCAAAACCATTACCCAAGTCATGAGACGAAAAAAACTTCATAGAAAAAAAATAAGACAAATCATGAAGCCTGATTAAAGGGAAAAAATCAATTAGAAAAAAAAAACTCAAGTTAACACATCAAACTCGCAATCCGGATCATAAAGCTGAAATAACTTCATTAAAAGTAGATGAAAAAAAAATTTATGAACATAATACTAAAATATAAAATTAAAAAAATATATAAAATAAAAGAAAAAAAATACTATTTAAATAAATAGTATTTTACGATAAAAGGTATGATAAATTCTCCGCCTGTTTTAGTTTTTCATCAATGTTAATGAAATCATAATTATTTGGTTTGTAAATTAAAATTGTCTCATACCCTTATTTATAAAGAGATTTTATTATGAGAGCCTATTCACCATTATTTTGGATGACCCAAGTGACTGAACAAGCTAAATAATTTTATACGCGATCCGTTTTAAAATATTATTAGTATTCTCTTTATTTCAAAAATATTCTTTTGCTTTTTATTTTTAATTGTCTCAAAATAATTGTTTATGCAAAATATTAAATTATTATATTATTTACCCGAGCTATATTGCGGGTTGGATTATTTTTTTAATGTAAAAAAAATATATATGCATTACTGATGTTCTTTCTAGTACAAAAAAAATAATTAAACTTTGTAAGGATTGATGTGATGTAACTTAATTTCCTTGTCAGGTTTAAAGACAGTCCAGATGATTGAGAAAAATATAGTTTAACTCAAAATAGATATTTATGAAAATTTTCATATTAGATCGATACGAGTCAATTTGAGTTAATCTGCTAATCTGCATACCGAGTCATGAGATCAAGATAGTTCTATATAAAGAAAATCAAAACAAATTATGAAGTTTAATTTCTTATAAATCCAATGTTGATGGATTAAATAAAAATAATAATATAAAAAATAACCTAAGTTAACCTGAGTAAACTTGTCAAGCTTGGACCTGAATCATAAGATAAAGATAACCCAATAAAAAATAAATTGAAACAAATAACGAAACTCAATTCTCAATTAAACTTGGGTTGAAACATGAAATTGAAAAAAAATAAATTAAATAAAAGACACAAAAAATAACTCGAGTCAACTAGGGTCAACCCGCCAAACCCGTGACTTAAGTCATTAAACTAGAATAACTTCATAGAAAGGAAACCAAAACAAATCATAAAGTCTAATTTCTTACCAATCCAATGTTCAATAATGAAATTGAGGAAAAAAGTCAATTAAAAAAAAAAAAACTCGAGTCAAACCGAGTCATAAGCCTATGATAACCTCGTTAAAAGTAAATTGAAAAAAATTATGAAAATTCAATTCTTAATAAATATAATATTAAATGATAAAATTAAAAAAAAATTAAAAAATAACAAAATACTATTACAAAGAATAATATTTTATAGTGAAAGTTACAATAACTTATCCTTTAATTTTAGGTCTTTTTGAATGTTAATGATAATGTTAACAATGATTTCTTTGCAAAGAAAGAAGCTTATAACTCGATGAGACGGGTTAGCCTCATCATCCTGGAGTTTTGCCACCGGGTTGGCAGCCGCACTAGCTATGGTTTCTAGTGTGTTTGTTTTTTCTTTTAAAAAAATGTTTTTGAAGAGTTTTGAATTTTTTTTTATTTTAAATTAATTTTTTTATAGTTTTAAATAATTTTAATATGTTGATATCAAAATATAAAATTTTAAAAATATATTATTTTAATATAATTTTAAATAAAAAAATAATTTAAAAAGCAGCAACCACTGTAAACCCAAAGATTTAACGCCACTTGATGGCTTGTGAATGTTAAAAAACAATTAGCATAATTTTTGGAAATAATTATATACGTTCCTTTTAGAAAATCTTTTACTTGAAGACCTCAACAAAATATCTTTATTTGTCTAATTTTTCGTATGAAAAACCTAGTATATACAATTCTTATTTAATATCATAAACCTATTAAGGTTTTTTTTATATGGGATATTTTATTTTGAATTTTAAAAATAAAAAAATATTTGATGGATTTTATTCTGAATATTTTGTTTTTAGATTTTATATTTATAGTACTATATATAAACTGTATTTATATTATGTATGCAATTGCATTTTATAAATAAAACTATATATAGATACATGATACAATTATCTTTTTAACCAATCATATTACAGAAAATGTTTGTTTAAATAGTTGTTGTAATGATGATAGTAATTTGAAGAAAAGAATTATACTATATATATATATAATTGTACACATAACATAACATAAATACAAAGATAAACATAATTTACAAAAATAACATTGAATATAAGAACTTGTAAAATATCTTTTTATTTGAATTGAGATTTTTTTTTAATTTTTAAATCTCCAAAATAATTTTTCAAAGTCATAGATTAATAGTGTAAAGTGAGAGTTAAATTCGGGTTCTTTTAACATGAAAATTTGGTATTTAGGTTTTATAAATACAAAATTATTTTTTTATTAGGTTTTTGGATAGAAAATTTCATTACAAGGATATTTTGGTGATTATCCCTAATTATATTTCCTTTTTTTATTTAATTAGCCTTCAACTCTCCTCCATAATTTTTCTAGATATTTTCTCGAAAATATCTATAAGCAAATTTTTCATACTAATTAAACTTATTTACCAATTCATGTATTAACTTATATTAAATGGTAAGGTTGAGTCTCATAAATTTTTAATTTTAAATGATTTGTTTCTCAGTTACCCCTGTAGAGAATTTTATGTAAAAAACTTGTTTATACACCACTGCTTTTAAATTGGACAAATTGGGCATTTAGTTTAAATAGTAAAACAAAAATAGCGAATTAACACATGAGTAAAAAAACTTTGGTGGAATAACATGCTTTTAAATATTATGATTTAAAAATACATATATAATTGATGTCATATTTCTGAAGTGTAAAATCTCAATTCTAAATTTAATTAACATGTTTGAACCCGTTTGGCTACGCATTAGAAGTTGTGTTTTTTTAAAAACGCAGGAAGCAAACGTTTGGTTAACAAAAAAAAACTGCTTGCTGTGCATGGTCCTACAGCCAAATCACGTGCGAAACGCAGGAAGATGAAAAGCATAAAAATGCTGCTTACGAGAAATTCGACCATGATACACTGTTCACTGAACAGTGTATCATGCCACCTCCACTGTTCACTGAACAGTGGAGGCACGTGTCCACTGTTCAGTGAGCAGGGGAGGCATACTCCACTGTTCATTGAACAATGGAGTATGTGAACAGTGCAATTCACGTTAAATTCTTTTTTTTTTTAGTGTGTTAATTTTTTTAACATTTTTTTTTAAAAAAACACTAGTATAAAGTGAATTAAATTCACTCACACTGTAATATCAATTTTATACCTGATAATATTTTATCTACGCTTAAAAAATTATGAAAACTGTAGTTCTTATTGGATGAATTTTGTATGTAATGAAATTATAAATAGTTTAATGGAATAATAAAAAGTATTTTTTATAAAGTATTTTTTATTTCATGATGTAATAGGAGTAATTAATTCTACAATATTTAAATTTAAAACCATTAATATTAATATATATTTTTAAATTATTTTATAACCTCAATTTCAAAAGCATTCTTAACCAAACACATGAAACTACTTTTTCTTCAACCTTAATTTCAAACACGGTTTTAACCAAACACCTATTTTTTCAAACCAACCTCAACTAAAAGTACTTTTTATAAAATAACTTTTTTCAAACCATAACCACAACAGCTACCGCAATACCAAACACATTATTTGTCTTCTCCTTGTAAACAATGTCTTCTCTTTGTAACAATTTGTCCTCTCAAAAGCAAGTAAGTAAACTAGGCATCTTGCTTCTTATTGGGTCCTGGTCGATGACGACTTCCTCAATTGAAGATCCTTATTCAGGTCAAAGCATGATAATGGAAAGTTGTAAAAGAAAGACATGATCAAAGCATTCAAAGAGGATTCTTCTTGAAAAAAATCTCCAGCACATAACCAGATCTAGAATTAGTTCTATCTCTTTCACATGATATATTTCTACTCTTAACTTGTATTTTCAATTGTGTTAAAATCCTTAAACCATCCTCTTGATGATTCTTGTGAATATATGCAGAAGAAATGGACTGGGACAAGAATGAGAAGGTCGGTTTCAGGGAGTTCCTTTTTTCTTTAAGGAAGCAGCACCTAGCTCGATGAATTTGAAGCAACAGACCTGAAAGACTTGGTCCTTCTTTCTTATTTCTTAGTTGAAAGAGAGGAGATGAAAGGAGAAGCGAACTCGACTATGTGGTTTTTGTTTATTGATGAAATTTTCGATAAAAGTTGAGAGGGGATAAGTTTGAAGATTCAATTCTGATTTTCCATGATATGTTGCGTTTGAAAGTGTAATATGTTAAAGGAATTATTTGTTTCGATGAAAGTAGTTTCCTGAAAATTATTTTTCAAACTTTCCTGTGTTTGTTTGTTATTGGAAAAATTGGTCAACGAAAAATACTTTTCAGTTAAAAAAAAATTTGGTCTGACTTTCAAGAAAGTATTTTCCTTTTATTTTGGACGGAAAACACTTTTCTATTTTATCGTGCTTAAAAATAACGATATTTAATAAATATCATGTTTTAGAATCACGATAAGGTGAAAATATAATACTTCATCAAAATATTTTTAAAAGGTATTATCTTACCAAAATTTTTAAATTATTATGTTAATTTTTTTTTAAAAAAATCATCTTAACCCGGGGTTTTTTTTATTGGATAGTAACCCTAATATAGTGTTGACCTAATTGGTGATGTGACAAGCCATTCCATTTTAATCAAAAGAGGCATCCCGCATTTCCAATTTCCATTTTCCAGTGCTCCCCGACCCACATTTTTTTTAAAAAGAAGCTGTACTGCTACTAGTGCGAATTTTTTATATAGAGAAGTTGTCCCCCCTTATCTCCTTTGTTTTTATAGTTTAACATGCCTTTTGAATTGATTTTTAAAGTGTTTTTACTAATTTTTTTATACTAAAATAAAAAATAAAAAATATTATTTTAATTAAAAATATTTTTAAAAACTACCATATTACATTACTGATAACATATTCAAACAATGACGCTCCAAACATCACTGTCATGTTTGGAGTTGACATCGCTAGCATCTCTGTCTTAAACACCAGCATTTCTTTCTTTTAGAACTCTATTTTTTTTGTATTGATATATAATTCTAAAAAAATCAAATATATTTTCATAGTTTTTTTTTATTTTATTTTTGGAATCACAAAAATAAAGAACAATACTACAACACTATTTACATTATTTTATAAAGTTTCTAAAAAAAATAAGATCCATTTAGCTCAACTTCAGGTCATCAACCAATAATATCGATAAACAATATCGATTGTGTTTGTTAATATTATTTAAGTTATTTTAATTAAAATGATATTATTTTAAAACAATTTTTTTAAATTAACCTGGTTATATCTAATCCAGATTTGATCAAACCAATTAAATAAAATTAACTAAGTTTAACAAGTTAACTTAAACCAGTCCCATACCAGACTTCAGGTCTGCATATCATCACTCTTTTTTTTTTGGAAAGGTTTAATTGTCTGCAGATCATCAGGTTAACCAATAAGGCGGATTTAATAACTATAAAAAATGACATAAACCAAATTACACGCTGTAAATCCATAAAATTAGCTGAACAAAGAATAAAGAGTCGCAGAAAAATTAAAACGGAAAGAGGCAAGAAAGTGGGGTTTGAATATTTGCACATCAGATGAGATTGGAAACAAGGGATGTCAATGAAGCCCGATGATAAATGAGTGGATATTGAATGTGTAAGACAAATATTATTATAATTGCATTACAATTATAATTATAAAAAAATAAAAGCCAAAGTAATTTCATTGCGGACTCCCTCAAATTATGTTGTTCACTAAAAGAACGCATAATATATATATATATATATCCTTTGAGCAGTTTTTATTTATCTCCCAATTTCTTTTTAATTTCATCGTTATAAATTATGTTAAATGGAATTTTAAGCTCATAATTTATTT
The DNA here is from genome assembly GCA_007827005.2 of Populus simonii. Lineage (NCBI taxonomy): Eukaryota > Viridiplantae > Streptophyta > Magnoliopsida > Malpighiales > Salicaceae > Populus > Populus simonii. Next base: position 4,323,977 of record CM017466.2, on the reverse strand, counting down.
TAAATAGCTTCTACAGGGTTCTCAAAGTGTCAAAAAAATCCATTGATAATAAGACAAAAATGCAACCTTTTTTTTAATTACTATGTTGTCGACGCCTTTTCTAAAGAAAATGCCTTAAGTTTTCTTATTTCATTCTTTTAGTTTGATAATTATACGTTTTAGTCCAAGATTTTATTTTTGTTATATATCAGTCCTTGAATTTTAGAAAAGAGAGGATCGTTAAAAAACATTAAAGGAGAAAGAAAACATTTGGTATGCAAGATTCTGTTAGTAATAAAAGGCTAAGTTTAGTGTCAAAGTATATTTCTTTTAATGAGATGAGTGCTATTAAGGTGTTTTTGAACTTTTATATTGTTAGAAAAAACAAATCAAGCTTGAGAGAGATTTTTTTTAAGTTTAATCTTGTGTTTTTTTAATTGATTTGGAGTTTTTTGAATTGAAGATATCATTCATTGAGGTTATAAGAGTGTCTTTTTAGGTGTTTTCATGTGAAAATGAATTAAAAATTGGATATTTAGGTTTAAAAAACCCAACCTAATTTTCCAGCCACCTGTCAATTGATTGAAAATTAAGCATGCAAACGACGCTTAGAGGCCGTTTGTTTACGTAGTGGAGATTGCATTTACAGCAAAATACAGGAGCTAAATGTTTGGTAAAGAAAAAACCATTAATTAATGTTCATGGGTCCCATTATTTTCTATGTTTGCAACGCAGGATTGGAAGAAGCAGCCAAAGGCTGCTTTCACATGCGTCCCGCTTGTTTCCGTAAATAATTAAGTTTTCATTCTCTGCAGGCTCTACATGGTAAGAAATTAAAACTAACAGAAAATGCATGAGGTGCCTTACCGGATAAAATAATTTATGCCAATGCCAAGCCATCACTAGCTTTCTTCTTATAAATGATGATTATGGCCATGTTCGGATTATGGTTAAATTATAATTATTTTGCTATTTTTAAAAATAAAAATTAAATTAAATTGTTATATGGTAATATCAAAAATAAATTTTATAAAATAAAAAAATATATTTTAATATATTTTAAAACATAACTACCAACCTATCCGACCCAGAAAAATAAAATAAAATATTTTATTTTTTATTTTTAATTATGTTTTATTTAAAAAATTAGTGTTTAACATTAGTTAATGACTGTAGTACTTGTCGAATGTATTTCATACGTAAAGGAATTGTAGATAATTTAATGGAACAATAAAAAATATTTTATAAAAAATATTATTTATTTCATGATGTAATAGCAGTAGTTAAATCTACAATATTTAAATTAAAAACCATCAATATTAATATATATATATTTTTAAATTATTTTATAACCTCAATTTCAAAAGTATTTTTAACCAAATACATTAAACTACTTTTTGTTTAACCTCAATTTCAACCACAGTTTTAAGTAAACACCAATTTTTCAAACCAATTTCAACTAAAAGTACTTTTTATCAAACAACTTTTTTCAAACCACAACCACAACAGCTACCGCAATACCAAATATATTCTTAGTCTGAATCGTCTGCTTCTTCTTTTTTTCTTTAAAAAATATTTTCACTCAATTTAAAAAAAGAAGAAGCCTAGGTATGCAGGCCTACATGTCTGGCCTTATTTGAAATGGGCCAGGCATGCTGGGCACTCAGGTTCGTCTGTCGACCTATTCCAATGTTTTTTTTGTTTGTCATTAAAGTACAATTTAATTTAACTTAAAATTAATTAATTAATAATATAATACATATATTATTTTGTTAAATTCTTGATTTGATTAAGAATATATTTTAGATATTGTTTTATTAAATACCATTCAATATTTATTTTTTAAAATAAAATTATAATAGTGTTTTAATAATAATAGCAAACATTCTTTTGTTAATCCCATCATAATTGTTTTATATATATATATATATATATATATATATATAATTTTATCTTATTGCTTTTCTATAAACATTTATTTTTTTTAATTATTTTGTTAAATAAAAAATAATTTTAAAAAATAAAGTTATTAAAATTAGTCATGTCTGTGACTCGAGTTATGAGTTTTGTGAGTTAATTTAGGTTAATTCAAGATGTCTTCGTCTCAATACTAAAACGAACAATTTTGTCTTAAAACTTTTTTTTTAGTCAAATAGGATTTTATTGGTCATTAAGGTTGTTTTTAAACCTTTTAAGTCAACCATGTCACATTAGATTAACCTTCAAATGGTTTAATTTAAAACCTTAGCTAAGTAAGGGGTTAGATTGAGAGGTTTCAAGGTTGACTTGCTAACCTGAGTCTAATGACATTGCCAAAAAGTTCTTCTTAGCAATGCACGAGCATGATATTGTTCTTATGTTTTTAAATACGATCACATCAAAATTACCATGGTGTTACTTTTTTAATTAAAACCTATTATTGGAATAACAATAGAATGTCATCTAAGAAACAAATATTTTGGTAAAAAAACTTTCAAAAATAAATTAGCATGTTGATGAGACAAATGAGTTTTAGTTAGAGATATATTATTTTTATCCTTGTTTTAAAGTATCCATATTTTTTTAGGAATGTCTTCTAATTACTTTTGGTTTTTATGTAATAAATAATATAGATATTAATAAGAAAAAAAAGATTTATACTAGTAAATTAGTTTGTTTCAATAAAATTTAAATTATTACTCTTCTTCTAAAAAAATTAGTGTTGTATAATTAAGTGAAATAAATTAAAGGGCTCTCATCAACACAAGATTAAATATCTTAATCTTCACCTGAATCTTAGCTTCATAAATTAGTATTAGTTAACATTAACAACCTTTTTAATATTTATTTACGATATGATCCTCAATCTATTTTATTTCATGTTCGTATCAAATCTAAGTTCACAATTAATTCTTCTCTTGCTGCTAAAAAACATGTAGCCTAAGTATTCTTTTGTTTTAGGTGATGTAAAAAACAATTGCTTCGACCTGTAGTGTAGTGCGGGTAAGTTAATTGACTACCAACTAAAATGCAAAGTTTTTTTGAACAACATTTATCATTCTTCATCCAATACATTTTTCATGTTAGGTCCTAAAGTATTTTTCCACTTTAGTTAGCAAACTTTATTCCTTTGTAATTTCATCCTCACAAGTTATATTAACATGGTTTAATGCGTTAAGATTTGTTTCTTTTCATGTTCTCATATATGCATAGTGTTTGAGAATATTTAGGCATTAAATTAAAGATCAATATTACAAAATATAATTTTATGTTATAGTTAAAAAATAAAAGAATGATGACCAAAATTAACAAAAAAGAAACAAAGTTATGTTTAAGTTTCATTGTTCAATAGGCATGAATAATTCAATATGGTCCCTCAAGTTTCAAATTATTCATATTTAGACTTTGTTGTTTTAAGTTTTTATTTTTAGGTCTAAAATCTTATTTTTATCACGTTTCAATCCCTGGATGTTGAGGAAAAAGAAAGAAAATCATAAAAAAAGGAGAGAAAGTGTTTGGTTGTTCATATTTATACCATGAAAAACCCATTTTTGATGTAAATGAGTTTGTCTTAAAGATGAGAGTTTAATGGACGTGGTTTTATCATTGAACCATGCTAGAAAAAATAGATCGAGAGCCATGAATTTTGTTTTGATTCAGTTTGATTATTGGTTTTTAGATTAGATGACGTTTTAGGGTTCAAAATGTCTTTATTGAGGTTTCTATGATGTTTTTGAGGTGTTTGTTTTGGTGAAAACAAATTAAAAATTAGGCTTTTAAATCCAAATAATTAGACTGCGATGAATGGAAAAATTGCCAAAGTACAATGCTTCATCTAGCTAGGTGGGAGACGTGTTGTTTGATATTTTAAAAAATGAGCAATAAACATGTTATTCACTCTTTTGTTTTTTTTTTTTTAAATCTAAGCACGAATGCCTAACCAGCCATGCCCAACAATGCATGACTTTTTTTTAAAAAAAAAATATTTTTATGGGATTTAATTTTTAATTAATAAAATCTTTATCATTTCTTTAAAATTATTTAGTTTTAATTCTTTTTTAAATAGTAATTAATTTTCAATAATTTCTATAATTTTAGAATACTTGAAATGGGTTATTTTAATTTATTTTTAATTTATTTTTCTTTTAAATTTTAGATAGATGAGTTATATTTGCATTATGTATGTATAAGAATAAAAATCACATCTACTTAGCCACCAAAATTAATCTTTGAGATAAATAAAAGAAAATATATAAAATAAAAAGGATAGTTGAAGTAAAATATTTACATATGTATGTATCTATCTTTTACTTCTTACAAGAAAGATCAGCTCCTCTGTGCTAATCTTTAATTAACATTAACAACTTTTTATATGATTTATCATTTCATATTTTCATTTTAGTTTATTTTATCAGACACATACTTTATCATTCTATACCTTCAATTAAAAAATTTTATAACGTCAAAAAGCATATTCATAAAATCAATGTTATTGTTGTTTTTTAAATTAAAAATTAACTTAAAATCATATTTATAGTATAACATGGATCTAGTGATCATGATATATGTGAATGTGTTATAAATGTTTATAAATGATGCCCCCGTAATATTCTATGAAATATTATGAACTTAATTATCATGCCATCTTCTTTAAGATCTTGTTTGTTTGATGGAAAATGTTTTTCCTAAAATGCACTTTTTTGATTTTCTCATATTTGACTATATTGTGGAAATTTGGTTAATAAAATTCATTTTTCAATTAAAGGAAAACGTAACATTTAAATGCAGAAAAGTGTTTTTTGGTTTAAAAGATTAGAAAACACTTTCCATGAAGGATTCAAAAACTAAAGTAGCACAATATTTCATAACTCTTGGCGTACATGTGTGGCGTTACAATAATCGTCCTTTTAAGTCAAGATTTTAGAGTGGTATGGAAAGAACAATGAATTGATAGCCTACCCACGTTAAAAAAGTTTGGAGTTGACACCTAATATTTTGGTTACCAGAAACCCTAACTGGTCCTCAAAGGTCTGTATAAGAAAACTAACTGTGTATAGGAAGGCAAATATCACCAATAGTGTACCCTATCTAAGGTAAACTGCATTATTTATTTGTCTGATTATTACTAAGACGCTATTGTGTTTTTTCTAACCATTGATGTGCCTATAGATTAAAGCAGATCCACCTTAATAGAGTGGACCATGGCTTTACAGGTCAAGCTTAACCATTCTAGAGCCAAAATATTTTTTTTTTGCATTTGATTATTTTAATATCGAGAATACATCTTACGTATGAGTTCATAATCTTTAATATTAAAAATAAAAAATTGGTTTTTTAGTGTTTTTAAATTTAGACAAAGTCCTCATGGCTTTAATAAACTTGTTATTAAATCCATAATGCATACAAAATATAATTTTTTTAATGCTAATTATGTAATATTTTCTTATATTTTTCTTTTTATATATATTAAAAATGCAAACATGATTTTCTTGAAGACACTTGACCATTTGCAATTAAAACCTTTGGATAATTAATTTTTTATGTTTTTTTATTTAGCACATAGAGATGCTAAAAATATAAAAATACAAAGACACATCCTTTTTTCACTATTTTTTTCTCACACACCATATAATCACATTTTTACAAACCATCCAAATTCAACAATAAGTGAAAAAAAACCATTAAAAATCATCCAAATTCCAAAATGGACCTTCCAAATATTGAGAATAGATAGGAGAGGCTGATGTAAACAAGGGAACAATGCTAAAAAGCTTGGGAAATAAAGGAATAATGGCGGTGTGTGGTTCCATGCGCCTTCATCGCTGGAAGAAAAGAAACAAGTAGATCTAGAACTGTTTCTTCTCCATTTTCTTCCTCTGCTAGTGGTGAGGGCCACTGTCACCTGTAAAGGAGAAAAACCACATAATCCAATCAATTCATTTTATTTTCTTCTTCTAGTTTAACTTTTTATTTTTATTTTTATTATTTCTTAGTTTTTCTTTTTTTCCCTGCTAGGTTGTTGCTTAAGGTAGACGTGAGTTGATCTATTTATGGGGAGAAGATGATGCTATCTTGGTGTAGTGGTCGTTGAGAGAAGTGAGAAAATAGGTCTATTTCTTTGATTTGGTGAAGAAAAGATGATGGTGTTGTTGTTTTTTTAATGGGTGGCAGTGGTTGAAATGGGTTAAAAGGAGCAGGATTTAAGGGATAATGGTCTAGTGGTGGTGTCTATTCTGCAATGTTATCACTAATGTTGTCATTATTTAGAATAAAAGAGAAAACCTTGTTGTTTTCTTTTCTTTTCTTTTTTGGTTTTGAATCAAGGTATGGTGAGAGTGTGTGTGTGTGTGTGTTGTGGTGCTTTAATGGTGGCTACTGAGGGAGAAATAAGGACTAATTTTAGTTTATGGTGGTTACTAGAGATGTCGTGGGTGACTAAAGCTACTAGTGATGATGGGCTGCCGTTGACGACATTGATGGTGAGTGGGATGATGGGAGGAGCATCATCGTTGGAGAAGAGATGATGTGTGTGTGTCTATATATATTATTTTATAATTTTTTTTGAAAAAAGCAACGTCAATGTTGATTTGATGAGAAAAAAATAATCAAACGATTTTAAAATAGACATGTTAATAGCTGAACGCATCGAAAGTAAATTTTGAATTTTAAAAAGACATTAAAATTACACAAATGCATTAAAAATATATTTCTTTTTATGTTTTTGTTGTTTCTCTCTATGGATTTTTTTGGAAAAAATAAAAAAAATGTCAAAATTGCTATGACAACTCTTATATACATAGGAAATGATATATTAGGACATATTAATATACAATATAAAGTATATTAATTTGATATATTAGTGTGCACGATTCTTTAATTTAGATAATATTTTAAAAAAATACATTCAAATACAAAAAATATTATATTATAAAATAATCATATATTTTAAAATCATATAAAGTATGTTAAAAAATTAGGATACCATAAAAATAATTTATTCCAATGTTCTTCAAACACACACAAAAAAAATAAAATGGATGTATGTTTATAGTGTCATGTTTAGAATATTTAAACTTAATGTATAGTTACATTTTATAAAATAAACTATTTATAAATATATGATATAATATATATTTTTTCATCATTACTCTTTCTATAATTTTTTAAGTGGTCAAATAATTACATTTATTATTTTATATATGTTAGATAAAATTAAAAAAAAACACTAATAAGTGATTTTTTAATTTATTTTTTACAACATAGCTAAATATTAAAAATTAACGTGTGCCTAATAGTAACCTAATTAGACAAGCCCCAATGATATGCTGCAATTTTGCTTTTTTTTTTTATTTGTAAAATATTTAGATGCCGCAAGTTCATTTTAAGGAAAGAAAAAAAAATCCAATAACATGGGTTATAGTTACTATCATAATCCAAATTTTAACCTCTTGTTTCTTTTCTAAATATTTTCAAAATACAAAAAAAATAAAAAAAATATGTTCTTGATGTACTTGCTTCATTTTCAACATCTTAAAAGATTAAAAGTTAAATTACTTTGAAATGCGTTAAGCTTCTAACATGCCATTTTCAAATCATTTATTTTTCTCATTGAATCAACATTGATGTTGTCATTTTTCAAAAAAATCAAAATACAAAAAATCAAAATATAATAAATGGGAAAAATGACAAAGTGAAAAGGAAGAAAATGAGAGACCAAAAAACATTTAGGTTGCTTGGGGACCAAGTAATTGAGAAGAAAAAGATAAATCATTTTACCTATAAATAGATGATTATCTCACATAAAAGAGGAGATAAAAAAATAAAAATAAAGAAAAGCCATAAAAAAGTTTTCCCACACTTTTCTCTCCAAATCTCCCACACAAAAAAAAAACCTAACCTAAAAAAACCTAAACTTAGTTGCTACCCTTTACAAGAAAATAATCATTCTCCTTAACAACCACTATAGAAGCCAAGAACACCACATCCCAAAACCACTACACACCAACGACAGCTACCAGTCTTGCAATCTTCTTCACAATAACCCGATCATAACCCCATCTTTTTTTTTACCTGATTTCCACCATTACCGTGAGCCATCAAAGTTGGTAACTACTTCCTTTAGAACAATAACAACAACTCCACTGTTAGTAACCATTATTGAGCATGCCTACCATCATTTCCAAGCAAACCGTCGATAAGCCTACCACACCCATACAAGGCCAGCCATCACCATCCTTATGACAGCCTATTTTCGCGACCAAAAACCATTGTACGACTTTAACACCTAACACCATAACTGACACCGAGAGCACCCTTGCAGCTGTCGCTTCATCTTCTTTAAAACCATACCAATTACAAGTTCATAAAAAAAAAACAAAAAAACAAAACCAAACCCAAAACACCATAAACTAAACACCATCGACCAGTTTTCACCGTGGTAGCCCTTTTAGCCTCCATTAACTCCTAACAACCCGACACCATCCTAGCAACTTGTCCCTTCTCCTTCACCGAACCAATATAACATCACTCTTTCCAACCACTATCAACCCATTAATAACAGTGCCAAAATTGACCCTACAGCCCATTCATTTATTCTCTCATCACCAACAATTTCAAAAACTGACAACCTCTCTCTCTCAAGCTTGAGCTCCTTCGTGCCAGCCTTCCCCCCTTCAGTAGCTAAAAAACAAACTAAAAAACCAATCACTTTTTCTTTCTTGATTATAATTGCAGCCCTCATTTACAATAAAGAAAGAAATAAAAAGATCTAAAAATGGGACAAAACCGAACAACTTGTGATTTTTGTTTTGCAGGTGACATTGAGATTCACTGCCAACATAGGAAGAAAGAGGAGGAAATACTGCTCCTAATCCATCAAATTTCCCTTCTCAACGGTGACAGTGCATGTTTCTAAGCGCTGCCAATGTTCTCGTACTTTCAGAAGCTTTCATTGTGGTTCTTGAGTTCCAGTGACTTCTCCATATTATTTTATGAATTTTAGAAGACCTATTTTTTCAAATTTTAAAAGCTTGATGTGTGTTTTATTTTTTTAAAATATGTAATTGTGGGGTGTGCAAGGAAAAATATAGTAAAAAAGAAGAATACATGTGTTGCATTTTTTTTTTCATTTTGTGTTAAGTGAATAATAAAAAAAAGATAAAAGATAAAAAAATTAATTAACCCAAATGTTTTAATTTCATATGGTCAAATTCTAAAAAACTTTCATGCAAACTTTCCAAAAAATAAAATGCATTTTATCATGTTTTAAAAATACAACATGGATATCATAACCAATTTATGATTATCCATTAGGATTTAGCTAAAATTTTAAAAATACCACAAAAATAAATTTATTTATTTAATATTCGAGGTATAAATCTTGCAACGTACGTAACATATACTCATAGTATTAAATTAAATGAATTAATAACAATAAATATTAGGAATAAGCTGTATCTAACAAATAATTGCGATGCTAAAATTTGAGCCTTTCAAAGAATAAAAACATGACCTAGAAAAATAATTAATCAATAATACAACTTACCATGACCCATGACTTGCCTCGGGTCAACTCTCGGGTTAGGTTTGAAAATGATATGATAGATAAATTTTAAAATCAATGACATGGGTCATTAGACCAGAGACACCATACTGGGAAAACTAAGAAGGCCAATCCTCAACAAATCAAGAAAGGGTCATTAAAAGTTATCAGAAAAAAAGAGGATTGGTATGAAGGTGAAAAAATAAGATTAAAAGAAAGGTTGAGTAACAACAAACACCTCGCTGTTTTTTACATGCAACAATTAAAAGTTATCTAAAATAAAAGGATGAAAAGTAAGATTAAAAGGGTCTAAAATAAAAAATAACAATAAAAGAATGAAAGTGAAAATTGAAATAAAAAATAAATTAGAGGGCAAGAATAATCCTTTGATTGGAGGGTTAAATTGAAAATAAGATTTTGTTTTAACAAAAAGATAAAAAAAAATCAAAAGTATGCGGATCAAATTAGAAAAAAACAAACACAACAAACTTGGATTGAAGGGTGAAATTGAAAACAACCAAAACCTTAATAAAAAGACCAAGAAAAAAAATAGAAATTAAAAGAAGAATAATCAAATTAAAAATATTATATATGACAAATTAGAATTGAGGATTAAATTGAAAATAAATAAAATATTTACAAAAGGGCAAAAAAAATCATAAATCAAAATGATAAGGAACAAATTGAAAAAAATATAATAAATTAAAATTGAAGGACTAAATTGAAAAAAAAACAAAACTTCTACAAAAAAGCAAAAAAAAAAAATAAAAACTGAAATTAAAATACTAAAAAAAAGAGAGGACAAACCTGCATTTTTGAGAAAAAAGATAAAAAAAAAAAGGAAAAAAAAAAGATTAACTAGCGACAGACTGCCTCATTCGTTTACATGAGCCATAAAAGGAGGAAAAAGATGCACTAGTGCATTTAGAAGCAAGGTGGAAGGCTTGGTTTGGCTATTAAAAAAATCACACGTGCTCCCTGAAAGGCACAAGTATCTCCCACGTGTTGGTGAGTGGTAAAAAATCCTTTTTAATTTATTAACCGATAAGACTGGCCTCCGTTGTCATCAAACTAACATAAAGACCAGCATGAGAAGACTGAAATGACCCTCTACACTTGTTTAATTTTTTTTTTTTGAAGTAAAAAGCAAACCTGAGTTTTAACTGTTTTTCAAGAATTGAAAAGGCAAAACAACCCCAAGCAAATTAAAAAAAAATAAAAACTTGTTTAGGAGAGTAATAAAGTTATTTAACCACATTTGTTTTAAATAAATATACAAACGCTAAATAATTAACGAGCCTAGCCATATAAAAAGATAAAAATACTTTCAATATTAAAACATATAGTTTTTGTTTTTGTTTTTTTCATTTTAGAAGGGCAAAAACATAACAGCACTTATATTGATTTAAAAAAAAAAAAAAAGGCCACCATGGAGTATGGACTTGGTTATCATGACATCCTTTCAAGAAAAAGGTCGATTTGCACATCCAATCAACCCACAAGGGCGGTTGATTGGTTTGCACGCTGAGGACAAGAAGAACATGTGGGACTTTCAATTCCAATTTCTTTTCCTTTACATGTAAGTATTCTTCTTGTTCCGTCTTCATGGATCGTTAGCAGAACTCAAGCATTTCCTTCCATAGTTATGCCAAGCTTAGAGGATTGTGTCGAGTTCCCCCTCATAAATTAAAATACATAAATAATTATAATTGTTATAATTATGCCATTGTCTCCTAAATTCTTGTCATCCAACTTTCATTAAATAAAGCATTTTTGGCATCGATTTTGTTTCCTTGATAAAAAAAAATTCAAACACCTTACTCTTGATGATCATATTCTACGTGAAAAGAAAAGTCAATCACCCTACCTCTCTCAATGGTCTTAGAGCGTGTTTGGCAGTGTGGTTGCGGGTGCTTTTCAAATAGCTTTTCGTGCCGAAATGCATGCCAATGATTTTTTTTTATTTTTTAAAAATTATTTTTGACATCAGCACATCAAAACGATCCAAAAAGTACAAACCGCACTCAATTTTAGCAAAAAAAAAATTAAATTTTTTGGGAACGCCACCGCAGCCGCGTTCCCAAACAAAGTCTTAGTTTGTATGGCCGCGGTTGCGGTGTTGAGTGACAAAATCAATTTTTTTTAAGAATAAATAAAACTTTCAAGTATATAAAAATAGTAAAGTACCATAAGTATCAAGTATTATTATAAAATTAGGTTTGTTTGAGAGTGTTGTTGCGATTGCTTTTCAAAGTATTTTTCATTCGAAAATATATTAAAATGTTGTTTTTTTTTGTTTTTTTTTTTAAATTATTTTTAAGATCAGCACATTAAACACTCCAAAAACATAAAGAAAATTAATTTTTAACAAAAAAATTGAATTTTTTGGAAACGCGGGTTGGACCGCGTTTCCAAACGGTCCTTTAGAGGGTGTGGTATCGGTTGATTTTTAAAGTGTTTTTAGCTCGAAAATACAACAAAATCATATTTTTTATTTTTTTAAAATTATTTTTGACATCAATATATTAAAATAATCTGAAAACACATAAAAAAATTAATTTGAAACAAAAAAATAATAAATTTTTTTTTTTTAAAAAACACTTTCAAAATATAAAATAAAAAAGAAGTTAATAAATTTGTGAAACCACTTTGATTATTTCATATAGATTTTCGTGAGTGTAGATATGAATTTTTCTTCCCCATCCCTTTTTCGGTTGGTTTTCGTTAATCATTACGATAATTATTGAAAAAACAAAATCTTTGCCAAGATAGTGAACTAAAATGCAGTGCTTTGAGAACTAAAACCTGTAAATTTACATCAATAATTGCTCACACGTTAAGGAAAATCAGATTTATTGGTTTTGTTTCTGTTTTTTTTTCTTGCTTTCACTATGATAATTCTTAAAAAAGGGGAGGAATTATTTTCAATGTTGGTTACTAAGAATCATTCAATGTAAAATAATTCTTAAAACTAAATTGCATAAAATGTGTGTAGAGGACATACAATTATATGGTCCAACCTTATAAATTATTTTAATATATTAATTTTTTTATAATAAAAAATATTTTAAAAAATAATTATTACCCAGACAATTCATGTTATGCTATGAGTGTTTCACATCAGTAACCATTGTTCTAGGTGAAAGTTGGTGTGAACATATCCGAGGTGGTCATATATTCATAATTTGAAAATCTGGCCTGGCTTGACATGTTGATTTAGGATTGAAATCAGGTCGGGTTTAAAAAAAAATAGAAAAAGTTAAAACCCGTGTTGATACAGTTAAAAATCTAGTTGCAATTCGTTAATTTTTATTATTTTTTTATTAAAACGATATTGTTTTGATTTTTTTTAAAATTTAAAATTGACCTAGACGACCTGGTTAAAACCCGAAATCCAGCTCTTGGATAGTTGCATGGGTTCTAACATATAAATAAACAAAATAAAAAATAATTTTTAAAAATAAAAATTACTATATATATATTTTTTGATTAGCGTGGGGTGTCCGGGCCAGCTTGCATGCACTACGATTATTCCTTACGATTCACTGAACACCCTACAAACCCAATAAATATGTAAGATAAGATACCACAATGATAACAGGATACACAGAGAAAGTCGAACTGGAGCGGGAAAAAAAAAACAAGCCCCACGTACCGCTTAAGCACGACCCTCAAGCGTATTATTACTATATTTCAGATACCGAGTGTTGTTTCACATCAGTAACCACTGTCCTAGATGAAAGTCGATGTGGACATATCCAAGGTGGTCATATATCTAAAATATAGGCCCTCTGCGGTCCGCATCATGAATGATGAATAGCCATGCAGGGGTGTCTTCCTTGGGTAGCCGACCCTAATTGTCCTGTGAGCCAAGTCAACGCATCCTCGTGCCATCTAACCTGATTGGACAACCAACACGTGGACGGATGCGCGCCCAGAGACGCTCGATCTACTCACTAACCAAAAGGACGATTCATAGAGCGTATTAGATACATCCAGTAACATTAACAAAAAGCAACTAAAGAACATGAGGTAGTTGTAACTGTTTATATATTTTAATTGTTTTATAATATTTTCATGTCACGGTCCAGTCTATTAACGCGTGGGTCTGAGTGGAGGTCACAGGTTCGAGACTTGACGAGAACAATAGAGTGTTTTACGCGACAGACAATTTGTTTTTTAAAGAAGGTGAATGACACGTGTTCATTCCATATAAAAAGAGAAAAAATATTGGGTTAGGTGTGTAGGCCTGCTTCCAACCACCATACATAGATTGCTTTTTTTGTAACAGGCCCAGCTGTGCTGGGTCACTCGGGCATACCTTTAGGAGTTGGTTTATTTTTGTTTTAATATTTTTTTATAATCTTATTATTTAATATTAGGATTTTATTAAATTTTATTATTTAATATTAGATTAATTATAAATTAATTTTTATATTTTTTTTATATAATAAAATAAATAGATTAATTTAAGTTTATAATCCGATTCTTTAATGAGTTAACTAAAATTAACTTGTTATATTTATTTTTTTATATTTAAAATACAATGAGTGTGTGGAAAATAACCTAATATTTTTCTACCATAAAAGCATATAAAATGAAACTTGTGGGTGTGATTAGAAGTATAGTTGCGGTTGCTTTTCAAAGTATTTTTTATTTAGAAATGTATTAAAATAATATATTTTTTATTTTTTATATTAATATATTAAAACGATTCAAAAACACTAAAAAAAATATTAATTTTAAATAAAAAAATTTAAAATTTTTAAAAACAGATTAAACTGCGTTTCCAATCAGAATTGATACCTAAAAGGTGCTCTATCATCGGACAATACTTGTCATGACACGTTCACAAACCAACATTAATCCATCAATCAATATAGATTATCATCTTAATTAATAACCTCTAATGATAGTTACCAAAATAAATAGACGTTTCTACCCTTATTTCCCTTCACGCAAATTGGTGGGTCAAATAAAGCTGTCATGAACCTCTAAGTAAAGGGTTCCAATTTTTTCCAGCCCTAATACTAACAATCTTCAACCATCTATCATCTTCTTGCTGACATTTATACAGAAACACACGTATCCTTTTTGGCTCCTAAAACTCCACCCTCATTGCTATTAGCCCTAGTATGAGCGCTGACTTCCCTCAGCTATTGACCATGACAAATTCTATACCTGAGAAACACCATATATATGGAGAGATGTTGAGCAGCCATTAAAGGATTACAATGGAAGAATCTCTTTTAGGGATAAAGTATTGGGAAATAGAAATCCCCCCGGCAAGTGATCTGCAGATCTTCTCGAGAGGAATTTGGTGCAGATCGAGTTTGAGAATGGCGATAGGCTTTTGCCTAAGGTATTCATAAAAGATGACATTTTCAATGACCACTACCTTTCATGGAAAGATTTACTTGTCATCAAGCTTCTTGGAAAAAAGATTGGATTTTATCAGTTGAACACGAGATTAAAAAATTTATGGAAGTTGACGGGTGGTTTTGAACTGATGGATGTTGCCAATGGCTTCTTTATGGTAAAGTTTGCTCTTGAAGTGGATAAAACAAAAGTTATCAATGAAGGCCCTTGGATGGTGTTTGATCATAACTTAGCTGTTAGTCACTGATCGACGAATTTTGTATCATCATCTGCTAGCTAAAATCGTTCCATGGTTTGGATTTGTATCCCTAGTCTAAACCTAGTATTTTAGAGTTTGGATTAAATATCATTGGTATAATGTTGAGTACAAAGAACTTCATATAATATATAGGAAGTGTGGATGCTATGGCCACCATGGCAAGGAGTGCAAGCTAGTCAAGAAGACCGGACCCACCATGGTTGAGTTGAATGCTGCTGCTCATGTGGAGGTGGTGGCGGAGGAATCACGCAAGGTAACGGAAGCCATGACAGAATCTAATCCCATGAAAGACATAACTGTTCCCACAACACATGGTGACTGGTTGACAGTTACAAGGAAAAAAAAATCACATAACTGATTTTTTTTTTATTGCTGAAGGGTCTGATAAGGGTATGACGAGAGCATCAAAGGCAAGGAAATAATGCAGCATGTGGAAGGGAATTTGAATCCAAGTTTTATTTCAGCTTCGACGAGTGTCAATGCTCATACTTCGGCCTTTGTTTTGAATGATACTCCTCGTGACCTAGGTATTGAGCTTTCTCCTGTAACTCGAACTTTAGAAGGAACTATGCCGAGGGTTGAGGGCATGGCTATGTTTATTAATTGTTCAGGTGATCAGGGGTTTAATGAGGGGATGGCCATGCAGATGGATGGTAGGTAGTAACTGTTCTGCTATACTTTTGCTACCTATTATCTATCTTTTTAATATGAATATGTTTACGGATTTTCTATAATCTCATGGAATGTTCATGGTGGCGCTAATAAGATAAGCAAACGCCACTGCAAAGAATTGGCAAGGCAGGACCATCTTTCTTTGTTTGTCTTGTTGGAAACGCATGTCAATTTTTTGTAGGTCAAGAATATTTGATATATTATTGGTTATACTCCAGTGGTTGTTTCTAAAGCCCAAGGACATGCTGGTGGCATATGGATTCTATCTTCTGTTAGCTCTGTCTCCCTTTCGACCTTGGATATCAATGGGCAATGTGTTACCATTCAGATTTCTATGGGAAGTAGATCCTAGTTCTTATCGACAGTCTATGCCTCGCCCATTCCTGGAGTTTGACTTTAGCCTTGGGATTATTTGAATACAATAAAGTTGAAAGTACAAGGCCCTTGAGCTCTCATTGGTGACTTCAATGAAATATCTTCTCCTTCTGAAACTCGAGGAGATCTCTTCTCCTAGGCTAGGGCTTCGCGTTTCTTGCAGATGATGTCAGGTTGTGAGGTTTCAGATTTGGGCCACCAAGGCCCTAATTTTACTTGGCACATGCATATTCATGATCAGGTTCGTTACTTAGCCTAATGACCTGACGTAGTGCTGGCTTCTATGGATTGGCAAACTAGTTTTCCCGAAGCTTATGTTGAAACTCTTTGCAAACTTTATTCTGATCACAACCCGATTATTCTTCGCCGTGGGATACCATCTAGACTGACTTGTGAAAGACCTTTTAGGTTTGAGGTAGCCTGGACTACCCACTCGGATTATCAGGATATTGTTTGTAGTGATAGAGATAGAGGCTACCATAATGTCCCGCGGGAGGTTTGAAAGGATTCTATTTCTTTCAATCAACACACTTTTGGGAATATTTTCCACAGGAAAAGACAGTTTGAAGCTCGGATTAATGGTGTCCAGAGGTGTCTTGAGCACTATACTGATGATTCACTTTTTTCTCTAGAAAAATCTTTACCTCATGATTATAATGTTGTTCTTCAGCAGGAGGAAATTCTTTGGTTTTATTAATCTAGAGAACAATGGGTTACTTATGGTGACAGGAATACAAAGTTCTTTCAAGCTCATACAACTATAGCCTATAGGAGAAGACAGAACATGATTAATAAGCCTTTTCTCTCTGATGAGTGTAGGTGCACTGGTGATTCTAAACTGCAGCCATCCAATTTTATAAGAATCTGTTCTGCTCTGAGGTAACTGTTACTACTCATTTTATGGAGTCTGTTTCTTTGTTTAAATTATCTCCACAAGGAATCTCCAATTTAGAGAAATCAATTTCTAAAAAGGATGTTTATGCAGCTCTAATGAGTATGGGATCTTTTAAATCTCTAGGGAAGGATGGCTTCCAAACTTTTTTCTTCAAAAAATACTGGAATGTGGTTAGGGATGACATCTAGCATCTGGTTTAAGCTGCTTTTATTAATGAATGTTTTGATAAAGATCTAACTGATACTCTTATTGTGTTAATTCCCAAAGAGGAGAGACCACAAGTTTGAAGTAGTTTCACCCTATTAGCCTTTGTAATTTAGTTTATAAACTCATTACTAAGGTGCTAGTGAACAGGCTGCGACCTTATATATATGATTTAATTAGCCCTCTCTAGAGCAGCTTTATCCATGGTCGGAGCAATACTGATAATGCCTTAGTTGCTCAAGAAGTAATGCACTGCATGCATCACTCCAAAAGCAAACGGGGTACTCTGACGGTAAAGATTGATTTGGAGAAAGCCTATAATAGGGTGAATTGGGACTTCTAGCCGTCCACTCTAGAGGATTTTGGCTTTCCTCCTGGTATAATATCTCTAATTATGTTCTGTGTGAGGTCTTCCTCCTTCACTCTCTTATGGAATGGGTCTGAATGTCCTTCATTTACTCTTACTCATGGCCTTAGATAAAGAGACCTAATTTCTCCCTATTTGTTTGTTTTTTGTATGGAGAAATTGGAGTGTTTAATTACGAAGAAAGTTTCAGAGAAGATTTGACATCCTATCCACCTTTCGAGAGGAGGGCTAGATATATCTCACTTATTCTTCACTGATGATGTCCTGTTATTGACTAAAGCCAGTACTACTTAGATACAGATCATGACTAATATGCTGACAGACTTTTGTAATGCTTCTGGTTAAAAGTTAATATTGATAAATCTAGGGTGATATGTTCAAGAAATGTGTCGCGGAGAATTAAACAGACATATCTCAGCTCTCTCCTATCAAATTTGCTAGTAGTCCTGGCAAATATCTTGGGTTCACTCTTATCCAAGGGATAGTTAACCGTCCAGATTTCAACTTTATTAGTGATAGAATTCAATCCGGGCTGGTGGATTGGAAAATGAAGGTTGCTTAATAAAGCGGAGAGGGCCACACTTGCTTGAGCAGTTATTTCTTCAATCCCCACTTAAGCCATGCAATTTTTTTGACTCCCTCAATCGATTTGTAATGGTATCAATAAATTGATTAAGAATTTTATTCGAGAAAGGTTCGATGGAGAGGGTGGTCTTCATCTAGTTAATTGAGAATCGATTTCGTGCCCAAGGAGAATTAAAGGTCTTGGAATTTGGGATGCTAGAGCTGCGAATGCTGCTCTTTTGGGTAAGCAAGCTTGAAATCTGTGTAATAACAATCTGTGTACAACTACAACTTCTCTTAATTCTTCTATCATGTGGCAGTCTCTTATTAAAACTTTTACTCAGTTGCGAGAAGGCTTCATTTATAAACTAGGTGTAGGGGATATTTCATTCTGGTTTGACCATTGGTTAGAAGAAGGGCATTTGAGCAAATATTGTTGAGCACATGAATGTGTTAGATGCAAGCTACAAAGTGAAGGATTTATGGACTAACGGGGCTTGGGACTTCAGCAAGCTGGCAATGTATATTCCAGAGGCTGTTAGATACCGCATAATGGCTAACCCCATTTCTTCATAACTTGGTGGAGTAGACAGAGTGATTTGGGCAGCTATTATGACAAGGATTTATTCTACGAAATTCGCCTCTTTATGGCTTCTGAATAGAGATGGGTGTGTTCGAAGTGACTTGAATTGGAGCTTGCTATCGAAGTTAAATGCTCCAGAGAAGTGTAAAATCTTTATTTGGCTGATTTTCCATGAAAATCTTTCTATAAATCTGGTGCATTTTAATTGCCATATTGCTCATAACTCTAAATGATGCAGATGCAATCACGGGGTGGAAGATGTCCTTCACTGTTTGAGGGATTGCGGGATTGCAATGTTTATTTAACAGAGTATCGGGTTTAACTCAAGGGCTGACTTCTGGTTCTTTGATGCAAAACAACGGTTAACTAAAATGTTGGCTGATGACACTCAATTCCCTTTTCTCGTGGTAATATGATGGCTTTGGCGTCACAGAAACATGTTTGCTTACAGAGATGGACCAGTGGTTCTTAAGGCAGATTTTACATTTTGTAGCTGATTGCCATGTGAGCTGGAATGGTAGGGATGCGGCTCGTTCAAATGCCACCATGATCTCTTGCCAGAGTCCAATCCAAGGATTCATTAAATTGGATCTGAACAAAAGCTCTATTGGTAATCCTAGATCTATAGGATTTGGAGGACTTTTTAGAGACTGAGAGGGTAATTGGGTGCTTGGATTTTCTAGGTTTGCAGGTTATGGTCCTAAGTTACTTCCAGAGCTCCTCGTCTTGAAGCATGGCCTCTTGATTAAAAATTATGACATCGATTTTCATCGTTATAACCATCATTATGGATATTCGTTATCTCCTCTCAAGGGAATGAAAAGTTTAGCTTTGTCATACTCTACGAGAAGGCAATTGTTGTGCGGATTTTCTTGCCAAATTAGGTGTTAAAGATCAGACAGAGCTTCATATTTAGGATGAACCCCCTATAGGGTTATCCTCTTTTTTGCTTGCTGACTCTATGAACATTTGTTTTTGTAGAGGTTCTTAGTTTTTTTCTACCAAAAAAAAAAATAAAATCATTCAAAAGGGTTTTTAAAATAATTAATTTTCTATTATGAAAGTTGTCGATGGGATATAATAAATTATCAAAGAATATTTGACCCCATCTAATAAGAAAATGCAAGATTTGATAGAATCAACCAAAAAAGAAATATGTTATTTAGAAATCAATCCAAAAATTCCTTATCTGCAACCAATAAATATTTGCCATATTGCATGAAACGATATTAGTGTTCATTAAAGGTACTTGTTTGGTATTTTACTTATAGATAGACGACCAAGATTACATCACAGGCAATATTAAAATTTATTTTCAATGTAAAAAAAAAAGTTTAGGAAAACAAATGTTTATGAATGTTATGAAAAGGCACCTTGCCATGATTCCAAAAAGATTCATACAATTTTACTAGATAATAAAGTAAAACATACATGGAATTTAATAAAAAAATATATGTAAAAAAATAATATTAAAACCAAAATAAAAAAAAACATCAAAACCTAAAAACACTCGAGTCAACCTCAATTTAAACATCAAACACATGACTGGAGTTATAAGAATGTGATGACCTCATAGAAATAAAAAGAAAAAAATTACGAAGTTCAATTCTTAGCCAGCATAACGCTGAAAAAAAGAAATTGATTTTCTTTCATAAAAAGGATAAAAAAAAGTCCGAGTTAACCTAAGTTAACGTGATAACACGACCTGGATCGTGAGACCGAGATAATCCCACAAAAATAAAATTGAAAAACAATATTATGAAGTCCAATCCCCAATAAACCCAACGTAGAAGGATAAAATAAAAAAAATCAATTAACAAAAAGGACCTTAAAAAAATAAAATACTAGCAAACCTCGGTAAGACTACCAAACTGTGTGACTCAGATCATGTGAATGAGATTACCTAATAAAAGGAAAAGAAATAAAAGATTATGATGCCTGATTCCCAAACCAACTAAATATTGAAGAATGAAATAAGAAAAATATTCAATTTAAAAAAATGATAAAAAAACTTGAGTCAATCTAGGCTAAATTGCCAAACCTGCAATTCAGGTCATGAGGTCGGAATAACCCCATAGAAAGGAAGACAAATAAAATCATAAAGCTCGATTTCCAACAAATCTAATGTCAAATGATGAAATTGAAAAACAAATAGGTGTGAAAGAAGGACTTAAAAAAAGACTGATATTGTCAACTCGAGTTAACTTTTCAAACCCATGACCTGGGTCATGAGACTAAGATTACCTCATCAAAAAAATCATAAAGCCCATTTCCCGATCAACTTAATATTGAATGATGAATTGTAAAAAAATTAATTTTTTTAAAGGACCAAACACAAAAAAAAAACAATCAGAAGAATAAGGAACATATTTGATATAAAAATAAAATGATATGACACATTTCAATTTTGGCTAGACAACATGGAATTCGAGGAGAATAGAGAGAAAAGAGGGAGGGAATTAAAAAAAATATTGGAGCCTCATTGATGCTTGTCTGCTGACACGAGCTGCCTCGCCTTATTGTGTCGCTTCTAGTGCCACCTAGAAAAGCAGTGTTTGGACATCGAAGAAAGTCACACGCACTACTATAGTGCGCCGACTTCCCTTACACGTTGACATTTTTTGCACGTGTAGCCAAGTTTCCCTTACCTTTCGACTCCATTTTACCATATTTGTTTTAGTTTCAATTTTGATCACTCAACATTTAATTATTTTATATCAATAGAATTTTATTTTATATTGCAAAACTAATCATTAATTGGGAACCTGAATTTTCCTTTGATATTACGAGATTCTTATATTTAGGCAACCAAAATAAATTGCTAAGTCAAAATAAAGGCAACATGGAAGAATCAAATTTTTTAAAAATCCTAAGTGACAAAAAAAAAAAGAACATGAACTTTTCTCTTGCCTATGCAAATTAATCCATGATGTTAGCAAAACAAAAAAGACTAAACATTTGTTTAAGCTTCAAATTCGATACTCGAATCTCTAATTCTTTTAAATCATTAAAATTGAATTTTATTTTTCAAACCAAGCATTAACCAAGTAATAGAATATTTTCACGCAAGATTCCCTTACATAGGAATAACAAAAAAATCACCAAGACCACTCTTAAATTAACGCAATATTAAATGGCCAAAAAAAATAAATCAAGGGACTGATATAAATAAATTAAGGAACAGAAAAAGGAATCATTCTATAGTGATTCTTTTGTAGGGCACATGGAATCATTAAACCCTCTTATTTAGTTTTTTTTAATAATATATTCACTGAAAGTTATTTTTCTAAGAGATTTATATATTTGTCAATGGATGGCTAACAAGTGGGTTTGGTGGTTATAATATTGCATTTGGTCTTTATATGCCTTTTGTTTTGGTGATATATGATTTTTTAGACTTGTGATAAAATCAAGAACAATGGCTCAAAGAAATAAATTCAAACTTAATCTCTATAATTTATCAAAACTAATTAATTAGTCCTTGTAATTTTATAAGTTGTATAATTAGTCTAATGTTCTTCAATCCATTTATAATTTAATAATAAATCCATGATAAGAAAGAGTAACTGATCTCCCTATCACATGGACTACAACTCCATAGATCTCCTTCAACAACTGACTCGTCAAATGCACGTATTCAATAATGTTATTATGGTCATACAAGAACATCTTCACAATCTTCTATTCCATCAACAAGAAATTCAACACAACTTCTTTACGAGCACTAGAAGCATAAAAGTAACTATTGTTTAATGAAAAACAAGAAGAAAATGACATCTAGGTATGCACAATACTCCTATTCTATGAAAGTGCCGCTCTTGCTATAAAGAACACTTTGCCAACGTTTATATTTAACAACCGATACTTGGACATCAATCTAACTTGTTTTTAACCAATGTGCGGAGAGTTTGAAAATTGAGAGTAAAAAAATATATTTGCTTGGATGTTGTAACTAGATGGAACTCTACATCTATGATGCTAGATGTTAGATGTTGCTGCTAAATTTGATATGGTTTTTATGAGGTTATAAAAAATCGATCCTAGGTATTTGAGTTAATTTGAGGTTGATTTAAAAGGGAAAAAAAACTTTGGTCCTCATGTTGTAGAAGATTGGAAAAAAGCTAGATCGTTTGGAAGTTCTTGAAACTATTTTACATGGTTACATTGAAATTTTCTAGCTCCTTGTATGTGACATCTAATTTTTTTCTCCATGAATTGATTTCCATACACACAAGCATATCTCAACTTTGTAGAAGTGAAGATGTTTATGTAAGTAAAATGACCAAAAATATGATGACAAAGTATAAAAAATATTAGGGGGGGATTAAGATACACAAAACTTTATGTTGTATGTGGTTGTTGTGTTCGATCCATGTTTCAAATTAAAGTATATGAGATTTTATTTTGGAAGATTGTATGATGTTGAAGATGCTAAATTTTTTACAATGAAGGTTAAAGTACTTTGCTAAGGTTGTTTGAGAATTATATGAAAGTTGATGAGGATGTTGAGGTTGTTCATAGGGTTGGAACTAGTATAAATGAAGATGTTAACATTGATTTAATGGTGGTTGATGATATGCTAGATAACTTAACTTCTCAATTTAAAAAACATTTAGAGGAAGAATGTGGTGTAGAAAGAAAAAATAAGGTTGAAAGGTATTTGGGTGATAATTGTGAGGATCTTAATGACTTTAAATTAGATATTTTGGGTTGGTGGAGGTGTAATGCTATAAAATACAAGATTTTTTCTAAAGTGACATAACACGTGTTAGCTATCTCGGTATCTACGGTTGTTTTCTGAAATAACCTTCAATACTGGCAGTCGTATATTAGATCCATTTCGAAGCTCTCTATCTCCATCGACAGTGCAAACATTTGTTTGTTGTCAAAATTGGTTATGTATAACACCAATTCCAATCAACATTAGAACCTTCATGAATTATATTGAAAATTCCGAGATGATTCAGTTAGGTAAAATCTCTTACAAATTTAAATGTAGTTATTTTATAATATTGTTTTTTTTTTTTTATGTTTAATCTAGCATTTTAATTTATGATTTTATAGAATTTGGTGAAAGTTTGAAAATCTCAACTGATTGTAAATAGTATTGATGATGTTGGTGCAATCTTGGAATATAATTGTTTTGGGTAATTGATTTACTTTACCTTGTTAATTTCCTTTAAAATTTTGGACTGTTAATTCTTTTAATAGTCGAACTCTAATATGTTGCTATTTTGCTAGTCTTTATAGCATTATTCTTATTGGATCTTTTAGCTTTTGCTTTTGTTGGAAGTTTTGGATGCTGCTGTTGCTAGATTTGTTTCTTCAAACTTTGTCGGATGTTTATAATAATTTATTGTTGGTTGCTAATGTATCTATTTGCTAATGTTAGCTTTTCTAGTGTGAGCACATCTTTTAATTTGAGGTGCCCAAATTTGATTATACATTTTCTATATTGCATTGATTTGAATTTTCATAGCCTTCATCTGACAAAAGTTTATTTGCACATTAAAGATAGCAAGAGCCAAGATGTGAAGCATTTTAAATTTTTTGTTACTTGTATATTTAAGGCTCATAAGGAAAGTTAAATTAAAAAAATATCAATCTATTAATTTGATTAAAAAGCCTTATAACAAATTAAATCTAATAAGAAAATTTTTAAGAGTTTGATTAAAAAGCGTGTAAACTTAACCTAAAAAAAAATTTGAAAGCTCAATTTAATATAAACCCATTTAAAAAAATTAAAAAAAGCTCATATATGATGGGATTAGGTTTCTTGGTTTTATGATTAAAAAAACCAAATTTCATCAAATTAAATCAATTCAGTTTAAATTTTTTAAAATATTACTTGGTTCGGTTGGTTTTTATAATCCGAACTATAAAGAACCTTATGTATAAGTCCCTTCCTACAAAACATCTCCTTTTTGTGGTTCTCGGTGTCATATTACCCGTGACCCCCCCCCCCCCCCCCCCCCCCCCCCCCGATTTATTTACCTAAAATTTAGATGTGTATGATCTAATATTTATGATTTTATTTGATTTATTACCTTTAATATTTGATTGTTTTTTTTAATTTGTGTTTGACTATAAGTTTGTTCAATGATCCAGAGTGGATTAGAGTCGAATTACAATTTCAAATGTATTTTTAGATGACAAAGTTGATAGATATGTTGTTGGGAAGAAATTTTAATACCTCACTGCAGTCTTATTTCTTTCATTAATAGGGGTAAATATTTTCTTGGATTAAGAAATATAAAAAAAAAGGTCTTATTTTTTACAACTCGGAAAAAGAAAAAACTTATTTGAAAGTTTGTAAAATAGAGAGGATAAAAAAAAAATTTGTTTTTCCTGTAGTTTCAGGTTCGAGTCTTGTGCTTGTTAATATAATGACTACTGGAAACTTACATGGTAGTTAACTTCAGGGCCCGTGAGATTAGTTGAGGTGCACGCAAGCTGACCCGAATACCTACATTAATAATAATATTTCTTTTTTATTTGATTAAATTCAAATATTCATGCTTATAAATATTTTTGTTTTGTTTTAAGTCATGTGATATATGTAATGATGGCGTCCTACTTTACTATTAATGAAATTATATTAACAACAGACCATATTCAGTAAAATTTTATGAATACATGATGACTGTTATTGATATAATCATGTTTTTAATAACCATTAAAATAAAAACAAATACCATTCATATCTTCAACCTTTTAAAAAATTAAAAATAAATAAATAAATAAATAAACATGCTTATCCGTTCACATATATTCTCCAATAATCAACTACAATTAAATAATAAAAGTAAAAAGACAAAATTATATATTGACATCATCTCATTCTTCATCTAAATAATTGAATATATCAAAATTTTAATTATAATCAGTACACAATTTTGCTTTTGTTTTATAATATAATTATGATATGATTTCTGGTGAATTTGAAACATGAAAAACAAAAGCAAGCATACACAAATTTGCAATTAATAAATTATTTAGACACCATTATTAAACAAAATTTCATCTTTTATTCTTTATTGTTTTTATTCTTTATTTTATCTAATTTCTCTATATTATTTCATATGCTTCTTTGAAGTGTTTGGACTTTTTAAAATATTTTTTTTAGAAATATATTAAAATAATATATTTTTTTTAAATTATTTTTCACATTATTATAATAAAATAATATAAGAATATTAAAAAAAAATTAATTTTAAAAAAGAAGAAGCAAAACGATGTTCACTGCCCAGACCCTCCTTATATGTTGTTGGGGATAGAACCAAATGCTATTGCCACGTAATACAGATTTTGACAAAGTCATACATTCCACTGAACAAATGATGTGGTGTCTGTAGCGTGCATTAATTTTGTTTTTTTAATGTTTTAAAAATTTATTTTTTTAGTATTTTTATATTGTTTTAATGTATGAATATAAAAATAATTTTTTAAAAATGGTAAATTTTCATTACGAAAAACAATAATTATTTCCAAAGCATATCTTAAGTCAGAGATTGCCCAAACCCACCAATAGCAAAACCTCTTTCTCCTTGAACTCTCCCCTCTTGTCTCTTTCTCTGTCTGTGATTCAAAACAAGAAAAGGGAAGAGAAAAGAAAACAACTTTGACCCAGAGATCTAGGGCTCTCCCTCCTCCCTTCACCTCCATTTGTCCTTCAATCTATTCTATTCTGTAAGTCTTCACATCACAGCACATACATTTTTTTTTTGTTTTCTATTCTTTCATCCTTCTGTTTCTGTTGTGTGTGTGTGTGTGTGTATAATGGATAGCAATTACACAGCTATATCAAAGAGCTCATTTGTAGATTTACAAATACACGATGATATTCAAAACCCGTTACCCCAGAGAAAGACCCACATCAAATTACTACCTCTTGATGATGTTGAGAGATTTACTGATCCCAAGATAGGCAATGGCCAAAATTTTGAAGAAGATGATGATGATGATGATGATTTTGATATTGATGATTATCCACTTGTTTCGAAGACGAAAACAAGTAAAGGTTCTGGTGTTCATGGTGCCGTTTTTAATCTCACTACGTCCATTATTGGGGCTGGGATTATGGCCTTGCCTGCTACAATGAAGGTTCTTGGGTTGGTTTTGGGATTTGTGTTAATAATATTGATGGGTATTTTGTCTGAAATTAGTGTTGAATTGTTAGTTAGGTTTGCGGTTCTTTGCAAGGCTTCTTCTTATGGTGATGTTGTTCGGTATGCCTTAGGCAAACCGTCTAAGGTTTTGTCTGAAATTTGCATAATTGTGAACAATGCCGGTGTTTTGGTTGTATATTTGATTATTATAGGTGATGTCATGTCGGGATCGCTCCATCATGTGGGTGTTTTAGACCAATGGTTAGGAAATGGTTTTTGGGATCACAGGAAGGTGGTGATTTTGGTTGTTGTGGTGGTTTTTTTAGCACCCCTTTGTGCATTGGATAAAATTGATTCCTTGAGCTTGACTTCAGCTGCTTCGGTGGCGCTTGCTGTGGTTTTTGTTGTGGTATGTTTTGTTGTTGCTTTAGTTAAGCTCATTGAAGGGAAAATCGAGGCCCCGAGGATGACCCCTGATTTTGGTTCAAAGAGGGCTATTTTGGATTTGCTCGTGGTGATTCCGATCATGACAAACGCTTATGTTTGCCACTTCAATGTTCAGCCTATATACAATGAGCTTGAAGGGCGAACACCACAGAAAATGAACAGGGTGGGCAGGATCACCACTGTTCTTTGCGTTGTGGTTTATGCTTCGACTGCTGTTTCAGGTTATTTACTTTTTGGTAAGGACACTGAATCTGACGTGCTGACTAATTTTGACAAGGATCTTGGAATTCGTTTTAGCTCTGCCTTGAATTACATTGTTAGGATTGGCTACGTTCTTCATTTGGTTCTCGTTTTTCCTGTTGTTCATTTCTCTCTAAGACAAACAGTAGATGTCTTGGTGTTTGAGGGATCAGCTCCCCTTTCAGAGAGTAGGAAAAGGTCTTTGGCCTTAACAGCTGTTCTATTGGCACTGATTTTTTTTGGGTCTACTATGATTCCAAACATCTGGACTGCTTTCAAATTTACAGGGGCTACAACAGCGGTTTCATTAGGTTTTATATTCCCATCTCTTATTGCATTGAGGTTAAGTCAGAGAGGGGAGCGTTTAAGCATCGGGGAGAAGTTTTTGTCATGGCTGATGTTAATATTGGCTGTAATAGTTAGTATTGTTGGATTGATTGGCAATATATACAGCCTCCAGAGCAGTTCTGAATGATTCTGAGTACTTGCTGGAGTCGCTTTTGTGTAACTGCAGAAATTCTCAAATTTGCACAGAATAATGGGGGTGTGAATTCTCTATTGTCATCTTGATCACTGCCTACTTGCATCAAACCATCAAGTCAAACCGGGGTTGACACTTTGCCAAGCACACCGTTTCATTCTGTGAAGTTCTGGGTCCAGTTTAGAAAGTCCTCTGTTGCTTAGTCATTTTTAGATTTGGTTCAGCATTCATGAATACTTCAGGAGATCCCTTCAGTGGTTACCGGCCATCTTCAAGTTGATTGAAAATTATACAATGTCAATTGAAGTAGAACTTTATTTAGCCTCTGACAATTCTCAATGGAAGCTGTTTAAACGGTATAATTCTGCAACAAGACTTCTATTGTAATTTTTGTTAGAATAAGTGTTGGTGGAAGCTTTATTAGCTCTTCGTTATATGAAAACATTCTTTTCAGTTTTTGTCTTGATTATAAAGTTCAACTCCTAGCCTTTCTTATCGTTTCTTTTTATCATGGATACGCTGCTTGCGCAAGCTGCGTGTGTTTCAAGTTTTTAACAACGAAGAAATGAGAACCTCAGCTAATTCCACTTGATATAATGTTTCTCTACTGTTAGTGGGCTCTCCATTATTGTGTGAAAAAACAACTTGAACAGCAGATAGCATTTTTCAGTTCAGTTCTTGCAATATCCAATCTTTCCTTACCTTTTGGTCTCGACGCTGTGAGCTGGGAATTTAACTTCTTGTTAAATTGGCATTTCTTCCATTGTCATTGTTCATTTTAAGAAAGGGGCATCCCATTAGAAAGCATTTTCTTCTCATTGGCAAGGATGGCATGTCATTAGTAAAATGGAAGAACGAGCCTATGGCTCAACTTGCAGGAGGAATGGATATAGAACCCTTTAGTCTCTCTCTCTTTAATGGGAGAGGATGGAAGTGTTTGGATGAAGGCACAATCCCTATAACAACAGGAAGGGGCTTGCTCTAAACTTGAAGAGGCATTCTCGCATTTAGGTGAAGGCAAATCATTTTCCGATCATATACTAGATGTCCTGCGGGTTGGTTGTGGATGAAGGGAGAAAACCCAGCTTTACTTGTTTCACTTTATTTAGGAATGAAACGATATCCCATCCACAACTAGTGCAGTCCACCAGCTAAGCTTTCTATTTGTTTAGATAAGAAAGCATTCAGACTAAATAACTCAAGATGCCATGGGAAACATTACCTTGAAAAAGCGGACACCAAGACCTTAATAGGATAATACGGGAAATGGATTTTTGGAATAAGGGGAGCACCAAAGGGAATGAGCAGAGGCAGGTGCCATTGATTTAGCTGTTGTCAGAAGCACACAGCACAGGCTTCAAAATAACAGCAACAAAAACTGCATCCTCAGTTGCTAAATGTAGCTCAAGAAGCAGGTTGATTTGAAGAGAATGCGGCACAACGATTTTATCTCAGCTTCACTGCAATGGTCACAAACAAGAAGCCAACTTCCTTGAGCAATTTGAGATGGTCGGCACTTGTGTCTTGATGTCGTTAAAACAAGCCAACTCAGAGTCCCTCCATAAAATCCTGTGTTCCAGTCACAAACAACAATAATCAGCAGCAATGAACAACAAAAAATAATCATGAGAATATAGTAGTACAAAGCCAAAAAATATTGAAGAACAAGAGATTTTGAATAATTATAGCTGTTCTGTTAATAATAAATAACATTAGATTATCCCGCAAGCCATGAGCTTTGTACATTTCAAGAATGTTGAATGGGTAAAGGTAATCTTTAGACTACAGGGAGAGAGACACCTTTGCTAATAACCGGCATTCCTATCCTATCAGTGCATATCTGTTCTTCGTAACAAGAAAACTGTTGCATGTTTCAATCTATAAGAGGATCAAACATCAGACAACGGAGCTAGGGAAGCAACTCTGACAGTTAAAGCTTCTACCACCCAGGATCTCTGCTCAGCATCTCCTCCTCCTCCTCCTGATGAGCATAACCTGTCACATGGGTGTACATAACTCAAACCCTTCCTCCAAGCTTACATGGGGTGTACGAAGAAAGAAACCGGTGTATGGTGATTAAACATGTTTACCACCTAGCCTTCAGGTCATGATGCTGCCCATTTTTCACCGGAAACATCTGTTGCTGACATGTTTATGGACCACATAGATAGGGCGAGGCCTGAAAAAAAGTCCGCGAAGAAGCTCGGACGTGTTAGATATGAACCTGATGAAAATCACGATAACAAGGATTTGACCATTTGTTCATATTCAGATTTTTCCAAAAAAATCCTAGAGGTAGTTTTTTTATATGAAACCATTTCGTCATTCATTAGACCACTGGATCTCTTGAAATTAAATATAAAAATTGCTTTGTTTATTTTAGTTATTTTTCTAGTTAATTTTGGATTTTAATTAGTTTTTCTTCTTAATTTTGGACTTTCTAATTACGTCTGTTTTATTATTAAACAGACTATTATACTTTAATAAAATATCAGATATTTCTCTATTCCTATACCTTGGTTATGACTATAATTTTAGGGTTTGAGAATGCTAGTTTTATCTCTGTAGTATACGCATCAACATCCTTCGGTGACAGTGCTGGACTAGAATTCAAGGTTTGGATAAGTTCAAAACCTGCCAAACATGAGTTGGATTGAAATGTTATGAACCCAGCAGCTATGACTGACAATATCTGGATGCTTATTCCGTGTTTTCAGAATATCTTAAACACAATAATATAAATGGATCGTGGGAGACAAACTTTAGAGGTTACTAACTGCAGAACTCGGCAGGCAATGCAACAACAAGAAACACAGCACAGAGTGGATGCTGGCTAGTTTAGCTGAGAATTTCACATGATAACACAGGAACAAGCCCCTGTTGTGTAGTCCAAAGCCTGATGGGCATTCCGATAGAAGTAGAAGAAAGTAACAAACAGAAGGAAAAAAGCAAGCCCTAACATGGATATATGTTTGACAAGAAGACACAGGCTCAAGATCTTTGTTTCCCCCATTTTGAAAAGCCTTTCAGGAATTCTCTGGCCAACTTTGATGTTCCGACGGATCCTGGAAGCAGCAACAAGTGCATCCCAGATCATAAAATAAACACAATTACCATTTCAAATGACAAAAATATAAAAATAAAAGGTAAATTTACATGATGTGCCCAGGCAACTAACATTTCTTTCTTTCTAGCTAAAATACCAAGAGATGAAGCTTCGAACTACGTCACAATGGGCCTCCAGCTCTTTCTCTTTCTCCTTCAATGCAAGAGAGGTGAGAGCTGCACACATAATTTGATACGTTCAGTGATGGTATTCCTCAAGGGTGCATATGGCTTTGTCTTGGGTTGTGGTAGGGAAACCATGCGGCTACCATGGGGAAATCATTCCCATTATTATTTATTTATATTTAGCAAGGATTCCATGAAAATTAAGGCATGGCGGAGGCGGCTACAAGAGGGAGAGATTATAATTTTCTAAATCTTTATATCTAGCTATTCACATCATAATTGGGCCCAAAATCCATCATGTGATCTTTGAACTTGCTCCAAAGATTGAGGGCCATTATATGTTCTCTTTTGAAGCAAGAAGACATATGGGTGTATATGTTTGTAATCATTCATCAATATAATATATGGTGTTTTCTTTTAAGAAATTAACTAAGCTTATTGTAAAATTTGCATGCGTATGCACGAGAAAGAAAAGGACTAAAATAATCACCATGTTAACAACCCTAATTTAAATGGTTAAACAAAAGCAAAGTAGGTGTGCGTGAGATGATGCCCCCCACTAGCTAGTAAACTCCTGTTGTGCTGGTTTCCATAATCAACATCACTACCAAGCCATGCCATTTTTTTGCTTTGATATTATGATAAGGAAATGTTTGAAAGAAATTATCTCTTACATACATTAAAGTTAGGTGTAATGAAAATTCGTGTACTCCATGTATAAATGTTGAATATGAAAAACATAATGTATTTATTTATTTATTCAAGTAAAGGGACTCATTAAATTAATTAAAAAATTACTAAAACAGAAGGAGAAGTTATTGTATCCCAATAGGCATTATGAAATGACAAAATTACTCCTATCTTGAAAAACTTTTCACTAGGCATTGAAGGTTCACTATAATACAATTATCTTTTATAGATTGTATACGGTTAGATTGATCTTTTCATAGTAAATTACAGATTTAACCCTAGAATAAAAAAATATAATGCCTATTATTCAGGGATATTTTGGTCTTTTTAATTTTTTAAAATAGTATAATTATTTTGATGCCTTCAGAGATAAAATCAACTTAACTCTCCCACAAAAGCTTTTTCTTTTTCATTGATTTTATTATAGATTTAAAGATTACTCACGTATATTTTTGTATTTGATATATATTAAATATTATTTAAAAAAAACTAGATGACATGTGTGGGATTGTTCGACCACAAAACGTCATCTTTTAGGGCGGCGTTTGGAAGGTCTCAGTGCCCTCAACATAAAAAGGGCGACATGTGTTCTAAGATTTTCAATGGTTTGGCACTGTTAGCCATTCCCCCCCTTTTCCTCTCTTTCCCTACCTATATTTTCACATCAACCCCTTAAAAAACATTTAAGAACAATCTTTTAATTTATTGATTCTTTAGATTTGGTCCCTTCTCCTTTTATTATATATATATATATTTTTATCTTGAATAATTTATAAAATTGGTTTATTTTTTTAATTTCATCCCTCTTCAATTTTCATCTTTCGAATTTGATCCTCGTTCTTTTAATTGTCATTAGTTTTGTTTGGAATCATTTTTTAAATTGATTTTGTTTTACGATTTCACTTTTCTTTGGTTTTTTTTTTCTTATCAAATCTAATCTCCATTCTTTTGCTTTCCAATTTTTAAATTAACATTTTTCTTTAGCTTTTTTTCATCGTTGGGTGTATGACCTTAGTTTTTTTTTTAAAATAAAAAATAAAACAAGCTTGCATCATAAAATCACAAATGTTTTTCAATTTCATCCCTTCTATTTTTTAATCTTTCAAATTCGATCCTCATTCTTTTACTATTATCTTTTTTTCTTTTGCAAGTTTTTTAAATTGATATTTTTTCATGATTTCACCCTTCAAAATCAAATTGGATAAAAATTAAGCTTCTTAATTCAACTCAGGTCTAAGATTTCACGAGTTACAAGTTTTGGAGATTAGATCAAGTTTAAGAGGTTTACTTAGGTTCTTTCTTTTTATTTTCCCCCCTTTTTTTAGTTGATTTTTTAATTACTTTTTAACCCTTTTTATAGTTTTGCTTTGTTATTTCTTACAATTTTTTTTCTTTGGGGTTAGTCTCGGGTTCATTAACAGAGTTAATGGTCTCAAAGGTTAACACAGGTTGACTTTTTTTTTTAAAAAAAATTGTGTATTTCAATCTCATCATTCAATATTTGATGTATTGAAAATTGGTCTTTGTGCTTTTTTTTTTCTCTTTCCTTTTAAGTGATTCTTTTTTTTTTTCTATAAAGTTATCTCAATCTTTTGAGTTAACCCGGTTTAACTGGATTTTTTGTTGATTTTTAAATTTTTTTTTATTTTGCAGTTTTGTCATTCAACATTAGGTTTTTTAACACTCCGGATGGGCTCATGTTGAGTTCTTTTTATCTTTTTTTCTTGGTCAATTTTTTTTTTAATCGTTGTTGTGTTCTTTTATTCATATTTATGTAAATTGTCAATTGGTTTGATGACTTAGGTCACGTATTTTTTTTAGAATTATTTTACATAAAAAATTTGATTAACCACAAATTTAATTCATTAATAAAACTATGATGATTATAACAAGGCATACTAATTTTTATAAACAACATAAAAACACACATCATATGTGTTGAGGATCTCGAACAATGATGTATTATATGAATTGTGAATTAAAATTATGCCTCATTTGGATAAACTTTTACAATGCAAGTCTAGCTTATCATAGCTAGTTAGGTGTCATGTCAGTTAGTTAGTGTTTGGTTACTATCTCAAGACATAAAATATAGAGAAAAGGAAAACAACACAGAAAATAAGACAGAGATATAATTGTGTTGGTAGTGATGTGCAAGACAAAATGATTGTCTTTGTATCTTATTGGTTATGGTGGATACGACAAATTAAAATATGAAAAAGTATATTTTATCATTAATATGTATTGTTGTCAAAATTATATATTTTAAAAATATAATTAGATATTTTTTTTACCTTAGTTATATAACCAAGATTGACTTGACGAATTGACCCTGGGCCTAGATTGATTCAAGTTTAAGAAGAAATAGAGGAAGGATTGACTCAATCTAACCCGGTCAAAAACCTAGGTTAACTCGGGATGAAACATGGGTAAAAAACTCATTGATTTTTTTGAGAAAAAAATTGGTCAAAACAAGGTTGCTTTGATTATTTAAAAAAAAAATCAGGTTAGCTAAGTTGACTTTCCCGACTCGTGACTTGAATCTTGTCTCAAGTGAACTCCCAAGTTGGATTTTAAAACTATAATAATAATTACTTTTATTCATACATTGACTTAGGTTAACCCATATTGATCCTCCCGGACCAAGACCTAGACTTAACCCTAGTGAACCCTCAAATCGAGTTTTAAAACTATGATAATAATAATTTTTATCCTTGCGTTGACCTGAGTCAACTCAGGTTCACTCGTTTTGTGACTCGGGTCTATCCTCGAGTTGACCCCCGAATCAAGTTTTAAAACTATGATAATAATTATTTTTATTTTATGTTGATTAGGGTTGACCCTCTTGACATATGACCTAGGCCGATCCTCAAGTCATGTTTTAAAACTATGATAATAACTATTTTTTTCCCTTATGTTTACCCAGGTTAATGGTCACCCCCACTCATGACCTGGGTCTTACCTCGGGTTGACCCCCGAATCAGGTTTTAAAACTATGATAATAACCATTTTTTTTTGTTGACTAGGGTCAACCCGACCTGAGACTCGGGCCTCGACCAGTGACAAAGACCATGCTTTGAATCGAGTTTTAAAATTATGATAATAACTATTTTTACTCTTACACTGACTTGGGTCAACCCATGGCAACCCGCCCTGTGACCCGGACCTCGATTAGTGACCCGAGCTTTGTCTCGCATCAATTATTGAGTTGAGTTTTAAAATTATTATAATAATTATTTTTATCCTTACATGTTTTAATTGAACAATTATGGAATTGAGAGATTTTTACAAAGATATATTTATCCCAATTACCCGGGCCTCGACCTATGGTCTTGTTTGTTTTTGCATTCCAAAAGCGCTTTTGAAAAAAAATTAAAATTTTTTATTTTTTTCTTTGCTTCAAATTAATATTTTTATGATGTTTTAAAATTATTTTGATGTGCTGATATCAAAAATAATTTTTTAAAAATAAAAAAACTTTATTTTTATGATTTCAAAACAAAAAACCTTTTGAAAATCAACCGCTGCCACATTCTCAAACACCCATAGAAGTTTGAAAACTAATGATAATCATTAGTTTTATGAAAATAGGAAAGTGATCGTTTTTTTTGTTTTTTACTAAAAATAATAATTAAACCGAATGTTTTTTTTTATATATAAAAAGGTTAGAACTTAATTTAAAATTGATTCAAATCAACCGGTTTTAATTTTTTTTACTAAAAAAAATGTTTTTTTTCAAACCGATAAAACCTATATTACTTTGAGCGGTGAGTGGTGTTGTGAGAATGCTTCAGTTATGCCCATTAATTCTCACTACATTGGGAATTGTGCTATAATCATTAACTGGTTCAATTTTTTTAACATAAAAAAATAGTCAAGTGATGATAGTGTTTTTAAAAAAGTATAACACTACCACATTTAACAGTTTACATTATCATTCTCTCGGCAAGAATCTTACTGACGGATTCACATATGAAAATCGTCCGTCAGTAAACCTTTCATCGGTAAAAAAAAAACACCAATGGTTTTACAGATAGAAAATACACGCAAAAAAAATAAAATTACCCCCTTTAATATACCAATAAAATAATTTCGTCGGTGATTGGTTATGGCATTTATTGTAATTTTATTTCAACCCTCTATAAATACCGACATAATTATTTTATTGGTGATAATGGCATATAAAGTAAATTGTTTCAAACTCTCTAGAATATACCGACGGATTATGTCTGTCGGTATATCCGTTTGTAATAATTAAAAAATATACTTTTAAAAAAATATGAACAAAAAAATAAAATAATTAAAAAAATAAAATTGTATTCAAGTATGTAAAAATAAATTTGAATAATATAAAATCCAAATATTCATTACAAATTTATAAGTTCAAATAAAATTTAACTAGAATAATGGCGGCGCTAGAGAAGAAGGATGAGGAGGAGGAGGAGGAGGAGGAGGAGGAGGCTGGTCTTCCCATTCATGTCCATGATCATGTTGAAAATATTCTCAAACACGTTCTTTTCTATGTGCATGATGTTAAGGCTATGGCGTAGGAGATTGGTTTTCCAATAAGAAAGCTCCTAGAAAATACTTCATTTTACCTAATTATCGGTCAAACCAATACCATGAAACTTCTACTTACTACATTGAAAACCAAATATAATGTCACCATACTCTGACACCACGTCATACAATTCTTCATCGGAAAGACGCGGGAGTGCAACATCCTTTTCAACTCTACCAACAAAAAAAATCCTTTATGTTCTTTCTGTACTTGTAATCTATTAGCAAGAAACGCCGGCGGCAGTCAAAAAAAGATGTTTTACCCCTATTTGTTAGCGTGAATGCCTTGTTATTTTTCATGCAGTATAAACATGCTAATTTTCCATGCATACTCCAATCAGAAACCATTCTATAAGCTGAAAAATTATTGTTAGTCCACATTAAAGTTGCCCTTATAAGAAAATTATGTTTCGTCGATACATCATAAGTCAACACCTCGGAAGACCACAACTACGTTAACTCATCAATCAATGGTCGAAGACAAACATTTATATCTCGGCCTGGACTACTAGGACTGGGTATGATTGTAGATAAAACCATGAACTCTAGCCTTATACACATTCCTAGTGGCAAGTTGTAAACTGTTAGTATAATCGGCTAATAAGAATAATAAGCAGCAAATAACCTGAATGGATTGGATCCGTTTGTACATAGCTCAAGACACATGTTGCTTGATTCATCTGAAAAATGAGAATGCACATTCTTAAAGTGTTTCCATGCTTCATCGTCGGAAGGGTGCACCATCACTCTATCCACCGTATCATGTGATTGGTGTTATGTCATGTGCTCAGCAGTCTTTGATGACATGAATAACCTCTGCAGTCTAGGTGTGATTGAGAAGTATCTAAGTTTTTTATGTGCTATAATAGTCTTTCCCCTGCTAGTTCTAAGTTTATAACAGGAATGTCCATATGTCCTGCACTCGGTCAGGTCAGCATTTTCAAGGTAGTACAACATGCAAAAGTTTAGGCACATGTCGATTTTTTGGTATACTAGACCGAAGGGTTTCATCATAGACTTAGCATCATAGAAGTTCTCTTTCAGCTTGTTCCCTTCAAGTAAAATTATTCTCTCACATTTGACAATTTTATCATAACTGACCTTACT
This sequence comes from Populus simonii, assembly GCA_007827005.2. Lineage (NCBI taxonomy): Eukaryota > Viridiplantae > Streptophyta > Magnoliopsida > Malpighiales > Salicaceae > Populus > Populus simonii. The sequence goes on along the minus strand of CM017466.2, from coordinate 4,286,316 downwards.
CAACCCATAATCCAACTTGATGGTAAACACCTGTGCAACGGCCAATTATTTAATTTGATTGGTGCAACCATCTCATAATAGTTCGTTAGAATCTTTCAAAAGATCTGGTTGTGTCTGCATTAGGTTCTTCATCTATGATTGAACATTGACCGGCATGACCTTGATTCATTGTAATCACATCCATAACCTATAAGGATTACTGTTATTAGTTTCAACTCTATGCATGTAGATAGCACTAGAAGTTGACTCAACTATCCTTTCTACCATGGTCTCGTGAGGAACAAATGGTTCTTCGTGTGCATACTAATAGATGTATTCCTCCATGAACCTTTTGTGTAGAAGATGTATCATTATAGTATCTGGATCGATAAATTTTTTTTATTTTTACACCCCTTTCATGGACACCTAATATCGCCTTTACTAATATTTCTCGGAATAGGTGTTGCGTAATTAATAAAATCATGAACCCCGTTACAATTATTCATCATTTGCAATCCTTGGGGTGAATCTCAATACATCCATGAACGATCATCCATGACTTCTATCAAACCTATATATATCAAATAATGATGACAACAATATGTATTAATTAACTACATTAAGTAAATAATAATCAACCTACTTTCATACTTCTGTTTCATTATCAATTATCTACGTACATATAAATCTATACACATTAATTTACATAAATTACAAATCGACAATAAAATTGATAAAATATAAAACGGACCCGTTAAAAAACCATTATTTATATCTTCACAACACACTTAAGTTGGTAATTCGATATAAGTTTTAATAATTTACAAACAAATATAATTTTATAAAATCTAAAACAAACCATAACATGCACAAAATCATGTATTCAGACAACAAGTTTGTTTGAGAAAAAACAATAAAACAAGTAAACACCTAAACAAAATACATATACTACAAAAATATACAATAAAAAAATTGACATTTCAAAATTGTTTTCGAATTAAAAATAATGATATATTTACTTACTTAAAATAAAAAATCTGCAACAAAATTGTTGCTGTGACTGGAAAAGTCGAGGAATGATAGGGGGTGATCGGGGGGCTATTAGTTGTAGATTTTTTTTTTTTTAGGGTGGGGGGTTTGTTTGGTTGCATAGGAAATGAAGGAGAAATAAGGGAGGGGAGGGTCGATGGCCAATTCATATATTAACTATTATCGATGAATTTACTGACAGAATATTTTCGCCTGTCAATCCGTCAGCAATTCTGACGGTATAAGTGACACATCACTATATGACTTTCCTTATTTGAATCCAACTGTAATTCTATTAATAAAAGCTTCCATAAAAAATTACACGTCATCGTGCTTTTGATTTTTTAAAATTCCTTTTACTCCGACTGGGATTCTCTCAGTATTTACTAATGAAATATTTTTATTGATAAATACTGGCGGAGTTGGTGATGGAATCAATTTGGTCGGTAAATATCACCCCAAAATACCTATAGAATATTTCCATATGTGATTTTGTTTGTATTCGTAGATTTTCTAGTAATGTAAAAACTCAACACTTGGGTCATTAACTTGATCATATCCAATAAGATCAGTTAATTTAATAATTTGATTTAAATCAAAGGAAATGATAGCAAATGAACTGTAAAAAAACATATGGCAATAATTAACTAAAACAAAGAGTCATCGATATCATACTTGTAAGGATAAGAAAGAAAAGATTGTTGGAGACCTACCAATACTTTACTATGGACATCGTCCACGACAAAAGAGTTTGCCAAGATTGTTCAAGCTCCACTACAAAAGGATACAAGATAACATTAAAAGGAGTTATATGGTTCACTAGAGCAATGCCTTGGAAAAGCAAACCGAATAAAGCACAATGAAGTAAGTATCCATCTATATTCAATTAATTAATTCTATTTAATTCAAGAATAAAATTTATTTTGAAAAAAATATATTTAACAAAGAACAAGAAATAAAAAGACCCGATTAACCTAACCAAATAAAAAAAGGACTTAGAAAGCATTTAAAAAAACACAAAACTCAATCTCCAATAAAATAAATATCCTTAATGAATGTTCTTAAGCTGAGTTAATTTTTCAAATTGCAACTCGTGAAATTTCAAATACAGGCTTAACGAAGAAGCTTAAATTCAAATAAACTCAATGTTAAAATATAGAATTGAGTATAAAAATATACCAAACTAAAAAATTTAGGAAAGCAAAAAAAAAAACAATTAAATGAATGAGGATAAAACTTGATATGAAAAAAAATGATTGAGAGTGAAATCACCAAAAAAAATAAATTATAAAAATTATCTAAGGTGATATAAATAGTAATTAAAAGAATAAGGACCAAATTTGACAAATAAAAAATTGAAATATGGTTGAAATTGAAATAAATTTCAATTTTCATAAGTTATTTCAAATATTAACCAAAAGATTAGGGACTAAATAAAAAAAGAAGAAGTTGTGGGACTGATTTGAAATATTGCAGGGTAAGGCCTAAAAATCGAGGGAGAGAGAGGAAATAAAGAAAAAAAGAAATAGTCGTCGGAGCCAAACCAGAGTTCTATTTTGTACACGCGCCATTATGACATGGAGGAGACATCGAGATGAATCTAAAGACACCCTAGAACGGTGTTATTGATTACTAGAATTAGCCGCACAGGTCGTTCAAAGATAACAGAATGACCGACGCATGCCCAACACACATCGATGGGATTGTTTTAACACACCTTTAATTAATTAAAAGACAAAACTACCCTCACGGATAATCCAATAGGGAAACTACAAAAAATAACCTCAAATCCAAGGCATAAAAAACAAAACCCCAAGTGCAGATATATTTTACTTTGCAGATAAAATGATAAGATCAAAACACCCCTACTTTTTGGCAACCACAATATTTTATAAAGACAAATAGGTTATTTTACTATGCATCTTATAGTTAAAAATATAAATCTACCATTCAACAATATCCAACAAATGTATATTACTCAAAAGAAACAAGTTCTACATGATTAGATGTTTAACTAAAATTGGTGATGAATTTGGTTGATTGGTTACAGAAATTCCCATCATTGAGATATGTTCAAATCCCTTGGCAGCAATGAAGAGGATTTGATTGCTCTTATTCTATCGAAGTCCCATCTTTCTTTTTCCCAAGTAGTTGCCGTGTTTGAAGATGCACTCCCACTTGCCACTTTCCTCCCTTAGGCCTTAACCACACTTCACACACTCAAAGACAAGTGCTGTTGTGTCCCTACACATTAGCCTTTTCCCATGCCGTGATTGAAGGCATTACCATCTCCACATGGAATCCTTAGGTTTCACTCCTAGCGAGCTTGATGGCAATTTGGCCGCATATTTGGAGGGAACACAGCCATGGAAACCCTCCCCACCTCCCTTTAATATCTCTCTCTTTAAGTCACTCTCGAGATTCAACCACCATAACAATTTATAAAAGAAAAAAATAAAAAAGCTAAGCTCCTGAAGAAAAGTCCAAGTCTACTAGCAACTCCACCTTTTCTTCTTGTTTTACAATTGCCTCTCCACTACATTATATACACGCGCACACACACTTCTCGAAAACATTGAAGCACACAAAAGCTATGGATTGGTTCTCGTGGCTATCAAAAACTGGCCTCGAGCCTTCTCTTGTGTATGAATACGGCCTTGCCTTTGCTCACAATGAGCTTGAAGAAGAAGACATAGCTTACTTTAACCATGAATTTCTTCAAAGCATGGGGGTGTCAATAGCCAAACACAGGCTCGAGATCCTCAAGCTTGCAAGAAAGGAGAAGGGATCGAGCTCACGTGCCATGGCAAGGGTTCTTGTTGCAATCAAGAGAACAAAGAGGTCTCTAGCTAAGTACGTAAGGACATGGGTTCACCGCGAGGAGTCGGCTCTTGTTCTTGTTCCAAGGCCTGGTTACGGTACCAGATGGAGAGGAGCCATGTTGAAGAGGAACAAGAAGTTGATGACGGCTAAACAAAGCAGGTTGTTGCTTACAAATGGTAGTTTTTCGAACACTCCTATGATTTCTGCTGCGCCAGCCCTTGATAGTTTTTCAAGTCCTGTGATTTGTGATCTCAACAAAGAGGAGAAGTTAGAGAACGATGACGAAGGGTATTGGACAACTGGTGTTGAAGAGTTCAGGTGGGATACCATGTTCCAGAATTTGAAACCAACATGAATTGTTTTTGTTTTCTTTTGTTTTTCCCTTTTTGATTTCAGTTTAAGCGGTGAGAGATGGCTTTTTTTGTGCTCTTCCACCATAGAGTCTCGAGTCTAGTTTGGTAGTAACATTTTGATCTTGTTTTCATTACTGGTGGGTGGGTGAGACGGGGACACAATTTGGCACCAGGGTCTGTTTTAGTATGAGATGGCCTCCCTTGCTTGCGTGCTTGCAGGCATAGGAAAGCATTAGCAGCTTTAGTGCCTGTTACTGGATTGATTGTTTTAGGACATGTAGTGAAGAAGATTCTGTGCAGGAACAAGTCCAGCCATATTGTCTTTTGGTAAAGAATAAGATAAGATTCACTCTTGTGGATCGATTTTACTCTTCTATATCATTAGATTTCCTTTGGTAAATTCATGTTTACACTCAGTTGGCTACGTTAATCACTACCTCGTGGAAGTGGCAACAGATCAAAGCAGCTGGCAATAAAGAGGTGTATAGAGACAAGGCAAAGTGCGTGCAGATTAGAACTGCAAAGCAAGGAAGAGGGAGCTGATCTTGAACGCAGATACTGCTCTTTCTACCTCAAGAAATTTTTTTTAAGAAACATAAATAATAGGCACCTGCACAATGATGTAATACAATGATGTATAGGAAAAAAAGGTTGAAACAATTCCAAGATGATTTCCCCTACACAATCCTGATTTGTGTTGACATAGCATTGCAATAACCTTCCTGATACAACTTGGATGTGCCTTCCTCCAACAGTATGAGTATGACTACAACAAAGATGCCGATGACAAACAAAAGTATAGCACCTTAGTAATTGCAGCATCTAGCAAAATACAGACGCTGTAGGCCACTGTCTAGAGTACTACGACAATGAAGCATGCCTCTGCAAAAAAGGAGCTCTCAACTTCATTAGACGATAATAGTAATCTCCACTGGTCAATGGCCGGGTGTTTGAGGCAGACGGAAAGAACCCCCTGAATAAAGTAGTTGGTAAACTGGCCGAATTCTAACTGTTAAAATTATGCTCAAGATTGTCCCCAACCCACAGACACCAGCTAGAACCAGGAATGTCACCTCGAAGCAATCATGACCAACACAAGCAGAGCTATTTTGCTTAGCAGCTTCAGCATCATATGCATAACCAGCAAGCAAACCTGAGACAAGAAGCGCACCAGTAGGATTGCCTAGCCCCATGTAAATCAAACCAAAATGTTTCAAGCCAAAAAGCTCGGAAGCAGGCGGCACCATTATATCATAGAAAATCCCGTAGCAGATGCCAAGAAGAGGAATTGCAGCATAAAGAATTCCATTAAGAGCCAATGAAAAAGGAAACAAGGTTATGAGCATGACTGTTAGTGCTAACGCCATCCACAAGGTTCAAGGGATCATTTTTGACCTGCAACAAGATTTTATCACATTCACCGTCATTCCCTTATTAGCAAGAAAGAAAAACCACATCCAAAAGATAGTTTAAAAATCCATCTGATATGATAACTGTAGGAACATAAAGCATAAACCAGGAATATTAAGAAAAAAAATTAAGAAGCCAACCAAGTTAGGAACAGAATGAGGTGCTCATATTGCAAAAATCAAGAACTTTTAGGAAAATTGAACTGCTAAATTGTTCAGGGAAAAATCACGATAGGAATGCCTAATGATAATATCAAGCGTGTGCTTCTTCAAAAGAAATAGGGACTCTCACATTCTAACCTAGTACTTCATGTTAAGGTAATGACCTGACCTTACAAAGTGTTCTGAAATGGCACCTGAGCCAAGACGGCCAACAAAATTGCAAAAGCTGAAGAGAGTAAGCAATATTGTTGTGTCTTCAAGTCCAAATGCAACACCAATTTGAGCCAAATTATTGAGAACAGTAACTCCAGCACCAACCCCAAGAAAGTTCACAACCCAAAGAAGCCAGAAATCAGCCCTAATAAGAGCCTCAAGAATTTTGAAATCTTCACCTCCCCTGGGCCCCCTTTTCTTCTCCACTGCTCCCTCACCCACAGCAAGAAGCATGTCCACATCCAAAGCATCCTCATTCTCAAAAAAACTTCCAAGATTAGTAGCTGATGATGATGGTGTCAACAAAGAACCAGTTGGGGTTGATTCACCTTCGTTTGGAACCAAATGATCTGAAGAATCAGTTGGTGGGACATGTCTCTACTGTTTTGCAGGGAAAATTGTCATTTTGACCGGAATTGCAAGAGGGGGACATCAGAACAATAGCCATTATCAAAACTAAGATGCATGAAACATTATCACTTAGAGAAACCACATCACTTAATATTGTGGTTATGAGAAGATAAAGGGCAAGCAAAAACACTTGCATCTTGACTGAAAAAAAAATGGACATGCTCTGAAGAGTCTTCTCCAGAAGCTCATTGCTTAACATAAAATGGGAATGCCAAGTGTAAGAATTAGCAGAAGCTTTGAATCCGAATCTTTAAGCACCAGTTTGTATATCAAAGTATATACTGCAGCTGCAATCCCACCATAACCTTTGAGAATTCCTGAAACAGTGCCTCTACTGAAAGGGAAGTTCCTCATGTTGGTTACAAGCACAGCTGTGCCAAACCATGTAGTGCTATTAGTGGCGATAACAAGTGCAGCACATATCTGAAATAGCAATGAAGAGCGAAGCCTACAAGTAAAAAAAATCATGAAACAAATATACCAAGGCCAAAATTTAAACTGCAAGTATGACTCGATAATTTAATGGAAAAAAACAATTGTAAAAGCTTCAAGTATGACACCAGGGGAAGAATGCATAATTTCTGGAAAAATCTTGTCTTAACAGCCTAGCCACTTCCATATCGACTTCAAAATTTCGTTGATAATTTCATACCTCTGCACATGCCAAAGTAAATATAAAAATATTCTGACTGCAGAATATAAATGGATTCAAACTGAAAAATAAAGTTATAAAATTATGATGTTTGTTCTACACTATAAACTATGTTCTTTAACACTTAGGAATCAGACCATCTCTGACTTCCTGTTGCATCAAGATTGCAAGAATGGCTCAGGAATCTGAGCCCACTACAGGTTTCAACAATGCTTTCAGAGTAACGTGGGAAACTGTAAAGCCAAATAAACTTCTCAAAATTAGCACAGACCAATACGATCCAACCCATACCAAAGGATCTATTAGTAATTCCAGTACACCCAATCACTAGAGCTAGAGCAAAGAAGTACAAGGAAGCCTTTAATGGGCTTTTGCAATATACATGGGCCAAGGTGGACTACAAAAGAGTAACAACCCAAGAGGAACAAGCCTAATAAATTCGATTTATATTCAAGAAATTCGATTTATATTCAAGATGGGCTTAAGGACCATGACTTTCAGCCAAGGAAGTAATTTTGGCACCATAGGGCTTGTTTTGTCAAGTATTTTGTGTTTCCTAATTCAACAAGCAAATCATGAATTATTTAGGAAAAGAAAGTCTACTCTATCAAGGAGAATTAATTGGAGGGAAAAATTCTATTCTACCATGAGCACTAAAGGTGGCGGCACCATAAAATAAAAATTTCAGAATATTTATTTTAGTATTTTCAAGTTAATTAGTTAGTTTTTGGGTTATTTTGGGCCTAGTTTCAAATTGGGGCAAGAAAGCCCATTAAATTATCTTAGGAGTTTATTTTCAAGAGTATAAATACTTTTTGGTAAGACTTAAATTTCAGATTTAATTCACATAAAGTTGCCACATACTGAAGCATAGAAAATAGGGATCTTTCTTGCTTGATTTTTTATTGAACTACACTCTTCAAAGAATTGACTAATTTTTGTTGTGATTTTATACCTTTTGTGCTCGTCTCCATTTGAGGATGTGTGTGAGCATGGTTATTTTCCTAACATGATACTCTTATATGGGGTTTCATTAGCTGATCATGTGGCCATGATCTCTTGTTACATGGAAAAAAAATGTGAGTCTAGATTGGAAAGAAAGAAATGCATATTTAAGTATCTAACTTCTATTGAATTTTTATTTGACTTTTCCACCCTTAATTCTATCTGAGTTTCTTGACACTTTATTTTTTTTTATATGACATTCTTCATGAGAATTAGGGTCTGTTTGTTAATGTGGCGAGGTGTGATTGAAATTTTGTTTTGCCCTAACCATAGTCTTGAAAGTGTTTGATTAATTAACACACCAAAGTATGTAGTGTTGCATAGATTCCACTGAAAACTCTCTTTTTAAATCTTAATTAAGAAAAAGCTATAATTTATAGTTTTTTTTTAACCTACTCTTTTAAACTGCAACCACAAAGCTAAACACACTTAGAAAAGTAACAATACGACCGCTATCTCGTGTCACGTGGTAAAAAAAATGGGTCTAGATTAAGAAATGTGAAGATGATTATTATTTTTTTAATTCGAACCCTTTTTTTCCGGCAAGGTAGTGTTCCTTATCATCCTTTTTCTAGCATTGGTTACAAAGAATGACAAATTTTTTTAAAAAAACCTCTTAGAAACTCAAATAGATAGAGTTGAGATGGGGTGCTGAATTAGAAATTTAACAAAAGGTGCTAGATATGTGTGTTCTCTTTTTCCAATCTGAGCCCACTTTATTGTCATCACTCAAGTGATGAAACTTACCATAGGTACCACATTAGAAAAAAATAACGTTAAGCAACTCAGAAAGGTGAGATTGAATGTTGAGTACTTGAATAGAAAACCAATCAAATGTTGGGTAACAAATGTGCAATCTTCTTCTCTTTTTAGTTTTCCTTCAAAATTCTGAGGAAGAAATGGTATGTGTTGTGGAATATGTGTGGACGATTTGCAATTAAAGACACTGCATTTAGTGGACTCTGAAGTGTACGAGTCCTTAATAAGGAAGAAGACGTAGAGAGATTACAATTTAGCCTAAATCTGTGAAACCATACCTTCTGTGGAGTAAGACATGCCCTGGAAAAAGAACAGTGCATTTATTGCCATTTCATCTGGGTAACTACATTTCCTAGTTTCTCATTCTTCTCAAACATCTAGATAAAATATAGAGAAAGTTGTAACGATAATCATGAATGAATTTACCAAAATCCCACACCACTTAGATAGGTGAAAAAAGAGGATGGTCACACTCACTATTTCAGAAGAAGAATGAAACATTAGAATCGCTCGTCTAAGAGGGAGAATATGAGGCAGTCCTATGCTTCAGCATTTTTTTTGGATGGAGTGGCTGCCTCCTTTCAAGCTCAAAAATTAAACCAAATTATCATGGGTTTCAAAAATCATGGAACTGGAGCCCATGGTATGATTCTCGAGAAACTCCAATCAAACACAAAAGCAAAACCCTAGATTTGTCTGGAAAACTATCCATGTTAATCAATCTTAAATGGGCAGCCCAGAAAAGAAAGACAACAAACAAACAAATAAATAGGGAGTGATAAAGAATACTAGAAAAGAGACAGATATTAAGCAGTCATATCACCCTGCAATTTCAGTGATCAAATTTGGAAAACCCATCAAGCTCTAAATCCCAGGCAATCAAGATTATATGTTTTGTGCAGTGTAGAAAAAAAAAAAACTCCGATCAACAAATCCACTTAAATGCAACTAAGCAACTAGAAAAAGGAAAAAGATGATCACTTACCACCCAATAGGGCAGGCCAGAAACACTCTGGGTAATAGCAAGCCAGAGAACACCATAGCCCAAGAAACAAAAAACAACACCAACAGAAAGCAGAGCCCATGGAGGGAACTTGTTGCAGGCAATGGCAGGGAGCAAACCTACACTCTCTCCAATATCGTTAGCCACCCCCAAGATTGTTATTTGCTGCTGGTTAAAACCCAACACTGATTTCAGTGAAGGAGAGTATAGTGGGAAGTTGTAGGCATTCCCAGCTGCTATCAAAACCCATACTGCAGCTGCCAAGCCCACCCAGGGTGGTTTCCTCCCTTCTTTCACAACTATATGTGGCATTTTTACTAGTTACTTTCTACTTTCTCTCATCTGAACAATCTTAAATTGAAAGTGACTGACGTATATGTATGCCCCCATTCTTTTTAATTTTTTTTATTAATATGTATTTTTGATATAGTATATTGATACTAAAATTAATAATTATATAAATTTTTAATAATTTTAAAATTTATAAAACTCAAATTAATAATTTTTTAAAAACAAATTTAAAATTTAATAAATTAAACTATATAATTATGAATGCCCCAATTCTTCTTGCACAGAGCTCAATGAAAGTAGTCGAGACACTTGTTAATTATATTTATATTTTTTTTTAGCATATTTCAACTTTACAATGTGTTAGATTTTTTTAAAAAATAAATTATATATAGATTTTTTTCAATGTATTTTTATACATGAAGATTTTTAATGTAAATTAAAAAAGTTATGTATAAATATAATTAAATAAATTAAAAACTATGTTAATAAATAAAAAATAATAATTAACAATAAATAAAGATGATATATATATATATATTGCTAATTATATATCAAGATATATGATCTCATAACATGGATTTTTAATCCGATTATCTTTAATGACTTTACTTATCAAAATAATTTTTTATTTAATTAAATGATAACAAAAATAAACATATAAAATTGATTAAATAAAAAAAATAATATGTAATTTTACACATATTAAAATTATTATCAAAAAATAAATATTTTTCTATTTATATAAAATATAAAAAGATAAAATTATAGATGGATTAAAATAATCTTTTCAAAGACTAAATGTATAGAAAATAACAAAAAAATAATTTTTATTTAAAAAAGGCTAAATAAAAAAATATTAAAGAGAGAATAGATATTAATTTAAATCTAAATTAAAAATTTATTTTGAAAAACAAAATAGAAAAAAAACCATAAATAGAAGAAAAAAAAAGGGTTAGGCGTTAAGCACACTTGCCCTATCTAGTAAAAGTATGCGTGCTTGATCTCTTATATTTTTTATAGCAGATATTATTTTCCCTAGTTGTTTTGAAAACAAAAAAAAAGCTTGACGTTCGACGATTCATCATCTAATTTTGCCTAAATTCTAACTACTGATTACCAAAACATTAGGGCTGGAGGTTTTTTAATCCAAAACATTCAGAAAACACTTTAGAAATTTTAATAAATCTAATCATGGCTTTAAAAAGCTAAAAAAAAATCTCAAAACCTGAAATCAACCTAAAATAAAAAAATTAAGTTTATATATGTTTGTAGACACTTTTAAGGTAAAAAGAAAAAATACATCTAAGCTTAATTTTTCTCATTAAATAAAATTATTTGACACAAAAATTAATTGTTTTGGTGACTAAAATTAATGTCAACGATATTTTTCTCTCTTTTCTGTCGGAATTTAGTGATCTCTCTTTCATCTCTCAAATAAAAGACTAAAAAATAACAAAAAAAAGATTTTATACCAAAATTAAATTGAAAAAAATTTTGAGGGACTGAATAAGGTATGATATGACCAAAATTTTTTATCATTAGTCTTTAATTTGACCAAAAAATGATGTATTCGTGAAAAAAAAATTAAGAACTAAAAAAAAAAAACAAAAAATCAACAGTAAAATAGAAGAGTGAGTAGTAAGTATACAATAAAAAAGAAACCCACACTTTTGGTGTTTTCTATATTTCATGATGTGAAGGGACACACTGCGCTCAAATCAGAGCATGAAGACCATGTACCTTCTAATGTCCAGTGCTTCGGGTTATTAGTTTTTGTGTTTTAATTTATTTTTTAAATTATTTTTTTGATTAAAAATATATTAAATTAATTTTTGAGATATTTTTTGATAATTTTTTATATACTAATGTTAAAAATAAAAATTATATATTTTTAATTAAAAAATATTTTCCCAAAAAATATTATGCCCAGCATTACTAAATCAATAAATGACAAGAGGATTAAATCGTGATGTCTTTTTTAAATTTACACCCCGTTACTTTTTAAAGTTTCATAAATACTCCTGATTTTGGTCCCCCAAGTTCTAAAGATTTTCATATACACCCTGTTACTTTTGAATCCCTTTATACCCATGGCTGTTAAAAAAATATAAAAAATAATCTTTTTTAAATTTACACCCCGTTACTTTTGAACAAATTGCCCTCTCATTGTGAAGTACTCAGGAACTGTTTGAAATTATGATAGTAATTATAATTTAAATTTTTTTTTGTTTAGCAATACATTAAAATAATATTTTTTTTAAAAAATATTTTTAATATAATATATCAAAATAATCTAAAAATATATATATATAAAAAATTAATAAATTTTTTAAAGATACAGTTTATATTGTATTTCCAAACATGTTTTTACAAGGGCATGGTAGTGTTATGGTAGTGTTATTGGTCCTTGACGCGGAAGGCATGGCGTTATGCCTTACATAAAGAAACCATGAGAGGTGACTTTCTAGAGGTTGAGGAAGAAATTTTGGATCACAGAGCTTCAAGCAGTTGGGAGCTCCTGTTAGATGGAAGGAAGAAGAATGAACTCCCATCGCCCTTTTCCCTTCTTCATTGATCTTAGGGAAAGGAACCTTCTACCAGCTGGGGATGCCAGTTTTGGCAGACCGTGCTCCGCCCCTTGAACTCATGCAGTTACCACCTGCATTTGTGGTGGTTCTTCTCGTGGAGAGTTGCCATAAGAGATGAAGGAAAGAGCTTCGGATTCAGAAATACAAAACGATCTGGCCCTTGGATTTATTTATGCAAGACAAGTATAGTTCCGTAATTGCTATGATTATCTAACCATTCGAGTACAGTTGAGGCACATGGTTTGGGGGATGGAAATCAACCTATAGGATTATCATTTTTCTCATCTCTTCCCTGGTAGAATGCGAGAGATTACTACCTTGTTATTTACAAAAAGCAGAGGAAGAATTATATAACCAATCGAAGCCATTATTTAGCACACTACAAGACTCCGATCGAGCAGTCCTTTGCAGAAAAAGGGGTGTCCCGCCACGTTTTTGAGGTTACAACTAATAGCTGCCACTCATCAATGGCCTAAATTCTGAGGCAGATGGTAAGAACCCCCTGAATAAAGCATTTGGTAAACTGGCCATATTCTAACTGTTAAGATTATGCTCACGACGGTTCCCAGTCCACAGAAGCCAGCTAGAGCCAGGAATGTTATCTTGAAGCAATCAGGACCTAAACAAGTAGAGCTTCCTTGCCTGGCAGTTTCTGCATCGTATACATAACCGGCAAGAATACCTGAGAAAAGTAGTGCACCAACAGGATTGCCTAGCAGCAGAACGTTGTATATCAAACCAAAATGTCTCAAGCCAAAAAGTTCAGAGGCAGTTGGCACCATCACAGCATACAGAATCCCATAAGAGATGCCAAGAAGAGCAGTTGCAGTGTAAAGAATACCATCGAGTGCTAATGCAAAAGGAATGAACGTTACGGCCATAATTATATGTGCACATGTCATCAACAAGGTTCGAGGAATTGCTCTTGACCTGCAATAATGTGTGATTTCGTCATATAAACAAGAAAATCCTGAAATTCAGAACTAGGAGATTATAGGCCATAAACTAGTAAATATGAAGAGAAAATTGAGAAGGCAGGGGAGGAACAGAATAGATTGAAATTGCACGTCAATGAAACAACCAAGAATTGTCCAGAAAAAGCTTGTCCTATCAAATGATAAAAGAAAACTGGTATTGCTTCATTAGGAATGAATGCCTAAAAACATCAATCATTGTGCTTCTTTAAATGAAAAGATTTCAAATCTCAACTTAATATCTGACATTAAGTAAACGAGTAATAACCTGACAAAATGTTCCGAAACAGCACCCGATCCAATGCGGCCAACAAAATTGCAAAAGCCGAAGAGAGCAAGCAATATTGTTGTATCCTCAAGACCAAAAGCAGCCCCAATTTGAGCCAAATTATTGAGAATAGTAACTCCAGAACCAACCCCAAGAAAGTATACCACCCAAAGAAGCCAAAATCTGCCTTGATAAGAGCCTCGTGAATTTTGAAATCCTCACCTCTCTTGGGCCTCCTTTTCTTCTTCACTGCTCCCTCTCCCATAGCAAGAAGTATTTCCACATCTGAAGCATCGTCATTCTCATAAAAACTTCCTAGAGATGTCGCAGATGAAGATGGTGTCAACAAAGGATCTGTTGGAGTTGTTTCACCTTCCCCCAACACCAAATGATCTGAAGAATCAGATGGCGGGTTTTTCTTGGGCCTTGAAGGAAAAATGGTCATTTTGACAGGAATTGCAAGAGGAGATATCAAAAAGATAACCACGATTGCCACTAAAATGTAGGAAACAGCATCACTAAGAGAAACCACAGTCCCTATTATAGCGGTTACGAGGAGATAAATGGCAAGTAGAATAACTGCAGCTTGGGTGAAGAGAAAATGGACATGCTCTGAAGAGTCTTCTCCAGAAGCTGGAGTACATGGCCGGATAAAGTACATCATAGCTAAACACAAAATGGGAATGACAAGTGTAAGAAAGAGCAGGAGATTTGAAGCAGAGCCTTTAAGCACCAGGCTATATACCACTGTGTATACTGCAGCTGAGATCCCAGCGCAACCTTTGAGAATGCCAGAAACAGTGCCCCTGCTGAGAGGGAAGTTTCTCATGTTGGTCACAACCACAGCTGTGCCAAACCATGCATTGCTATTTGTGGCAATAACAAGTGCAAGCCATAACTGCAATAGCAACAAAAAGGAAAGCATACTTAATGTTTTCGTGACAGGTCACACTTGTGCTTCAGCTGGAAATTGGATAGCTCCAACCAAACTTCTCAAAATCTCAGCAACATGACAACCAGCACAGACACAAATAAGTTATCTAGAAAGCAATGATTAGTTTAACATTGTATTAGAATCTCTATGTGTAAAGATTTTGGGTTCTAGATATCCCCATTGCTAGCTAAAAACATGTATCTTTATTTACCAAACATTGTTTTCCCCTTCCATCAGGCCTACCCAACCCTCTGTATATTATTTGGATTCTGGCCATTCAAAGATGCTTCAAAACGCACACCCAGCCTTTCCAACAGGAAAGTATAATGACAACCACTCAAACAATAAGTTTGTTCCATCCAAACATGTAACCACAGCCAAACTCTGCATATTGATGTTCTTTCTATTAGTTAGCGTCATCTCGATAGACTGGATCAAAATAATTTAGCCAGAGTTTTCCAGTCATGAAAGATGAAACCTTGAGGTACAAATTCTTGCTTCAATACTCTGAATGAGGAAAATCCAGTGCTCGAAACACTGGAAATATTAAATGAGTTGTTTTAAGAAAAAAAAAGGTAGCACGGGAACAGTTTAAATCATGGAGCACTCCCAGATTGAGTTTCAACAGAAGAGAGTGCAGTATTACAGCATTTAAGGGAGCTTTAGTATGAGCAAGTGAAATGATTCCTTAATCGGAACAATTGCATTCATAGAGTTCTTCCCCCAAATCAACTAAGCGATAACTTTTACAGAGAAGTAAGACTTGCCCTCAACCATTTATATAGGGAAAAAAGAGAAAAGGAAGGGGGGGTGTCCAATTAAAAAATTTGCATTGACACAGGCTTTGCAAGCATCTAAGGATATAAATCCATAATGGAAATCCATCTTATGAGTAAATAAAATTTATCTATCATTCCTTCCTCAGGAGGAAAAAAGAGAGTAGAATCACTAGTTCCAAGTCATTAATTCTATATAATAATGGTTCACCAAAGCCTGATGATCAACCAAACTGATGAAGCAAGAGGTAATCAAGCCTCTGATTTGATCAAACAAGATTGGAAACACATCAAACCCCATGATAAAGCAATGATACAAAAGCAAATACAATTCCATAGAGAGTTGAATTCTTTCAAAATCTACCTCGCCAAGAACTACCTACTAGCAAGCAAGGCAATCATCAAAGTATGCAATAAAAAGAAACAAGTTGACGATGTCTGACCAGCCAGTAAGGTAAGGGCTTGACAGTCTGGCTAACAACAAGCCAAAGAACACCGTAGCCCAAGAAACAAGCAAGAACACCAACAGAGAGGACAGCCCAGGGAGGGAACTTGTTGCAGGCCATGCCAGGGAGCAATCCCACATTCTCTCCAATATCATTGGCCACACCCAACATTGTTAGCTGCTGCTGATTGAGTCCCATTACTGATTTGAGAGCAGGAGAGTAGAGTGGGAAGTTGTATGCATTCCCAGCCGCTATCTCAACCCATAATGCTGCTGCTAATCCCACCCATGGAGGTCTGCTTCCTCCTTTCACCACTAAGTTCGACATTCTCTCTCTCTCTCTCTCTCTCTCTCTCTCTCTCTCTCTACAACACTGCAAGTATTTCCACGCTATCTTAAAAGTCCATAGTATTAGGCAGCTACAATCCAAGGAGTTTGCCGGTGGTTCTGGCGTTATTTCTCACTTCTTCGTATTTTTTTCGAGTTTAAACTATAATGCTTGGATTTAGTTTTGATATACGTATAAATTATTCTTACCTCCCTAAACTATTTTTATAAACAAAGAAAAATACTATATTCAGTCTTAAACAATATTTATATGATATTGGGGGAAAATCAGTCTAAATTAGTATGTAAATTGCTTTGAAAATACTTTTTAATGTAAAAAAAGAAAAAGAAAAAAGTATTAGATAGCTGCTTTTTATTTGGAAATTTGGGTTTGGATTGTTGTGGACTTGTCGTGTTTGTGTGTGTGATGTGGAGAGTGACGGTGGCGGCTGCTGTTACAGCAGCGGCAGGCTGTGGAGGGAGACCCATGGCAGCTTGGCCCACTTCTCAAAAAGTCTCTCTTGAAAATGTCATCTCACACGCATCGCTTAACTTTAATTATGGTTGTTAAACTAGACTGATGGCACGTGTCGTGATATTTTTCCTCTAAAATATTTAAACGTTTCGAGCATTTTTTTTAAATATTGATAATTTGAATTATAATCCCAATAAATTAAATAAATTAAATTTTATTTGAATCATAATAAAGAAAACATAATAACATACAATATATATATATATATATAATCATGATAATATAAAAAAATATTTATTTAAAAACAAAATAATAGTTTTAATGAATTTATTTATTAAAATTAATTTGTGATAGAAATCGAGACCCATGAAATTAATTAAAAAAATAAAAAAAATTATACAGGATTATACATATTAAAAATATAATAAAAAATAAATATATAATCTTCAAATAATAATTTGCTTAAATAATTTTTTTAAAAATATACAAAATATTCCATTCCTTTTTCCTACGGATACATTTTTCTATAAATCCTAACCAAAACAAATAAGGGGAAAAAAAGTGTTATAAACTTATACATTAAATCAATTGTAACACGTAATCAAATTCAATTTTGATTTGGCTTGAGCGTGTTTGGCAGTGTGGTTGCGGGTGCTTTTCAAATAGCTTTTCATGCCAGAAATGCATGCCAATGATGTGTTTTTTTTTTTATTTTTTAAAAATCATTTTTGATATCACACTCAAAACGATCCAAAAAGTACAAACCGCACTCAATTTTAGCAAAAAAAAAAAAAAAAAAATTTCAAATTTTTTGGGAACGCAGCCGCAGCCGCGTTCCCAAACACTAAAAGCGCTGATTCTGAAGCTTTCTTTATTTAATATATATATTTTTTTACAAATCTCAAAAAGATCGTTTGGTGGTCTCAATCTTACCACCGATTTTCTTCTTTTTTTTTATCAATTTTATCTCTAAGCTTTCAAAAGATTCCAAGGCTTTTCATTCAAAATTGTAAAAAGTAAAAACGACATCATTTTACAAATTTAACCTCCTAAGCTTTTGACACAAATTACAAGCAGTTCAGTTCGCTTATCGATGAAGAAATGATCATCAAGTCAATGGTTTAACCTATCGAAATAGAATAGTTTGAGATTGTAATAATAATGATAATTTAAAATATTTTTTATTTATAAATATATTAATTATTTTTGATATTATCATATTAAAACAATTTAAAAAACATAAAAAAATTATTTTAAACCAAAATAAATTTAAAATTTTAAAAAAATATGATTTTCACTGTATTTTCAAACACTTATAAAAAAAATTATTGAGTGATTTTCCAATCACACACATAAAGGGAGGTTACTAGGTGATTTTAGAGATTATTTGGAAGTCTAATAGTAGATGATTTTCAAAATATTTTTTTTTGAAAATATATGAATATTTTTTAAAAAAATTTATTTTTAACATTAATATATCAAATATCAAATTGATTTAAAATAACAAAAAAAATAATATTTTAAAGGAAAAAATACTTGAATTTTTTCAAACCTTTAAAACGCAAAAACATGAAATAGCCTCATTGGAGGAACACTTGAGTACAAGAATTAATTGCATCATGTGTAGGATTTGAAGGGGCCTTGTTGAGGGAATCCTTGATGTTCTTGAAAACAAAAACACATGTAGATTGTTCATATGGTATCCATATTATAACTTTCGAGCATTTGTTATATTTAACAGAAGACGAGGAATTCGTTTTATTTCACAGATGCCGGTAGCCAAGAATGCATCCGATAATACAAACAGAAGATTACATTTTTGTATTTCACCAAACAACAAATATGATTATTCTATGATACAAGAACCCTGAATTCTTCATAAAGTGAACCTCAGACGATTTGTGCTTCTGAGAAATCCCTGCCAGTCAATCCAAAAAAGCCCGTTTGGTCAATCACAGGAGAAGCAGCCCATGACATCTTCCATCTCTGCTCTGGCTAAACAATCGTGCTCAGAGCTTCCTCTGCTTTAAAGATGATCAAGCTGCACTCAGGCAGTTTTCCCAAGAACCATATTTTGAGCTGAAGGTGCCACCGCCACTCTGCTGGGCATGCTCTGAAATAACCACACGGGCGCAGACATCCCAAGTCCTTGCTATCTCTCCAAGTGACATGGGTTGTGAAAGGCTTCGGAGAGAGATGCTAAACCTGGATTTAGCTTTTATTGACAGATCCTCGTACTCTTTACTGTTAGAAAGAGTTGCATAAGACCAAAATATAGCGGAAAGAAGAGTAAGATTTAGATATCAGAACGTAATAAGCTGCCAAGTGAAGGAAAAACTCTTGACAACTATCAAGTTGATTATCTCCGATTATGGATCAGCATAATCTTTGGGAGCGATCAATAAAAGAAACTTTGCATCTAAACTTGGAGCAAAGCAAACCAGATATCATTAAGGGTTCATTTCTAGTGAGCAGATCGAAACAGTTTACAGGTTTGCTCATTATTCCAGCTATAGGCTTGATCCAAAAGAAGAATTGTCACCCTACTAGCATGACAATGAAAATGATCTCAAATGATCAGACTCGAGGAAACCCAGGAAAAAAAAAATTCCCATATGGAAACATCAAATTCTATCTAGACTTTCAAGAGCATGCAAAATGTATAAACTGCATAGCCACATTTTTTACCTGACTTCAACTGGAAACCTGTCTAACAGTATAGGTGAGCAACTTGGATAATTTGTAGGCACAAGCAATCTGAGGGGCTGAATTGGTGACTGCACATGAATAAAGCGAAATAAATACAGAGAAATGGGTAGTAGTTTATTAAAATCATAATAGCAGGTTTGAAAGCACACCATTTGCGCTGAAGCATACTGTGATTTCAAATTTTGACTAAGAGCCACAGCGCTAAATGAGCATTTGACAATGGTTCCTTCACCCCCTTCAGCAGTAGCAGCTACTGCAGTTGAATCAACATCTTCATCACTAATATCAACTACCGTGTCTATAAGTCGCTGATTTATTTCCCTTATCTCTTCCAAAAGGGCATGATTGGCCTGCAAAAAAAGCTACATTATTCATCCAGCAAGAATAAGCTGAAATGAGCCTTCCTATCAAGAGTCAGGTGTAAATCACAAAGCACTTAGAATGCATTCTAAATCCTTTTAAAGTGTAATTTCATGAATATCCTATTACATGATAAAATGCCTTCATCTATTCACTCACAACAGAGATTTTTAGCAAAAATACATCATCTAATTGTTGTGCACTGCAGATTTTTCCCCCCTTTTATGTTATTCTTTTTTAACATGCAAATATAATCGTGGGAGAGGAAATTGCAAAAGGAAAACTTCAGAAATAATGGCATTCTATGGAACTGCAAAGCAATATATTTCAACATAATAAGATAATGTTGTAGCCTGAAATAAGAGCAGAAACATTCAAATTTCAAACAGCATTAATTAGAAACTAAGAAAACAAATAGCAGAAGTTCAAACAGAATAGAGGTAAAAGCACACATAACAGACATTGTTATTAGTTTCAGACTAAAACACAGAAAGATGGTTAATACCTCAATTCTAGGCCTCTTGACACTTGACGTTGCAGTTGATTCCAAATCAGAAGTTTCTGGACCAGTAAACTGCTTAAAACTGTCACTTACACTGCCAGCTGATGATACAACATTCAAGGGCATGGCACTTGTATGGCGCCTCATTTTCCTTGATCCGGTCATCCCATCTTGGGTGATGTAATTTCTTGCCTGAAGGCGACATTTTGTCATTGCTACCAAATCCTCACCAGCTGCAGCTCTAGATCCATTACCAGGTGCCGAACCAGCAATTCTGTCAATCATACTGACAACAGAGCCAATGTCACCGACAGATGCACTAAGTGCTTTGGGAGACAGAGATTTCACCTGGGAAAAAAAAATTACAGCATCACCATCTCATTCACAAAGAAGTTTTTTTCTTTTTCAGAAACCTCCAAAATAAGGGTGGGGTGGACTAAAACCAAAAGGAGAGCATCACTAACTGCTTTAATCAAGCGCTCAAGTGGTTGCTCTGTAACATTTGACTTGCCAGAAACAGTTGTCAAAGCACCGCCATGAGCACCATCAGGACTGGTAAACTCTGCAAGCAAAGGTGATGCAGATATCCCAGGAGTGCCAATTGCAAGGGATGGAGCCGGTGCTTGTGCAACAGATGGTTGGTGTACAATATTTCCAGTATTTAAGAGTGAGGAAATACCGGAAACTGGTTTGTCAGAATCTCCTGGCATAGGAGATGGAGCTAAAGGAGTTGAAGGAGATGGGATAACAAAAGGCGAGTTCGCAGATTGCAGAGGTGTTCCAGTTTTGGTTACAGAAGACGGTAGATTTTGCTGGTCAATCTGAGGAGATGAATGTTGTAATTGAGGGGAAGCATGCTGAGGTAGTTGAGGTGAAGAAATAGGAAATGAAGGTGCAGGTTTCATGTGTTGACGTGGGAAAGCTGTGCGTTGAGCTGTTGGGAGATGTTGTTGGAAGACTGCTGGCTTAATTCCAATCCCCGGTCTCATCTCATTTACATCATTCATCTGTTGCGGCTGTGGAATTTGATGTGTCTGCATCTGTGCAGGCAA
Organism: Populus simonii; assembly: GCA_007827005.2. NCBI lineage: Eukaryota > Viridiplantae > Streptophyta > Magnoliopsida > Malpighiales > Salicaceae > Populus > Populus simonii. Next base: position 4,264,817 of record CM017466.2, on the reverse strand, counting down.
CTGCTGCTTGGCTTGCTGGTGTAATTGCTGCTGCTGCTGCAGAATCTGTTGATTCTGCATTAAATTCTGGCGTTGCTGCAATCGTTTAAGCTGTTGTGTTTGTAGCATATGTTGTTCATGCTGCTGCTGCTGTTTTAGATGCTGGTGTTGAATCATATTGGAATTCGACTGAAGGGGCATATTTGGCTGCATCATACTCACCCCACTTTGTGTTGACATTGTGTTAACATTGGTTGGTTGGGAAATGCTCACGAGATTCTGTTGTACAGATCCTACAGGTGTCTGCTGCAATGAGCTCAGTGCATTTCCTTGTCCAGAATCTAAATTGGAGCCTGGTTGTATTGGATTCATCATGTTTGATTGTGACGTCGAATCCCCAGATAAAGTTGAAAGAGAATTATGCAGCAAGCTTGACATATTGTTCTGCTGCATCTTTGGTACAGAACCTTGCATATTCATTGATTGCAACTGGGGATTCAGTTGATTTTCATGGGACTGCAATTGAGGAACTTGAGATTGGGGTTGCTGCATAGGTTGAATATGAGGTTGGGGAAGTTGTCCTTGCTGTAGATTAGGAATAGGCTTCCTGTATCTGCTTGGGTTTAGGAAACCTACAATCTGCTTCTCATAGTAACCCAATTTCTCCTTGAAAGTAGGTGTGATGTTGTTTTTAGAGACCTGTAAGAATGTTATCAAGCGCTCCAACATGACCTTGAATACCTTCAGCTTTTCAAGCTGTTCTGACTTCGGTTGTTGCGGAAGAGGGTCATGCTGGAAAGCAAAGTTAACATACACGAGAATTAAAAATTGCATTGACCCTTTGTAGCAAAACTAGTAAAACATAAGTGAAAAAAATGTTTCTATTCCAATTCTTCTGTGTCAATGCATGGTTGTGGGGTGGTTGGGGGTGGGGGAGGTAATTAGTGCAGATGATACAGTGACAAGCAATGCTGATGGGGAAAACAAATTAATACAAAAGCTCAACTGTGGGGGTTTATGAATCATGTGTGGGCAAATAAATCGGAAAAAATTACAAAGACAATTTACCTGCTGTAACTTGGTAGCAATTCTCTGGTACATTTCATTTATTTCAGGCAAAAACGTTTCCTTCATAACTTTGATCTAGGAAGTACAAATAACCAGCAAGACATTATCAATCATATGCTTGATTTCTTCAGGTGCCAGAGTCAGAAAGAAACATAAGCAAACTTGAGACAATTGATAAATAAATAAATAAATAAAATGGCAGAGGACAGCATATATTGTTTGAGATAAAAATAGCAGAGTGGAATCAATGCCAAAAACTCATAAGAGAATATCGTTACTGATTGCATGCAAAGATGCAAAGGATTGTGTAGTTACCCCTTCAGACAAGATTCAGGGGTTGGTCAAGTTCAGTCTACTCACCATTGTTTTCTATTGTTCTAACTCAAGTCAATGGATGTCACGACTTTGGTAAACACTTCTTAGCTTTATAACTTTAGATTTATAACCCTTATATCCTAATTATCAACAACCACTCCTATTCCCGTTTTAGTACCCTCCCAGGCACAAAAAAATTGACCTCATCAAATATGCAGTTATGAATTGCAACTACAGCCATTAAACGATTCAGAATTTCAACCTCGTTTTCTATAAAATTCAACAATACTGGACATGGTCATGATTCAATGGATTAGGTCCACTTAGTTTCCTTTCTTCCATTGTCACATGTTTCAGAACAAATTTGATTGTAATCCTGAAAATAACTGTTCACTTAACCAAATATAACGATGACTATTCAGAAACAGTTCACTCTTGATTTCAAGTCTGTCTATTACAGCAAGAAGTATTGTCAATTGGACTTATTGGAAATAATAAAATAATAATTCACCACACAATAAATGTATGGAAATACAGGGAAAAAATTGAAAGGGAGAGATTTGCAATAGAAAAAATTGTCGTGTCAGTGCCAAGAAAATAACCCTCTTGACCTAGAAATCTGAATATTTACCTTCAATAATCTTATCAGTAATTTATCGTTTCTTAGTTGCTGCAATCATGGAACTTACAATGCTTCCTAACTAATCGCAACCATAGCTGAATAAAACTCCCTTGTACCAAATTCCAGGAGACCTTTTCCATTGAAATCTTGCAAGACAATGACATACATGAACTTCATCTAATGAACAGTAAACTACAGAAATTACCTTTTGGTAGATCTCCTCTTGCCAATCAGCACCATTTGCATGTCCAGTCTCTGCTGTAGAATCTAGGGATGCTACAAAAATTTTGATACAGCCAACAAAAGATTAGAATTCATGTATTTTTGAATGTTTTCTGCACACTTGCTGAAAATTATGGAATATTGTAGGTCTTGGTTTTATTTCTATTTAGTATTTTATTGTTCCTAAAGAATAAGGAGCTTTAATAGGTTTTCCCTATCCTAGATAGGACCATTAGTATTTTCTTACATAGGAATACAAGTCCTTTTTGGACTTGGAGTACTAGGAACTCCATCTCAACGTTATGTAATCATTCAAACAGACAATGAGACCCCTATAAAATGCTCCCCCCCCCCCCCCCCCCCCCCCCCAACAAGTGATCATTATATATTAAAAAAAAAGGCTCAAAAAATTTATCATGGAAGAAAAGCACGAAAGTGATGCTTTACCTCCTAACCAGGAAAATCTTTAAAATAAACCATCTCAATCATAAAATATAGATAGCCATGCATTACAGTCCTTGTTCCTTAACAAGTTAAGGATCAAAGACTTCACATGCCTTCCAGAATGAGCATCGAGGAGGTGATCATGAGATTTTTCCAGCAAGGTGATGATTTATCAGCACACCAAACCTTAAGTGCCTCAGAGTTAGTCCACTTGCTAATTTCTTTCTTACCATAAAAATCAATTGGCTGATGATTAGTTACCCTAGAGTCAAATGCATTGTCCAGTTATACATATATTTTTAAAATTCATGTCCGTTAAATTCAAAATGAGAGGTGAACAATTGGTGCGATGAGCTGGAGGGCGTGATGTGGTAATAAACGAGTGTGATTGCAATGGTTTCAATAGCAGTGGCATCAGTAGCACATAAAGTTACCAAAAGAGCATTGCTGACTTGAACCATTATGAGAGGTGAATAGTTGGTGCAATGCACTGGATGGCATGATGTCGTAACAAATGTATGTGTGATTGCAATGGCTCCAATAGCAGTGGCATTTCTGATGCCATAAGTGGCAGCCGTAGCTCATAAAGCTACCAAAAAGAGCATTACTGACTTGAACCATTATTGTATTTTCAAGAAATTTAAATAAATATGTTATAATCTAACATGAAAGCACAAAGCTGCAAAATTAAAGTTGGAGCAAGGCTAGAAAGCTGCAAGGATGAGAAAAACTTACTTGAGGACGTTTCTGGAAGGGCTCTTTGAGGTTGATATAACTGCTTTTGCTGATCAATCACATTCGACTGTTGAAGCAAGGAGCCTGATGCTTGAAGCCTTTGCTGCATATCACGTTGTAATGGATTTGATTGCTGTTGCAGCTGTCCAGGCTGTGATTGAATCTGTGCCATCAATTGCTGCTGTGGCAGCTGTGAGTGTGACTGCTGCCCTTGATTCGGCAACAAAGCACTTCCACTTTGTTGTGCTTGCTGCTGCAGCGTAACCTTGGGCTGTTGCAGCATGTGTAGAGAGTGCTGATTAGATTGCATGCTTGAGTTACCAGGCTGAGCTCCAAGCAACTGCTGTTGCTGTAAACCAGTGACATTACTTTGAGGGCCCAACTGTTGCTGATGCATGCTTGAGAGGTTATTTTGTTGAGCCATTAACTGCTGCTGCTGCTGCAGATTTTGAAGGTTATTCTGCTGCCCTAGCAATCTCTGCTGCTGCTGCTGCAAGTCCCCAACAATGTTTTGTTGTCCAATTAACTGATTTTGCGACATGTTAGTGGTATTTGATTGTTGCCCCATTAGCTGCTGTTGTGGAGGCAATAGTGGCTGCTGCATCATTGGTGTTTGCTGCTGATGAATACCAGCAGACTGTTGAGGTTGTAGCTGTTGCTGCTGCTGCCTAAGGACCGATTGTGGATGTTGCTGGTGCATTGGTTGTGTTGACTGTTGAACAGAAGATGGTTGGTTCTGTTGAAGGCCAGAGACAGTTTGCATCATTGAAGGCTGCATAACAGTTGATGTTTGCAAACCAGATTGCTGAGAAGATTGCAACTGATTTGGCTGTAACAAGTTTTGCTGCTGCTGCTGCGGCTGCTGCTGGTGGATGTGAGATTGCACAAGTGAGTGTGGATGATTTCCCTGTTGAAGCTTCTGCTTTAAAAGCTGTTGTTGCATCTGCTGCTGATAAATATACTGCTGAGGATTTTGGGATTGCTGCTGTTGCTGTGGAGGAACAACCTGTTGCCTGCCTGGCATTTGTCTCTGAGAATTGACAAACATATTGGAGGGAATCCCTTGTCCCATTGAATTCCCCACTGGGTTCTGTGAAACACCAGAGATACTCTGCATGTTAGCATTCTGTCCAACAGTGTTTGGGATAGTCTGGGTTAAACCGGAGACAGAAGGCATTGCTGATTGTAAACCAGCAGAACTTTGAACTCCATTAGATGACATACTATTCTGCATGTTCTGTGATAACTGCTGCCGTGCTTGAGACTGATTAGTGGACAATGAGATAGGGAGGGACTGCCCTGGGTTGTGAACTTGAGGCGGCATACTATGAGATGCTGTTCAAGATAACAGGCAAAAAGGAAAACCATGTCAAAGGAAAAAAAGAAGGCATTGAACAAGAAAAACAAATGAAACAATGACAGTTCACACGTAAAGTTATGAGGGAAATAATTAAGATGGTTTTACCTCAAAGCATAAAAGTGTCATTTGACAATTTTGGGTTGGGGGGGGGGGGGGGGGGGGGGGGGGGTGTGGTGGGAGGAAGCAGAAAACTTTTTTATTAAAGCATGGTATATACATAGCAATATGCAGCAATAAAATGTAAAAGAGTTTGATAACAATGCGAAATATAAAACAAAAGGTAAGGATGTTTAGAAATTCAATACTTGGCTGCATTATTACCTCCTGGATCCAGGGGTTTGTTACCATTGCCAGTGGGTATGGTATTTTGAGACTTGGTCTCCATTGTAAGCATCTTCAGAGATATTTTACGCAAATAATCAGACTGAAATCAGATATCAATAACAAAACATTAGATCTCTGCGCAATCCATGTTACAAGAGAAGGGGGGAAAGGGATATATGCTCTTTCTAATATGCTAGGCTTTCTGTATTTGCATCTTTTGTGAGGATAAACTTCTGTGTCCCCTCTTTTTATTTAATTATTTATGTATTGATTCGTTATTTGCATTTTGCACACTTCCCTTGTCCTTGAAAAGGACCTTGGTCACTCTAAATAAAACACTTGTCAAGAGAATTAACGAAAAGATGAGAACTTCTATAGAATGACCAGTGAGGAAGTGTGGACACACTACACACACATGTGTACATGCATAAATCCACAAACTTATGCATGTGTATATTCATGTCTAGAGAATATCGAAATTATTGAACCTAGCATTAGCCGAATACCTGATTGGTGGCGGCAGTATAAATCTTTTCCTCAAACCGTACGGCAATTTTCTTGAGTTCTTGTAATCCCTCTTGACCAGAAAATGGAAGATGCCTCTTTAATGTCTCCATTCTACACATGTAAAACATTACATTTAATTTTTAATGACAAGGCAGGTATAGAGAAGTTAGCAGCAGTGAGAAAGAACCGTGAACTCATACACCACACCAATATCAGAAATGTATACAACAGAATCATTAGCAAAAAGTAAAAACAAATAATGATATAGCCGAGTGTCGATCAAGTAATATATGGCATCAACATACAGACATCTATTTTTACTTCCTTTCCCCGTATTATTCCAGAGGTACAGGGTATAGGAGTTCACTTGGCCACCCTTCTGTCTAAAATTCTAGTTACGAGCTTCATGGTTAATTTTCTTGAACTGGAAGAACCTTCCATTTATGGCTATGGCTATGCTCCAAGATATATAAGTGAATTAGTTGCAAACCAGGGGAACTCTGTGAAAACATTACAATAGCATTTACTCTGAATAAGAAAACCTTTATACATGCACTGTAATTGACAAAGAAAAGAAGAGAAATCCTTTTAATTTATGAAAATGCAATGACTTAACCTTATCTCACTTTGCAATATATACTCTACAGTGCTCATTGGCTACTGCAAGTACCAACAGTAGCTGTCTATATGAATTTGGATGTAGAGATATCACCAAAACATTCAACTTTATACTGAGAAACTAGGAAACCATGCACTATTGTGGCTATATGATTTTTGTCTGCTGCTTTTGTACTTTAAGATCACTATCATTTCAACCCTGTAGAAGTTAAAGCAAATAGAAGGCTCAAATCCAACACTATTCATTTAAGTTCAGTTGCAACTCAAGGTTGAAATTGAAACACCAATGCTCATAGCAATAGATTAACCTTGAAATTTAAAGCGGACAAGCTTCACGCAGCTATCCTAGAGGTCATCATCAAAAGAATATGTTACACAAGAAGTTCCAACAAAAATTACTTCCCAGCACTTTTTATTCCCTCAAGTTCATTCTTGTGAGAAACACGTGAAAAATGAAAAAGACAAAAACAGAGGTGTATGATACTTGAGGTTGCCTCATGGCAGTCCTGCTGATTTTAATTAACCTTTTGCCCTTCTCTTTTTCTTTCATTTAAATACAAGATTTACTATTTTGCAGCACTTGCACATATTAGGAAACAGATACTTACATTTTGTTGACTATTCTTTGCCGTGAGTCGGGCTGCAATTGAGTTCTCCAATCACCTGTGTCCATCACAGGTTCTCCGCCTGGGACAGTGGGCCTCCAATTATTGGCATCCATGGGGTTTTGGCCAACCAAAAAAATCACTTCTATCACCAAAAAAAATAATAATTATATTGCACGTTAGAATAGACCCTAAAAAGAAAGTCAGGAACAACAGAAGAGTAAGAGCACATCAAAGCCATGAAAATTGGAATATCAGTTTATTCAGTCTTGAATAGATTTAAAAAGAACTTCCATCTAATAGCATGTACTTTATTAAAGAATTCTACCAAATATGGATGCATAAAATCTGAACAGCCATAACAAATATACACAACCATTCAGGGCAAGGTGCTAGGATCTTGGGTATTCAGGTATTCGGGTATTATAAGCAAGATTTGGGCCTGAATCTTCATGGTGCTTCTAAAACCAAGGAAGCAAAAAACTAGCCAGCTAGTTCATAACTTGCCGCACCAACAGATGGTGAGTGTTGGTAAACCAAGCCATAGAGAAACTCATGGTGCTTCAATTTTAACTTGATGTTTTCTAGCAACACTCGTGATGCATCATTGATGCAATGTTTACAATGACAAACTTGCATTTGTATTCATTGTGGTTTTAGGTTCACAGATTCTGATCAAATAGATATTTAATGTTCCAAAAACATTGTATACGCATTTAAATGCTTTACTTCAATAGATAGAGATTGTCTAGGATGTTTTAAGCTAGGAAAATGAAGAAGAAAACGACAAGCATTAACCATGAATATTTCATGTTATCATCAACTCTAAAGAGCAGACTGATAAGAATCAACTTAACAACTCTTGTTGAAATAAGATTAAATTTGCAGGCACATCTTTCTTGGAATAGACAACACAATAACCCTGACCATGCTCGACCTTGAGGTAAGTTATAAAATGTTCTTCCTAACTAGATGCACAGGTGTGCCTTTGGGGTGAAGTGAACGAAGTCATTTGTTTTACACTTCCACATGCTCTTAACTTTCAACTCAATCAATCACAATACAGTCCTTGGTTAGGACTAACTGTCCTACTCAAGCTTTCACCTCATACTCAAGACCAGCTGAGCAGTCCTAAAAAGAAAGATATATCATGTAGGGTTATCAAGGCAGACCTATTATTTTTATTTTTTTTGCGTTAACATGACCAAATTATAAAATTTAAAGTTCTTTTCTTTCTTTCTTTCTTTTTTCCATGTGTGAGCGAGCATAAAACCCAAGGATATCGTATTATTAATAAAAACACAATAATTTTGAAGAATTCAGTAAATTCCAAAAAAGAAGAATCAACCAAACAGCTCATTTTTCGGCCATTCCGGCAGTAATATCCCTTCCACTCCAGCTGCTGCATAAACTAATTAACAAATTATCGATCGAGCCTAAAAGATTTGAATTGATTTCTATTCTCCACTTAAAAATAAAACTAAAAAATAAAATAAAATAAAATAAATTTGGGTTCAAGAATTCAGGGCTTGATTATTACAACAATAACTGTGAGAAAAATCGGATAATATCATGTAAATTAAGGGGGAAAATTGAAAAAGAAAATATTAGAATCGGCTGATTGTGCGTTTCTTTGAATTGCATTCACGAGCAGCGATATCATCGGATCCGATTATATACTTTTTTAATTTACTTATTAAAATCGAATTGCGTTCACTAGCAGAGATTTCATCGGATCGATTTTTTTTTCTTTAATTTACTTAATAAAATAGAATTTCTGTCTCTGAATAATAATTACAATAAAATAAATGAAAACACCCATAAATTTTAAAAACAAAAACATGATAGAAATAGAAGCACCTGGCAGAAATCTGAAGCCTTCTTGGCGGCGGCGGTTTCCGAGAGGCGGAGGAGGTAGGGAGGGAGGGAGAGCTCGGGCGGGGAGAGGTGAGGAATGCTGGACCAAAGTGAAATGGATGACTTTATTCTTTTCCAGATTCCTTCTAAAAAACATTAACGAGTAAACACTCGCTTGCTCGCTCGCTCGCTCGCACGCACGCACGCATATGATGATTAAAATTTGAGTTAAATTATATTTAACTAGTGTCTGTATTTTTGTTAAACAAACAGATTAATCCCTCAAGTTCATTTAAATAATTAATTGATCCTTGAATCACATTTTACCGTTAAGTTAGCGGCACAAACTAAGGAAATATTGCTGACAGCTCAACATTTTACTAACGAAAAATTAAAGAAGGGACTGAAATGTAAACATATTTAAAAGTATAGGGATTAGTTAGAACAACTAGTTATCACTGCCTCTGAGAATTAATATACAGCTCAGCATTTTGTTGAAGGGACGGGCAAAGGTACATTTATTATTTCCGTTAACTTTCTAATATTAGATCTTGCTTCATTATAATTTATTAAATTTATTTTAATATATTAAATAATATAAGGCACAAAACAGATCATAATAGAAGACAATAAAAACAAGTTGTGATATATTTGTTGCACATGACAAGGATTGATCATTGTCTTGTCCAAAGTTTTCCTCAGGACAAAAAATTTGCACAAAAATTATTTTTTCTTAATTTTTATATTATCTATTATTTATTTATCACTTATTTATTTTTTAATTTGGAAAACCAAAACTTGACCAATTTTATCAAAATAAATACGTACATGTAAAAGTTTAACTGCAAAAACTTTTTGATATAAGAAGTAGATTGTTCTAGATGACAAAGAAATTCTAGTAAGGACTAAAATATTATAAAAATAAAATGCAAAGACTAAAATAAATGATTGAAAAAATCTCAAAGATAAAAACAAAATTATTTGATCTTATCTTTAGTGCACCAAACATAGAATAAAAACATATATTGTCTAGTTAAATTCAATCTAATTAAACATTATTTGGTATTTCTATTATTATGTTCGTATCTAACACATTTTTAGTTTCAATTGACATACATTCAATATGGAATTCCAATAAAAACAAATTCTATTGGAAAAATGTTCTATCCAAATGAAAGAAACGTGGAAATACATCAAAATACTCATAATGTCAAAATGCTGCATGGCACCGTAATCACATGTCGTCTTCTTCTTCTTCGGTTGCTTCTGTTTTTGAAGCAAATCACTAAAAATAATTATTTGATAATTAATAAAACGTTATTTACTATTTACAAGACTCACTTGAAGTTGCTTCTCCTCTTTTTCTGCTGTCTCCACTGTTCATGTGAACAGTGAAGAATGTCTCTACTATTCTAGTCGAACTGGGTCCGGTCTAAAACTAAATACATTGAACCGAGTCCGACCCAGTAAAATAAAAAAAATCAATTTTTATATTTTTAATTATGTTTTATTTAAAAAACTAGTGTTTAGTATTATTCAATAACACTACATAAATTATAAGGAGATTGCTTGATGACGTAGCATTTGCAGAATTTGATCGCAATCCTAATTTTGTTCCTGATGATATTTTACCTGATGTTGTTGTGCGCTTAAGAAACCAAGGAAACTGTAGTCATTGTCGAATGAATTTCGTACGTGATGGAATTGTAGATAGTTTAATGGAACAATAAAAAAATATTTTATATAAAGTATTATTTATTTCATGATGTAATAGCAGTAGTTAAATCTACAATATTTAAATTAAAAACCATCAATATTAATATATATCTTTTTTAATTATTTTATAACCTCGATTTGAAAAGCATTCTTAACCAAACACATTAAACTACTTTTTATTCAACCTCAATTTCAACCACAATTTTAACCAAACATATATAAATATCAAACCAACCTCAACCAAAAATATTTTTTATAAATCAACAATTTTCAAACCATAACTACAAAATCTAACATAATACGAAACACACTCTTCTCCTCGCAATTGTGTTTCAATTTATTTAAAATAATAAGAGAACGACTTGAACATGACAACTTGTATGTTTCTATATGTTATAACTAGGCAATATTTGGTTACTGTTATGAGTAAAAAAGAAGAAGACCATGAAAATAAAGAAAAAAAAGATAGAAAAGGGGATGAAAATAAAATTGTGTTTAGCAGTAACTCTCTTTATATCTTATTTGATAATGATAAATAAAAAAATAAAATATAAAAAAATTATTTTACCTTTAATATGTATTATTGGTAAACTTACATAGTTATACAAATAATTAGATTTTTTTTATTTTAGTTTATATTAAGTGTTGAAATTAATAATATTATAATAATCCTAGTTATAAAACCCAGATTGACCTAGTGAGTCTATTCAGGATCTAATCGTCTCTAAGCCCGGATTAATTTAAGTTTAAGAAAAGATAGGTGAGTTAAAAAACCGAGTAGATTCGGGATAAAACACGGGTTGACTCGGGATAAAACACGAGGCAAAACCTGTTATTTAAAAAAAAACAAATTTGTCAAAACAAGGTTGTGTTGATTTTTTAAAAAAAAAAAATTGGGCCAACGCGGGTTGACCCTCCCAACCCATAACCTAGGCTTTGTCTCGGGTCGACTCTTGAATCAAGTTTTCAAACTATGATAATAATTATTTTTATCCATGCATTAACTTTCCTAGCCCAAGACCTGAGCTTACCTCAGGTCGATCTCTAAGTCGAGTTTTAAAACTATTGTAATAACCACTTTTATCGTTACATTAACCCGGTTCCACCAGAGTTGATCCTCCTGACCTATGACCTAGACCTTGCCTTGAGTCGACCTCCAAGTTAAGTTTTAAAATTACAATAATAACCACTTTTTATTTTTTTGTTGACTCGGTTCAATGGTCAACCCAAACAATGACCCCGGCCTTGTCCCAGGTCGACCCTCGAGTTAGATTTTACAACTATGATAATAACTATTTTTATTTTTACCTTGACTTGGGTCAACAAGGATCACATATCTTTCTACAAGTCAACCCCCAAGTTGGGTTTTAAGACTACGATAATAACTATTTATATTTTTACATGTCTTAATTGGGCAATTTTGGAATTGAAAGTTTTTTACAATGATATTTTAGGAATAAAAAATAATATTATTTATAAAGATATGTATTATTTGTACTTTCTGTTTTGAAAGTATATAAATTCACTCTAAAATTATCCCATGAAAAAAATTATTTTTATTTCTATGTTTTTTCAACCAAACATATTTTTGTCTTTATTATCTTTATTCTTTTTATCCCGAGATAATAACTAAATGTTACTCCAGAGTTTAATCATGAATGTGAACATCTTAACTTCATAAAAAAAAATCAAATGAGTAAATAAGAAGACATAAAAGGGAAGTTCATAGTAATTTTATAAAATCATAGTTATTTTATCTGACTTAAAGCTTGATTCGGCTAAAATCCTATATCAGCAGGTTATAGGTCATTCTACTAAGTTAGTGAGTTGAATAGTATATCAATTATGATAATAAATTATACATATAATATTAAATCTAAATGTTTCATACAGGTTTTGGTGGGTTGGTAATTTGTTTGAGCCAATAAAAAACATCAAGATTCAAACATTATTTTATGAATATATTTTTTCAAAGTTAACCTTTGAATCAACTAGGTTTTGATCAAAGATGAAATAAAGCCAAGTTTGTCATCAGCAGTTCTAGATCCTTTAGGTAATGTTTGGTCATTGTCTTGTGATAAAAAGAATAAAGACAATAAAGATATAAATATATTTGATTGAAAAGACAAAAACAAATATATAAAAATAAATTTGTCTCTAGAATAATTTTGGATTAAATTTTTGTACTTTCAAAACATGAGGTATAGAGGGGACATGTCTTTAGAGATAATATTTATTATTTTTTATTTCTAAAATATTCTTATAAAAAACTCTCAATTCTAAATTGTCTAACTAAGACATATAAAGGTAAAAATGATTATTTTTATAGTTTTAAAATCCAACTTTGAGGTCGATCTAGGGCAACTTCTAGGTCATTGGTTGAGGCCCGAGTCATAAGTCGAGTTGACCTGTGTTAGTATAAGAATAAAAATAGTTATTATCATATTTTGAAACTCAATTTGGGGGTCCACCCGAGCAATTCTCGGGTCACGAGTGGGGCTAATTATTGATGTAGGTCAATGTAATGATAAAAATAGTTATTATTATAGTTTTAAAACCCAAATCGGGATCGACTCAGGATAAGACTTGGGTTACGTGTTAGATGGGTCAACCCGGATTGACCCAGGTCAACATAAAATAAAGGTGGTTATAATCATAGTTTTAAAATTTGATTCGATAGTCAACTTGGGGCAAGACTCGGGTCACGAATCAAGAGAGTTGACCCAGATTAATGTAAGGATAAAAATAGTTATTATCATAAATTTAAAAATCCGACTCGGGAGTCGACAGAAGCAAGGCCTAGGTCATGGGTCGAGAGGGTCAACACACGTTGATCTGAGTTAATGTATGAATAAAAATGATTAATATCATAGTTTTAAAACTCAACTCAGGAGTTGACCTAAAGAAAAGTTTAGGTCACGGGTTGGGAAGGTCAACCCGATTGACCCAATTTTTTTTTAAAAAAAATAGTCAAAGAAACCTTGTTTTGACCAATTTTCTTTTTTAAAAAAGTCAATGGGTTTTTTACTCGTGTTTTATCTTAACTTGACTTATATTTTTTACCAGGTCAGGTCTAGTTAATCATTACTCTATTTTTTTAAAAACTCGGACCAATCTAGGCCTTAGATCAACTTATCAAGTCAGTCCTGGTTTTATAATTAGGGTTATTATAATATTAATAATTTCAACACTCAATATAAACTAAAGTAAAAAAAATAAAACTAATTATTTTTTAAAATATGTAAGTTTGACAACAATACATATTAAATGTAAAATAATTTTTTATATATTTTATTCTTTCTTATTCACCATAACTAAACATGATAAAAAGACAATCATTTTGTCTTGTACATCACTACTGAACACAATTCTATCTCCATTTTCTTTTATTTCTTGTCTCCTCTGTCTCCACTGTCTTTATCTCTATTGTCCCGGATAGTAACCAAACACTGTCTTAAAAATATACAAGTTTGTATGCTAATGCTATGTTATGGAGATCAAAAAAACTTTAAATGTAAAACAAAATATCTTGTTATTAAGGAAACTCCTTGGCATTGTTATTAAACTTGAAAATACAGTCGTTTTGAATTTTTCTCCATCAAGATAAATTTTCTTATTAACATATTTCTTGTTTATCTCGATGAATGCAAGATTTTTTTCTTAACTAGAATAACTGTTTCTATTAAAAGAATATTTTATAATTGTCACAACAAATTAAAAAAATATCAAAATAGTATGTCATATTTTTATGTGTGATTGAAAGTTAAAAAAATTCATAAATATGATAAATTATGCTAAAAATATATCTAAAAATTCTAAGATTAAAAAAGTGATTTGAATTGAACTTTCATGAACAAATTTTTATGTCATATACATAATAATTGAAAACAATTATTAAAATTTGAATAAAAATTTATAAAACAAGGCTCACGCATCTGACCTTGCTTTATTTTTTATTAAGCGTCTTTTTTTTTTTAATTAAAAAAAGTAAAACATAAACGACATATCATCCATGTTTGTTTATTTTTTATTGTGTCTTCCTTCTCTCAAACTAACAACACCTAGGTTTACATAGGTATGCCAACCAATTGATCTAAGACATAGAATCGTTATCATGTGAATTAAAGAAAGACATTAACCTTCTTCATTGTTAATATGAACAATATAAAGAAAAACCCTAGCTCTTTTAGAAGAGTAGTATAATTGTGTTACCTTTTTTACCATCAAACCAATGATATAGTAACTTTCAATACCAAATTTTCTCGATACCCCAAATAGTAAATTTTTTGTTCCCGAGATAAAATTCTTGGATCCTGATATTTTTCTATATGAACTTTTCACCTGGGTGAATTCGAGTTTCATTTAGTTACATATTGATAATTTTATTTTCAAGTAACTCACTCCCAATAATATTTTATTTACTTTTCTGTATTTGTTTATTTTTTTCGTACATGGTTTGTTCTAATGCTTATTTGATACTTCTGATAAATCTATTTTATAAGCACTTAGATTGCTTTTCTGTCTAATTTTCAACCGGGGTTTACACAACCATTGTCGATCCTCATCTAAAATACTAGTTGAATACAATTTTAAGTAGATCTAAGCAGTTGATATGAACAAGGATTTTTTTTTCAAGAAAATTTGTGCTATAAATACTTTGTGGTAGATAAAGATGATTGCTTTTTGTATAGCATTTTAACAAATAAATTATAAAAACTATATAATTATTATTACCAACAACACTAAAAAAATTGAGAGGGAATAACCTCCAACACTAAAATATTTGATAGGGAATCACCTTCTTGCACCATTTATATAAACAGTGCAAGCAGGTCATTCATTGTTTTTATATTTTTTTTTAATTTTATCATTTAATAATTGGTTGATTTTGAATTGACCTTCATGATTTATTTTGGATTGATTTCTATAAGGTTATCTTAGTTTTAAATAAACATTATGGTATTTGATTAGTGCTTGATTTTATGAACATCTATTTTTATTATACTATAATTAAGTAAAGATAGTTTTTTTTTATTTTAAAGAGAGTTATTAAGAGAGTTATTAAACCCAGTGGAGTTCATGACTCGGGTCTCAGGTTTAACAAGTTAAACCACGAAACCATAATCGATCTAATATGTTGTTGTCTTAATATTAAAAAAAGATATCATCTTGATTTTTTTAAAATCCAAACTATGTTTTTATCAATAATCCAGGTATCCTTCAGACTTGTCAAGATGACTATTTCACATCGGGATAACTCCCATATAATTTAATTTGAAACTCGAGTAAGGAAAATAATCA
Organism: Populus simonii; assembly: GCA_007827005.2. NCBI lineage: Eukaryota > Viridiplantae > Streptophyta > Magnoliopsida > Malpighiales > Salicaceae > Populus > Populus simonii. The sequence continues at coordinate 4,249,144 of CM017466.2, read as the reverse complement.
GATCAGGAGGTTTCACAATTGAATTATTGGCCAGATTAAAAAACAATGCCAAAGAGCTCTAATACGATTCAAGAACAGGTTGAATAAAGAAATTAAGATTCTAGCATAATTATGCATGTTGTTCAGTTTTCCGCTATTGAGCATAACTCTCAATTTGACTGTTGGATCGGGCTGAAATTTTACCAAAAGTGTCCAGACTTATTGTTCTATATTGGGTTAAAATTTTAGGTCAATCAAAGCTTAAAAAGGTCTTACGATATAGGTTAGCAGATGCAATATGAATTTTATTATTTGTTACCTTTTGACTTGTGGACTTCCTATTTGGAAAGAATCCTTGCAGCTTGGATATTGTTGTTACATTAATTTTTTTTTGATTCAAGCCTCATGTAACGTAATAAACTAGTTTAGCTTATAATTTAAGCAATTGAATTGACACGTTTAATTAAGAATGACCATTATTTTTCTAACTTTTATTTCATTTCTTTTAAAAAAATTGCTTGGGTAAGTCATGATTAATTAGGAGTGACCAATGTGTTAACATTGGCTAGTTAGAAACTGTTCATAGGAGTATGTTGTGTAGAATTCTACAAGTGTATGCTGTAATAAGCTTAAAGCATTTCCTTGTTCAATATCTAAATTATAGCCTTGTTGTACCAAATTTTATAGGTGGGGGAACACTAGACCCAACCCACTACTATGTGGTCAAGGGATTGAGCATTTATCAGGTCCATGGTATTGGACTTTATTTGAGTCTATTATTAGGTTTTAACTTATGTTATTTTTATTGAACATTTTATTTATTGGCTTTTTGTGAGTTGCAATTTGGATTGTTATTTATATGTAATTCCATACAATGTTGTGAGCTTTTGATGAAATAATAAGATTTTTATAGACTTTCCTCCTCCATTACAGTTGTCTCGGAGAAGGAGCAGCTACAAAAGCACTAGAAAAAAAATACACTTAGGGATCTATAGAGCACACCAATTAGGTACTAAGCTTCACTTCTGGATCAAAAGAATGGGGTAAAATCAACTATGCTAGAAAATGTCAAAGTTGTCAATTGCATGTTAATTTGATTTACCAGCCACTCGGGCCTTTATACTTGATATATGCCTCTTGACCCTTTGATGTTGGGGGACTTGATATGGTGGGATCATTTTCGAAAAACTATGCGGGCATCTTTATATATTTGCTATAACAGATTACTTCTTAAAATGGGCAAAAGTTACAACATTAAAAGAGGTCAACAAAGAGACAGTTATAAACTTTATTCGGACAACTATCATCTACTGTTATGGGGTACCAAGATATATCATAACTGATAATGAAAAGGAGTTCTATAATACAACCATGAACAAGTTGTGTGCACAATTCGATTTCAAATAATATAACTCTTCTATGAACAATGCTTCGGCTAATGGCCTGACAGAAGCTTTTAACAAGATCTTATGCAATATTCTTAGGAAAGTGGTGAATTGCTCAAAGAAGAATTGGCATGATAGAATTGGAGAGGTGCTATGGGCTTATTATACTATATTCCAAACACCGACTTAAGCTAGCTATTCCATTTTCCTTGGTATACGAGGTTGAAGTTGTTTTTCCACTAGAATGTCAAATTCCATCTTTAAGAATTGCGATCCAAGAAGGACTTTCCAATGAAGACAATGTCCGTCTACACCTCGAAGAACTTGAAGCTTTAGATGAAAAGCGTCTTGAGGCACAATAGCAATTAGAATGTTATCAAGCATGACTTTATAGAGCTTTTAACGAAAAGGTGTGACCACGCTTGTTCCTAGAAGGAGATCTTGTCTTGACAGTACGATGCTCAATAATCATGTCAAAACACATGGGCAACAAGTTCCTCTCCAAATAGGATGACCCTTATCTGGTTCAAAAAGTCTACACTAACAGAGCTTACAAAATTGTTGATGAGAATGGATTGAGGATTCGACCCATCAACGGTAAATTCTTGAAAAGATACTATGCTTGATATCTGATGTTGCTCCTGGCTCGCATGAGCTAAAAATGTGAAAGGCAAAAAAAAAAAAAAAACAACAACAAAAAAATGAACTACATTATGACTTGATTCTTTATCCATAAAAGTACATAGGCAACTTGGAATTTGTTTCGAGTTCAGTCACACGCACACAAAAAAACTCTTTGATAAAAAAATCATTTGAATTACGTCATGACTTGATCCTTTATTCACAAAGATACATAGACAACTTAGAAATTATTTTAAGTATAGTCACACTATCCTTTAAAACCATTTAAACCCATATGGTTGTTTGCATGAAAAAAAAAAAGAGATAAATAAACCTCAAAACACAACCATAACATGAAAATCTAGGTAACAAGACACAAACGAAGGAAAAATATAAACTTTATTAATAGAAAAAAGAATTCTATTACATAAATCATGTATTCTTAACATAAAATCACAAGCTAATGTTAAAAAAAAAAAACATTCCAAAGCATAAGAAACCATCAGCATACTATGGTTTCAGCTATGTCCTTATAACTCCTTTTGTTTTATCTTTAACAATCCTTTTAATTTTAAAGAATGACTTTATCAGTTTCACTTATAACCGGGGAAGAGGATATTGTGGTGGTGATCTCTGCTCGAATGCTGGAGCTCTATCGGTTGTTACTCTATTTTTGTTATCTCAGCATTAGTTGTTGAAAAAAAAAAACTAGAAACATCCTCTCGTGGTTGCTAGGAGGTTGGGAGTCACAAAAATTTACATGACTGGATGACATAACAACAACATCCTTGTAAAAGCGGTTGCCGATGCATTCTGATTGCTGCTCATTGCGATGTCTTGGCAGATGAAACCCACTAGCTGCTGATGCAAAACTTGTTGAATTTGCCACATGTTGAGCTTGAGCTTGAGCTTGAGCTTGCATAAAAGCATTAGTGTAGATTAGTTGAGCCTGTTGCAGTGCATACTTTGTTAACTGCTGCTGCTACTGCCGCTTTGAACAAGATTTTGAGGAAACGCAAAAGTGCATTAGGTAACTTGGTGCCCATAGATGATGATGATGAGATGTGGTCCGAATAAACACTTCCATTACTAGTTGTTGGTGTTTCACTACGAGTGGAAGCTGCAGCTACAAATTATTGATGCTTCTGAAGTTGAAGGATTTGCTGACTTCGCTGCTGCTGCTGCTGATTCCGCTGCATCTGTTGTTGTATACTTGGTGCATTTGCACTACCAATAGTAGCTGACATAACAGAGCCAGAGGTCCGAGCAAGAGTGGACCCAAGGTTAAGAGTTCGGGCTGAGCTATCAACAACATTGTTCACAGGCATTGTTGAAACAGAGGAGTCTGTTAAATCTTGCCGAAAGAACACAACTGACTGCCCAGCAGTTAATGGGGTCTGTCCTCCAACCATATTGGCCTTCCTCTCTCCTTCCATATTTGAAGTGTCATTTCCTCCATTTTCCCCTTCTTCAGACACACGGTATTTCGTCTGCTGTGTTGCTTGGGCTGCAGTGATGAAGTGATAGCCATGACTTGCTGCCTCTGGAGGGCTTTGGAGAAGAGCATGATTCTGTACCAGCAATGAAACATCAAGACCTGGGAAAGTTGTGGTTCCGTTGATGGAGCAAATGACATTGCAAAAGGAGGAGATGTCTGAGATCTTAAGAGTTGGTGTTTGTGAGTAACATTCTGATTTTGCATCAGCTGCCGCTGCTAGTGCGGCAGGGAATGATTCTGCTGATGATTTTGCAAATGGTTGGATCTTGATGACCGCTGCTGATTCCACCTAATTCACTCCCATGAGGTTTATGCTGCTGATTCTGCAAATGCTTCTGGGATGACTAGGAGCCACTAGAAATACTTGGATTTTGATGACCCTATTGGCTTTGCTGTGTCTGTATGAATGGTTGTTGCTGTCGCTGAAGCTGTGAAGGATGAAGCATTCAAGAAGAATAAAATTGATCCATTGAAGAAAGGCATAGCCTGAGAATGGGTTCCTTTGTAAGCTGTTGTGGCCCCCAACATGTTTAGGGATTCAAATCTGGTAAGCACCATTCTGCAAATTTGCCAGGGAAGTTTGGTAGTTGAATCTCATTGTTGTAGCACCAGTTACTGCTGATGTCGTGGCATTTATTGAAGCAGAACTTTAGCTACTTGAAGAAGCTACATTGCTAGCAACAGGGGAAGACCTCACACTGGCTGGTTGGATAGAAGCTTTTACTACTGCAGTAGCTATAGAGGAGACTTGATCTTCAGGTAGACTATAAAGTCTAGGAAATTGAACTGCAAGACAAGAATCTATCAGCCAGACATCATTCCATAAGTTAATATCTCTACCATTGCCAACCAAACCACAAACTTCTTTCTTGGCAATATTTTGAAGTCCCTCGTTCTTATAAAAAGTAACGACATTCCTGGACCATGCACTACCCTTTAAATTAACACAAACTAAAGGCATGTTCAAATACGCTTTTGGTTGTGGATGTTGTAGATAACATCTTTTCATAGTCTTGTATTAGACCTCCCAAACCTCCATAGCCATTTGAAAAACAAGGCTTTATTTTTATCAATAATGCAGTCTATACCCACCTTTTTTGTTTTTTTGGAGGAACCACTGATGCCCATTTAACATTGCATAGGTTTTTCCCTTCTTCCTCCTGAGAACCAAAGAAAGATATGATATGTTTCTCAATTTTGGTAGCAACAGTGGATGGGATAGGAAATAAAGAAAGGTTATTTATAATTGAGTTAATCAAGCAATAGTTTTCCAAACGGATGTATGAGATGAAGATGCATAAATAGGCAGACCCAAATACTTAAGTGGCATCCCCTCCATCCTACATATTAGATTGCTAGCAGTTGAAGAAATAACAACATCATCAATTCTAGTTCTAGTGATTGAGCTCTTGTGGAAATTAACCTTCAGCCTAGGAATCAACTCAAAACATCACATAGTTCTTTTGATGTTTTGAAGAGATGGAAAATCATATGAACTGAAGATGAGTGTATCATCTACAAACTTGAAAGTGACCAAAACAAATTCCTTTTATAAGTCCCAAATCACATCTCTTTTAATTTTAGCATTCTACCAAGACCCTCAGTTGCTATATTGAATAGAGATGTTGATAAAGAGTCCCCTTGTCGCAATCCCTTTTCCATTAAGAACTCTTTAGCTGGAGAGCCATTCACAAGAATTGAAAGTTTTGTTGTCGAAATACATTATTGTATCCATCATCTCCATCGTGAACCAAAACCCACACAAGCCATAACTGTCGGAATACCTGGGCAGTAATTGTTGTGCGTAGTCTAGGATTGTGTGTGATACCACCGAAAGGCGAGTGATCCAACTCTCTCTTGGGGGTGCTGGGGATTGGGGGTTAGGCGAGTGGGTTCTCAACGCATCTTTGTTTCTGACTTTGAAGGAATTGCAAAGTCTTGATTTGAAGGCTAATGAATTAGTAGGGTGCCTTTGAGAATCAAGGTTGGTTCATATTATTGTGTTATACTAAAATTAAAAATGAACAAATGGCTGCTGTTTAACGCTACTTATTTTGCTTTGATATTTCTCTTGCAGGCTTCGGAGTGTTGAAGCCTTGTATTAATTTTCGGAAGTTCTCCAACTTTAGAAGAACTTAGCACCACATAGGTATCCTTTAACATGAAAACCTATTGCTTAAATTAAAACTCTATATATAAACGGTTTTTTTTAATTAAAAGATATGTCGATAAAAAGATGATGAATTCTAGATGGTTCAATTATTAATATACTATCTTTTTAGATTATAAAAGAGCTCTGAATTTATATTTATATTTACAATGGTTCGATAATTAATATATTACCTTTTAAGATTATAAAAGAGCTCTGAATTTATATTTATATTTATATTTATATATAAAAAACAATGTTGTTTTGACACAAGCATAAATTAAAATTGATTTAAGTTGATCTTGAATCTGATAAAAAACGATGATACAAATCTTACTCTAAGTTAACCCCCGAGCCGGCCTAACGAGGATTGTTTGGAAAAAGATTATGAAAGACCACCAGTATGCACCAGGAAATCACCAGGAAATTACGGCATGGTTGTGTTTAAAAATTAAAATGATACACAACAAGTCAAGCATCCGCGTTCACGACAGTTTCTATTAGATATTCAGTAATTTATATATTCTTTTTGGAGAAGTGACTCATTTGCACACCCTTGTTGTAGTTTTCTATATATTCAATTTCACACCCCATTTGCCACCCTGCTTTTCTTTCCATTCACCCCAGCACTACGACAATAATTGACTCCCAGTCAACAAGGCACATAACTAATTTGAATATTTTTCCCAACCTGGCGAATAGACTAAGTGCTAAACAATAAAATAAAATAAAATAAAATAATATTCAAATCCAAGAATATTCCAAAAAGAAATGAAATAAAGAAAACATCTCAAAACATAGAACCTGCACAAGATGTGCAGATAAAGTCATGGAAATGGCCAAGGTGTAGTATAAATAGTACCTCTATGGTTGCCCAAAGGCACATAACAAACAACAATATTCTACGTAGTAGTTCATAGAATTATCTAAGATGATGATGAAAAGAATGGGGGCTTGGATGTTGCTAGCGTTATTGACTTTGGTTGGCGAATGGTATGGTCGACGTTGTTATGGATATTTGGAGGAAGAGAGGATTGGTCTCTTGGAGATCCAATCTTTGATCGACCCAGATGGCGTTTCCTGGAGAGATTGGAGATTGGAAGATGGTAATTGTTGTGAGTGGGATGGGATCGAGTGTGATAAAACTACAAGGCGAGTGATCCAACTCTCTCTTAGTGGAGCAAGGTATCCAACTCTCTCTCTTTTCGAAGCAAGGGATTTGAGCGATTGGGTTCTCAACGCATCTTTGTTTCTGCCTTTTAAAGAATTGCAAAGTCTTGAATTGGAAGATACTGGATTGGTTGGTTGCTTGGAGAATGAAGGTTAGTTCAATGTTTCTGCACTTAATTATAATAATAAAATAAATGAAGGTTGGTTGGTTGGTGTTTAATGTCAATTATTTTGCTTTGATGATTCTCTTCCAGGCTTCGAAGTCCTATCATCAAAACTGAGGGAACTTGACCTGAGTGGCAATCGATTTAATGATAAAAGCATTTTGTCATGTTTCAATGGGCTTTCCACTCTCAAGTCTTTGGATCTATCATTGAATATGTTGACAGCTGGATCAGGTAGCTTCTATGGTAACCTTTTAATTATTTTTCTTTGAAACATTCTTCTCGTATGATTTTTTTCTATGCGTTTATTTCCTTCCAATATGCTTTTGAGAAACATCATGCAGGTCTCAAGGTCCTGTCATCAAGGTTGAAAAAGCTGGAGAACCTTCATCTAAGTGGGAATCAATGCAACGATAGCATTCTTCCATCTCTAACTGGATTTTCATCTCTCAAGTCTTTAGATCTATCAGACAATGGGTTGACAGGATTAGGAGGTAGCTTCTACGGTAACCTTTTAATTATTTAGCTCCGAAACCTTTTCTTTTCTCCTTCTCATATCATTTCTATGCTTTTGAGAAACATCATGCAGGTTTCAAAGTCTTGTCATCAAGGTTGAAAAAGCTGGAGAACCTTCATCTAAGTGGGAATCAATGCAACGATAGCATTTTTCCATCTCTAACTGGATTTTCATCCCTCAAGTCTTTGGATCTGTCGTACAATCAGCTGACAGGAGCAGGTATAATACACAGTTTCTACCTACCTAAATGCTTCACAAGACATTCTCTTAATTATATTGTTTCTTTATCAAGAAAAATGAGGACTTTATATCCATGCAAAATCAATTTTGTCACAACTCGAGTTCTAGGTCTATATCCGATAACGTAGGAACGGTGTTAAAGGACATCCTATTTATGCTACGTCTTATAACAAACATATTAAAAAAACAAGTTATTTAAAAATACATAGCATTTCATAATCTTAAAAATTATTATATTATTTGAAACTAATAAAACCAAATAAAAAATAATTAATTTAATGATAATTAAAACAAGAAAGATAATCAATAACACTCATTATATTATCATGAAAAATAAAGATTTTATATCTATGTGATGATCAATTTAATAATAGCATTGTATCATGTTTGACCATCTTTAACGATTTTATATCCTTAAATTTTTTTTTCCCAATAAGATCAAAATTAGAATGATTAAAAATTATTTCTTAATCTTTGAAGTGTACACAACCTATTATATAATTAAATATGCGTTCGTGAGCTCATTATAATTAAATATAGCATTTTATCATTCTTTTTATGTATAATTTGAAAATCATATATGAATTGAACAACAACATCTTATCAATTCTAATTATCTTTAGTTTCTATCGATTATGAATTACTCTTAGAAACAACTCTCTTGCAGGTTTTGAGATCATATCATCACATTTGTGGAAACTCGAGTCATTAGATTTATCACGCAATCAGCTGACAGGATCTATCACCAGTAAGTTACATTCTCTTTATCAAGAAAATTGAGGACTTTATATCTATTTAATAATAAATTTAATTATAGCATTTTATCATGTTTGACTGAGCTTTCATCTCTAAGAATTTATATCTATATGCTTTCATGTATCATTTTAATATCTAAAAGATACTTTCATCACTATTTTGATTATTTCAAGATAAACTGTACAGGTTGGTGTGAATTGAAGAATCTAAAGCAGTTAGATCTCTCTGGAAATAATTTAGAAGGTTCACTCCCAGATTGTTTGGGAAACTTGTCATCTCTACAACTGTTAGATGTTTCTGAAAACCAGTTTACTGGAAATATTGTCTCTGGTCCTCTTACCAACCTCACATCCCTTGAATTCCTCTCACTATCAAATAACCTCTTTGAAGTTCCCATTTCAATGAAGCCTTTTATGAACCACTCAAGCCTCAAGTTCTTCTCCAGTGAGAACAACAGACTAGTAACAGAACCTGCTGCCTTTGATAATTTGATTCCAAAGTTCCAACTAGTCTTTTTTAGCTTGTCAAAAACATCGGAAGCACCCAATATAGATATTCCCAACTTCCTTTATAACCAATACCACTTAAGATTCCTTGATCTCTCCCACAACAACATCACCGGAATGTTTCCATCGTGGTTGCTTAAGAACAATACACGATTGGAGCAACTATATCTAAGTGACAACTTCTTTGTTGGTATTTTGCAGTTGCAAGATCACCCATATCCTAATATGACCAATTTAGATATATCCAACAACAACATGAACGGTCAAATTCCAAAAGATATTTGTTTGATCTTTTCAAATCTAGAAAACTTAAGGATGGCTAAGAATGGATTCACAGGTTGTATTCCTTATTGTTTAGGAAATATTAGCTCTCTTTCAGTTTTAGATTTATCCAACAATCAATTGTCCACAGTAAAACTAGAACAACTAACAACAATATTGTTTCTCGACCTGTCTAACAACAATTTGGGTGGGCATTTACCGACCTCGGTGTTCAATTCTTCTACCTTAGAATATCTCTACCTAGGTGGTAACAACTTTTGGGGTCAGATATCAGATTTTCCATTAAATGGGTGGAAAATGCTCAGAGCATTGAATTTGAGTAACAATCAATTTTCAGGCATGCTTCCAAGGTGCTTCGTAAATTCTACGTGCCTTACAACAATTGATTTGTCCAAAAACCATTTTAAGGGTCCGATCCCAAGAGACTTTTGTATGCTTGACCAGCTTGAATATTTGGACCTTTCTGAAAACAACTTGTTTGGATATATACCATCTTGTTTCAGTCCACCACCTCTAATCCATGTGCATCTATCCGAAAATAGATTGAGCAATCCATTAACATATGGATTTTATAACAGCTCTTCCCTGATTACGATGGATTTTCGAGATAACAGCTTCACCGGCTCCATCCCAAATTGGATTGGCAATCTTTCATCATTGAGTGTTCTTCTTCTGAGGGCTAATCACTTTGATGGTGAACTCCCTGTTCAGTTATGCTTGTTAGAACACTTAAGCATTTTGGATGTTTCACAAAACCAGCTCTCTGGTCCACTACCCTCCTGTTTGGGCAATCTTACTTTCAAGGAAAGTTCCCAAAAAGCATTTGCGAATCTCAGAGTTGTTTTTCTATCATCGTCCATAGAAAAAGCTTATTATGAAATAATGGGTCCACCACTAGTGGATAGTATGTATAGTTTGGGAAAGGGTTTGTGGCTTAACTTTACAGAAGTGATAAAATTTACAACTAAAAATATATATTATGATTACAAGGGGAAAATTCTCAGCTACATGTCTAGTATTGATCTCTCCAATAACAACTTCGTAGGAGCAATCCCACTAGAATTTGGAAATTTAAGTGAGATACGGTCATTAAACTTATCACATAACAATCTCACTGGATCTATCCCTGCAACATTCTCAAACCTAAAGCACATTGAGAGTTTGGATCTTTCTTACAACAACTTGAATGGTGCCATCCCTCCACAACTTACTGGAATTACCACACTGGAAGTTTTTAGTGTGGTGTACAATAACTTGTCAGGTAAGACACCCGAGAGAAAATATCAGTTTGGGACCTTCGATGAAAGCTGTTACGAAGGAAATCCTTTCTTGTGTGGACCTCCATTGCAAAACAATTGTAATGAGGAAGCAGTGTCGTTGCAGCCAGTGCTTAATGATGAACAAGGAGATGATGGTTTCATAGACATGGAGTTTTTCTATATCAGTTTTGGTGTATGTTACACAGTTGTGGTGATGACGATTGCAGTAGTTCTCTACATCAATCCATATTGGCGACGCATGTGGTTGTACTTCATTGAAGATTGCATAGATACTTGCTACTATTTTGTGGTGGCTAGTTTTCGCAAGTCCTTCAACTTCAGAAGGTGAATTTGTTACTGGGGAGATGGTCGATGTTCCTAGTTTGGGATGATTGTATGTCCTCAGCTATTGGGTGCTTCATTTGTAGTGTACTGTCTCTAAGCTCAGCCTTTCTATTTGATTAGTTATTTGGGCTAAATATATAAGATGGACTTCTCATTCCTGAACCATTAGGAAGGGAACTGATTTAAACTGGTCATTAACTCGGCTGTGATTATTCTTTCAACTCTCAAAACTTGTCTGAAAATAAATTGCCAAAACCACTACTAAGTAGAAACAAAATATTCTATGCCTCTGTTTCAAGGGCTACCCCACCTCAGTTATTCAATCAAAGCATTGAAATCGGAGCAAGAAGATCCACCTTCTTCAACAGCCTTCCTGGCCGTTTCTCCTAGCTTCTTTGCTCTGCTACTCATTTCCTCTGCTTCTTCACCCATCATAATTTGAGTGATTGCCTCCTCTACAGCTTGCCTATTGAAACGCTGAAGAATTGATCGGCATGTGAAGCCCAATCCAGGTCATAAGAGAAACCGAGTCATTACAATTGTGATCGGCTCCAATTCGATTGAATCAGAACCTAACAGACATTGGTGTGGTATAGAAATTAAGAACACATCACAGGGAATGTATAAAATGAAAATAATAGAAGAATCGGAAATCACCAAGCTTATATCCATCTACAATCTAGAACAAAATGGAATTACATTGCAGGACTTTGGTTTCTTAGATCAATTTTCTTCAGAGATCACAGCTAGGACAATAAGCTACTTCCAGTGCTACCGTAGAGAAATAGCATGATCCCCGGTTAGCTGCTCTTTACTTAGATGAAGCTGATGTCGTGGGAATTGAGAACTCAAAACATCTTCTGGTTTCGTGGTTTGTGGAAGGAGGAGAAAAGCTCTCCAGTATCTCTGTGGTTGGAATGGGTGGGATGGGAAAAACAACCCTCGTAAATAGAGTTTATGACAGCCACCCCATCAGAAGAAGCTTTGATACCCATTCTTGGGTTACAGTTTCTAAATCGTTTGCATCCACGGAGCTCCTGCGAGTTGCTCTGCAGGGGTTTCTGGTGACAGCCAACGAACCTCTTTCGGATAATTTGCACTGAATGACTGACTTCCAATTAATTGATGCTCTAAGAAGTTATCTATGGAGAAGGAGGTATGCCATTGTTTTGGACGATGTATGGACTGTTAGAGTACAATGATGATAAGTGTAAACATGATTACTAAGTTTGTTAGTTGGTTAGCCGTTAGTCAATCAGTTAGTTAGTTAGCAAAGTTAGTTACATGCAGTTAAGTTGTTACAGCTGCATGTATATATATAACTAACTAACTAAAGCTGGTATTAAGAATTGAATAATAGAAACCAAAGAATATAACGAGAGTTCTCATTTTCTCTTCTCTCTCAATCAGTTTCTCTGCATTTACAACAACATATACACGTTAACATGGTATCAGAGCTCTTAGCTCACGCTTGAAGATCTTCTCTGATTGCTTCCGCATGCTCTCTGCTTCTTCTTCTTCTTCACATTCTACTCTCTCTGGTTGATAATCTGATAATCTTTCAATGGTGACTGCCTCATAACTTCAACTTCTGCAATCTCCAATCACAGCTCTCATTTCTTCTATTCCTACATCGGTTAATGTCAAGCTGGATGATTCAAATTACCTCAATTGGAATTTTCAGATGCAACTCTTGCTTGAAAGCAATGGCATTATGGGGTATGTTGATGGATCAACTCACTGTCCACCTCAACTTCATGCGAATCTGGCATCACTTCTTCTCAAAATGATGAATTCATAGTCTGGAAAATGCATGACCGAGCCATCATGCAATTGATCACTGCTACATTATCACCTATTGCTATGTCTTGTGCAATTGGTAGCACTAGCTCCAAGGATTTATGGAATCGACTGAAGGAACAGTTTTCAACTGTATCCAGAACCAGCATTTTTCAAATGAAATCTAATCTACAAACAATCAAGAAAGGAGCAGATTCGGTTTCACAGTGTCTTCATCGCATTAAGGAAGCTAGGGACTATCTCTCTGCTGCTGGTGTTTACTTTGCTGATGAAGATATAGTCATTCTGGCTTTAAATGGCTTGCCTACTGAGTATAACACATTCAAATGTGTTATAAGGGGACGTGAGAGTGTGATTTCCCTACATGAGTTTCGCTCACAGTTGCTTGCAGAGGAAGTGATTGTAGAAGCATCAGCTCATTCTCCTTTGCTGACAGCAATGGCTGCAACTACAGGTTTTCCTGTGAATCATAGCTCATCTTCGACTATTAATAGAGGATTTAAGCCTTATAGTGGGAACAGAAACACTAGTAGAGATCGGTTTAATCAAGGAAACAGACACTTTCACTCTAGACCAGTGTTTTCTTCTATGACACATGAACGCCCACACTCTAATCCTGGAGTTCTTGGACCTTCCCCTTATCAACAGTTTCACAGTCACTCTGCATCTATGATGCACATCTGCCAATTATGCAATACTGAGGGTCATACTGCTCCGTTTTGTGATGCTTCTTCTTATCAAAAACAAAAATGTCATATTTGTGGCCGCCTTAATCACACTACCTGGTTTTGCTTCTATAATGACAAAGGACCAAACTATATTGGCATGCATTTGATGCAACCATATTATTCAATAGTTTCACCCACATTTAACTAGTGTTTTGCCTATGTTTTATATATAAAATGCCTTGATATTCTTTGTTTTATGTTTTGAAGGCACTTTTGGATGAAAGATGCAAAAATGAGTAAATTGGAGATAATTGGCAGATTTGACCTTCAGTCGATGTTTTGTGCAGAGCGTGAGCTCTAGAGGTTGAAATGAAGTGATTCCAGTGGAATTAAAAAGGTAACATCCATAACTTTCTGGACATCTAAGGCAAGAAAATAAAATAAGGAAGAGCATGGAAATCGCAGCCTTCAAAGTCAAATCTCGCAATCTGCCAGTGTTGACCTTCGGCCATTCCAACTTGAATATCTGGAGCTACAGAAGTCCAATTGATGCAAACTCAATTTTGTTGGATTCATGACTCAAAGTTATATAAACGCTCAAACTTTCAGCCAAAAATGATGTCATATGAGGGAGATATGATTTTTCAAAGATGACATCTGAATTCTGCCAGCAAACAGGTTTCGTGAAGAAACGAGTCCAAATTACGTTCCGAAGCATCTAAACCGATATCCAAGTTTTTATTTCAGCAATTTATCTCCTCTAAGTCAAAGCTTGAAGATTTCATGCAAGGCTATTTCTTCTTTTTTAGGAAAATAGTTATTGAAGTACTTAAATGTAAACAGTCTACTTAATGGAGGACTATTTTGTAAAATAGAGACCTAGGGTTTCCTAGGATATAAAAAGAATGAGAGAAGAGAAGTGGGGCAGCCAGCCAAGGAGAGAAAAACGCCCCCTTCCTCTAAGAAACCCTAAATTATGCATTCTTCCTTCTTTTTGATTAGTTATTCAACAAACATGCAAGGCTAAACACTTTTTCTTGGTTGCAAGGAAACGGAAACCTTCGGATTTCAAGAACTGTGAGATTTATTTTACCTTTTCTTTTCAGTTTATATGATGAATATGTTTGTTCTCCTATGCTTATTTTTCCTATGATTGTTTATTTTAATTGCTAGAGCGGACTCTAAGTTATTATTGTAGACAATCTATTGTTAAGTTTGATATCAAAACCGGAGTTGTGGTATATGAACTTGTGAAGCAACTGAGTTTAATAATTGTGGCGGATCTACGTTATTAATCTTAGGGAGAACATTCAATCAAATCAAACATAGACTGCGGACAGTTATGTTTTCTTGATTAATCAACTTATCTAGTTCTTAAGGCTGCCATTGAATTAAATTACTAGTGCGGACACTGTGGTTGTTTGATGGTTAGGGCTAGTTATACGGCGGATCCGTTAACTAACCAATGTTAAGAAGAGATAAATATTCAGAATATAAATTGATGTTTCGTTTCCATGATCAGTTCTGATTTCTGTAGGTGGATGTGTGCTTGTGACCAAGGTTTGTTCTCTTGATAATTTTCTGATTTTATTAAATTTAGTTTGATAGTTTTCTGTTTTCTTTTGCTTTAGCCTAGATAACGTCCAACCCCCCCCCCCCCCCCCCCAAATTGCATATCATCTAGCATAAAAGTCTGACTTGAATCTTCCTCGTGGGATCGACCCCTTGCTTGCTCTATACTATCTTGTGTGTTGTGTTTGAAGCTAGGGTAATTAATTTGTGCGACCGCGACATCGCAACAAATTTTGGCGCCGTTGTCGGGGAAGTAATTTTAGTTGATTCTTGTGCTATTATTTTTATTTGCTGTGATTTTTATTTCTTTTTCTGAAAAAAGAAAACAGAATTTTTGCTTGCTGCGGTATTGTTCATTACGGCTGCGGTACTGTTCAAAACAGATTTTTTGGTGGAATTAGGTATCGGCCTTTCTATTTCCTGAAGGGAAACGACGTTCTAAACAGGACTAGTGGTGATCCACTAGCCCCACCCTATCGAGGCCAAATTCCGCTGATTTCTAGGGTTTTTAGGCAGTTTTTGTTTTCTACCGTAGGATTTTCGTACAATTTGCATTGTTTTTGATCTCTAGTGTGGTTGGTTTCTTTTGAGTTTTCTTGATGATTTATGCCAGTAACCTGTTCTACTAATCAAAGTCAAGTGCAGTTGGATCTCGAAATAGAAAAAACTTTACGCAGGTTACGAAAGGAAGCTCGCCTTAACACCATGGCTGTTGCACGACAACAAACACTCAAGAGAAACTTGGTGGGGTGCAAGTGGATTTTCAAGATCAAACGTCATTCGGATGGTTCAATTGCTAGACACAAAGCACGGTTCGTTGCTCAAGGGTTTAGCCAGGAACCTGGCTTGGATTATGGGGGCACCTTCAGTCCTGTGGTGAAACCTGCCACCATTCGACTAGTTCTTGCTCTGGCTGCTCATTTCAATTGGCCTCTCATACAATTAGATGTTAAAAAATGCATTCCTGCATGGCATTCTTCAAGAAGAGGTTTACATGTCCCAGCCTCCTGGCTTTGAAGATTCAGTTCATCCTCATCATGTATGCAAACTGCATAAATCCCTCTATGGATTAAAACAGGCACCTCGGGCCTGGAATGCACGTTTACTTAGTTTCTGCCTTCCTTGGGGTTTGCCACAACCTATTCTGATTCATCCTTGTTTGTCAAGCATGTTGGTTCTCAGATTGTTGTCCTGCTCCTCTATGTGGATGATATTATCCTTACAGGGAGTGCGTCTGCTGCCATTCTGCAGGTTATCCAAGCTCTCTCCACTGAATTTGATATCACAGATTTAGGCTCTCTTCATTTTTTCCTGGGGATACAGATCACTCACACCTCTACTGGTTTGTTCCTTTCACAATCTAAATATGTTGAGGAGTTGCTGCTTAAATCTGAGATGGTTGATGCTAAACCATGTGATACTCCATGTCTTCCTTATCATCGCCTACTTAAAGAAGATGGGGCATCGTATCCTAATCCTACTGTATATCGCAGCATTGTAGGAGCTCTGCAATACTTAACCTTCACACGACCTGACATTGCGTTCTCTGTGCATCAAGTCTGTCAATTTATACAGAATCCAATGGTGTCTCATTTCACTGCTGTGAAATGAATTTTACGCTACCTTAAAGGCACACTGCATGTTGGTATTTCTTACACTAAAGGAGATTTGCAACTCAAGGCATTTAGTGATGCTGACTGGGCAGGGGATCCTAATGACAGACGCTCCACTACTGGCTTGGTAATCTTTTTGGGCGACAATCCTATATCATGGTCTTCCAAGAAGCAACAAACTGTGTCCAGATCATCAACAGAGGCTGAATATCGAGCCTTATCTTTTACTACAGCTGAAGTGGACTGGCTCAAGCAGTTATTAGCTTTTCTGCATGTTTCATTGCCTCATATTCCTGTTCTTTTCTATGATAATCTCTCTGCTATTGCTCTATCCTTTAATCCTGTTCAGCATCAACGAACCAAACACATTGAGGTCGATGTGCATTTTGTTCGTGAACTGGTTTCCCAGAAGCAATTGTCAGTTCAATTTGTTTCCTCACAGGAACAGTTTGCTGATATTCTAACGAAGGGGTTAAGTGCTCCTCTCTTTCGCACTCATTGCTGCAATCTCAGACTTAGTTCTCCACCCGCCTGATCTTAGGGGGGATGTTAGAGTACAGTGATGATAAGTGTAAACATGATTACTAAGTTTGTTAGTTGGTTAGCCATTAGTCAATCAGTTAGTTAGTTAGCAAAGTTAGTTACATGCAGTTAAGTTGTTACAGCTGCATGTATATATATAACTAACTAACTAAAGCTGGTATTAAGAATTGAATAATAGAAACCAAAGAATATAACGAGAGTTCTCATTTTCTCTTCTCTCTCAATCAGTTTCTCTGCATTTACAACAACATATACACGTTAACATGGACTGTAAACGCTTGGGAAACAATAAAGAACGCATTTCCTGATTGTAACTGTGGTAGTAGAATTATCTTCACTACACGTTTAAGTAACTTGGCTGAATCTATAGAGAACACTAGTCATGTTTAAGAACTCCAACCTTTACCAGAAAATGAAGCTTGGACCCTCTTTTGTATGAAAGCCTTTAGAGGGGAACATAAGGCTGTATGCCCTCCAGAACTGGAAGAGATGTCTCGAAATATCTTAAAGAAGTGTGAGGGACTGCCACTTGCAATGGTAGCAATAGGAGGCCTACTGTCGAAGAAGAAAAATGGAGGTTTCGAATGGAAGAAAGTCCATGACTGCCTTGCTACAGAATTGAAAAGTAACAACGACCTTGGGAGTCTACGTAGAACACTTCAACTAAGTTATGATAATCTTCCTTACTACCTCAAACAGTGTTATTTGTATTTAAGTGTTTTTCCAGAGGATTATTTGATAAAAAGAATGAAGTTGATCCGGCTATGGATAGTTGAAAGGTTTGTGGAAGAGAAGCAAGGCTTTACAATGGAGGAAGCAGCAGAGGAATACCTTAATGAACTCGTGAATAGGAGTTTGATCCAAATGGTGGAGATGAGTTATTTTAACAGGGTCAAGACATGTCGTGTTCATGATCTAATGCGAGAAATCATTCAAATGAAATCCAGGGAACAATCTTTTGTTATGATAGCAAACGGAACAAGAATCAGCAAGAATGACAAAGTTCGGCGTCTATCAATCCATGAAAACTCCGAGGAAGTTCAATCCGATATGATATTTCCTTATCTGTGGTCTTTGTTGTCATTTTCTTCGCATCATCCTTTTGAGCATAGTCTTCGCAATTACAAGCCGTTAAGAGTATTGAAGTTAGATCGTGCTCCCCTTCCCAGCTTCCTACCTGAATTGGCTGAACTGATTCATTTGAGATATTTGAGTTTGAGATCGACCATGATAAGGGAGCTTCCAGAGTCCATAAGGAAGCTCAAGTACTTGGAAATACTTGATTTGAAAAGGAATCATGTATCTTCTTTGCCTGCTGGGATCACACAACTGACATGTCTTTGCCAGCTCCGAAACTATCGACACAGTTTCCAGTCCATATTGTTCTTCCCAGACATTCATGGAATGAGAGTTCCATCAGGAATAGGAAGATTGACTAGCCAGCAGAAATTGGGAAGCGTTGATGTGAATGAAGATTATGAGTTAGTCAGGGAGTTGGGAAGGCTAACTCGGTTGAGAAGGCTGGGCATTTTAAAGCTAAGAGAAGAGCAGGGAATGGATCTCTGTTATACTTTGGACAGGTTGAAACACCTTACTGCTTTGTATCTTGTTTCACTAAACAAAACTGAATTCTTACAATTTGACTCTCTTTCATCTCCTCCAAAATATCTCCAACGACCATATCTCAAATGTAGTCTTCCAGCTTTACCAGGATGGATAACTTCACTCAAGTATATTTCCAAGCTAGTGCTTCAATATTCTAATTTGGAAAGTGATCCTCTCAAGGCCCTCCAGAAATTTCCTAGTTTGATGCTTGAACTCCGTCAAGCTTATGCAGGGGAAGAACTGTGTTGTGATCCTAGTGGATTTTCAAAGCTGAAGAGGCTAGGTCTCCATGAACTCGAGAGATTGCAGCGCATCAGAATAGCAAAAGGATCAATGCCTGGGTTAGAAAGGCTAGACATCACAGCATGCACGGTGCTAGAAACTGTGCCGGATGGGATTGAAAACCTGAAGAATATAGAAGACCTGGTTCTGTGGCATATGCCTTCAACATTCATCAAGACAATAGAGAGGTACCGCGGTGAAGATTTCTGGAGAGTTCAACATTTGACAACAATCACCCGTATCTACAAGAGCCAGGGGAGATGGGTCCCTGAAACTCTTCTGTAATTAGAGGGGTAAACTACGGAGAGGACTGCAGTTTCTGGAAAATCATGATCTCTGCCAAGTTCCTCAGGTCTGTACAGACGTTTCATCATGTAATGCTGAGCCTCAGAAAATCGAAAACTGCTGCTCTTCCCTCCTCTTCTCTGCTCCTTTGTCGTTGTTCCGCTGTTGTTGAATCTTCCAACCTGCTATCTTGCCCATGTTTGTCACCCCTAAATTTTGGACACCGTCAATTTCTAGACATCAATACGAGTGAGTATATTTGGGATTTGTCAAATGTTTATTTTATATTTTATCAAATTTCACAACTTGAGTTCGTTTTGCAAGTTCACATCAACTTTTTTTATTCTGGTTTTGTTTTATTCGTTTTGTAGTAATTTATTTATATTTTTTAATTAAAAAAAAATGATGAGAAAAAATTAAAATAACTATAGATTCAAAGAGAAAAAAAATTTGTGAAATATCTGCTACAATATCCTCATCATTCTCTCTTCCCCCTTTTCTTTTCTTAAAATCTCTCATCTCGCATCATCGTTGTCGCACCCTCACGAGCGGAGCGCGGCGTCGCGGCGATCCTCGGTTGATTTCGGAGTCTTTTGTTTTGATTGTGGATAAAGGGAGTCGCCACCTAGTATTATGGTCACTAGGAAACCTAACTGGTCTTTCAGAGATTCTAAGGCAAGGGACTGGTTGCGTAAAGGGAAGGTATTAGCACCCCTAGTACGCCCTCCCTAAGGTAAGTTGCTTGGTGTTAATTTGGTTTGTCTTATAATTGTTATGGTGTTGGTGTTTTCTAATCCCATCAATTTTCCTAGGTTTGATTCAAACTAAATTTATTAAGATAGAAATCCAAGGAGATTCCATGTGCTTTAAAAGCTCATTTTTCCCTTAGTATTTCATACTCTTACGGCTCGTAAACCGCGGAGTAAAAAATTTGAAATGTCCTCGATTACAATCAAGGCTTCTTTCAAGGATGTGTAATGACTTATTACTCCTAGAAAAATATTTTGGATATTAACCACTTTGGGTTTCTTTATCCAAACATTAACAGCTAATAATAACAAATTATTCCCAATAATATTTTGGATATTCATCCCTTTGGGGTTTCTTTATCCAAACATTAACGGTGAATAATAACAAGTTATTCCCAATAATATTTTGGATATTCATCCCTTTGGGGTTTCTTTATCCAAACATTAACGGTGAATAATAACAAGTTATTCCCAATAATATTTTGGATATTCATCCCTTTGGGATTTCTTTATCCAAACATTAACGGTGAATAATAGATTAATTCCCCCCAAAATAAGATTTTTATATTTTTTGGAATATTGGCCAATACCCTTTGGAGTTTTACAAACATGTTGTAAAATCCAGAAATGCAAGAAAATAATTTTTTGTTGTGTTTAAGAAATCTATGCGAAAACACATTTTCGAAACTTCCAATATTTTTTTATATAAAAAGAACGTTCAAAACATGTTAGAGTATTGGCCGTATGCAACACACAAGAAAACATTTTTTTTTTCGAAACATAAACATCACAGTTAATCGCAATTAAAAACAACAAACCATGCACATATATTCTTAAAATTTGCAAGAAAACTGAACAGTCCAAAAAATATCAAGGATGGCCCCTCGAAGCCAAATATAAACTTTTTTTTATCTTTTTTTTTTAAACTGAATCTAGCCCAGCCATATGGGCTGGACTTTTTTTCCAGGCTCAATAGTGCAGATGATTTGGTGACAGGCAATGCTGATGAGGAAAACAAATTAATACAGAAGCTCAACGTGGGGAAATTGCAAATAATCATGCATGGGCAGATACTTCGGAAGAAATTGCAGAGACAATTTACCTGCTGTAACTTGGCAGCAATTCTCTGGTACATTTCATTTATTTCAGGGAAATAAGTCTTCTTCATAACTTTGATCTAGGAAGTACAAATAACCAGCAAAACATTATTGGCCATACACTTGATTTCTTCAGGTGCCAGTCAGAAAGAAACTAACACAAACAAGCTTTAGGGAATTGATAAATAAAAAAATAAAAAAAAAGGGCAGAGGACAACATCATTATCAACAACCATTCTTATTCCCGTTTAAATACTCTCCTAAGCCCACAACGATAGGACTCGTTGGAAATAAATAATAAAATAATAATTCACCACACAACAAATATAGGGAAAAAAATCGAAAGGGAGAGGTTTGCAATAAAAAACTGTCGTGCTAGAACCAAGAAAACAATCCTCTTGACCTAGAAATCTGAATATTTTTACCTTCATTCATCTTATCAATGATTAATCATTTGTTAGTTGTTGCATTCATGGAACTTACAATGCTTCCTAACTAATCCCAACCATAGCTGAATAAAATTCCTTGGACCAATCTCAGGAGACCTTTTTCCATTGAAATCTTCCCAGACTATGGCATCATTGAACTTCATCTAATGAACATTAAATCACAGAAATTACCTTTTGATAGATCTCCTCTTGCCAATCAGCGCCATTTGCATTTCCAGTCTGTGCTGTAGAATCTAGGGATGCTACAAAAATTTCAAAGCGAGCAACAAAAGATTAGAATTCATGTATTTTTGTGTGTTTTCCATATACAAGGGTCTTTCTGTAATTCTCACACTTGCTGAAATTATGAAATATTGCAGGTCTCAGTTTTATTTTCCATGTAGTATTTAATTATTCTCGTAGTATAGCGAGCTTCATTAGGTTTTCTATTCTAGATAGGACTATTCGTATTTTCCTAAATAGGAATACAAGTCCTTTTTGTATTAGGAACTTCATCTAAATGTTATGTAATCATTCAAACAGATGGAGAGACCCTATAAATTCAGAATGAGAGGGTGAACAAATGCATGTGTGAACAAGTGCAATGCACTGGAGGGCATCGTGTGGTTGCAATAGTTCCAACACCAGTGGCATTTCTAATGCCATAAGGGGAAGCAGTGGCACATAAAGCTACCAAAAAGAGCATTACCTGGCATTTGTCTCTGAGAATTGGCAAACATAGTGGAGGGAATCCCCTGTCCCATTGAATTCCCCACTGAGTTCTGTGAAATACCGGGGATACTCTGCATGTTAGGATTCTGGACAACAGTGTTGGGGATAGTCCGGGTTACACCAGAGACAGGAGGCGGTGCCGCTTGTAAACCAGCATAATTTTGAACTCCATTAGATGCCATGCAATTCTGCATGTTCTGTGATACCAACTGCTGACGTGCCTGAGACTGATCTGTGGACAATAGGATAGGGAGAAACAGCCCTTGATTCTGAACTTGAGGGGGCATACTATGGGATGCTGTTCAAGATTAAAGGCAAATGGGAAAACCATGTCAAAGAAAAAAAGAAGGCACTTAACAATGAAGACAAATGAAACATCGGCAGTTCACACATAAAGTTATGGGCGAAAGAATTAAGATGGATTTGATTCAAAGCATAAAAGTGTCCTCTTGACAATTTTCGGGTTGGGGGAAGACGAGGCAGCTGAAAACAAAAATAATATGACAATTTTCAGGGTGGGGGAAAGAAAAGGAGGAGGCAGAAAATGAAAACAATCTGTAATATTCTTGCCTAACATTCATCAATTACTCAACTTTTTGATTAAAGCATGCTAAACACAGCAATAAAATGTAAAAGAGTTTGATAACAATGTGACAAACAAAACAAAAGGTAAGATGTTTAGAAATTCAATGCACGACAGCATTATTTTATACGAAAAAAAGATCAAATACTTTCTCCAGGAAGAAAAGCAAGAAAGTGACATCTTATCTCCTAAACAGGAAAATCTTTAAAATCTACCATCTCAATCATAAAATATAAAATAGCCATGCATCACAGTCCTTGTCCTTGTTCCTTAACAAGTTAAGGATGAAACCCTTCACATGCATTACAAAATTAGCATCGTGGAGGTGATCATGGGATTTTTCCAGCAAGGCGATATACATAGCAATATGCAACAATAAATGTAAAAGAGTTTCATAACGATGCGAGAAGAAAAACAAAAGGTAAGATGTTTAGAAATTCAATCCTCAGCTGCATTATTACCTGTTGGATCCATGGGGGCAGTGGGCATGGCATTTTGAGACCTGATCTCCATCGAAAGCATCTCCAGAGATATTTTACACAGATAATCAGACTGAAATAAGATATTAATACAAAACATTAGATCTCAGAGCAATCCATGTTACAAAAGGAGGAAAATGGATATATGCTCTATCATTTCATCTTCTTTGAGGATATACTTCTATTTCCTCTCTTTTTATTTAATTATTTATGCATTGATTCACTATTTGCTTTTTGCACACTTCCCTTGTACTTGAACTTGGTCATTCTAAATAAAACACTTGTCAAGAGAATTAACAAAAAGATGCAAACTCTCAATCAGCCTTGCATACAGAATGAACGGTGAGGAAGTGTAGGCACACTACACACACATTTGTACATGCATAAATGCATGTGTATATTCATGTCTAAAGAATATCGTAATTATTGAACCTCGCATTAGGCAAATACCTGATTGGTGGCGGTAGTGTAAATTTTTTCCTCGACACGTATGGCAAATTTCTTGAGTTCTTATAATGCCTCTTGACCAGAAAACAGAAGATGTCTCTTTAATGTCTCCATTCTGTACATGCAAATCATTACATTTTATTTTTAATGACTAGGCAAGTATATAAAAGTTAGCAGCAGCAAGCAAGAACCCTGAACTCATAAACCACACCAGTATTAGAAATGTGTGGAATCATTAGCAAAAAGTAAAAACAAATAATGAGATAAGCAAGAGTTGGTCAAGTAATATAAGACATCAAAATACATAGACATTCTTTCCCTGTATTATTCCAAAGGTACAGAGTATAGGAGTTTACTTGGCCACCATTCTGTCTAAAAAATGTAGCTTCGAGCTTCATGGTTAATTTTCTTGAACTGGAAGAACCTTTCATTTATGGCTATGTTCCAAGATATATAAGTGAATTAGTTGAAAACTAGGGGAGTCTATGTGAAAACATTACAATAGCATTTACTCTGAGTAAGAACACTTTTATGCATGTGCTGTAATTGACACAAGAGGTCATCATCGACAGAAGAGATTACACAAGAAGTTCCAACAAAAATTACTTCTCAGCATTTAAGTTTGCTTCTTGTGAGAAACACATGAGAAGATGAAAAAAAAAAAAAACAAAAAGAGAGGCGTGTGATACATGAGGTTGCCTCATGGCAATCCTGCTGATTTTAATTAACCTTTTGCCCTTCTCCTTTTCTTTCATATAAATAAAAAATTTGCTATTTTGCAGCACTTGCACATATTAGAAATCAACTACTTACATTTTGTCGAGAATTCTTTTCCATGAGTCAGGCTACAATTGAATTCTCTAATCATCCGTATCCATGACAGGTTCTCCGCCTGGGACAGTGGGCCAACCAAAAAGAAAAAAAAATCATATTGCAAGTAAAATAGACCCTAAAAAGAAAGTCAGGAACGGCAAGAAGAGTAAAAGCACATCAAGATCATGAAAATGGAATATCAATTTATTCAGACTTGAATAGATTTATAAAGGACTTCCGTCTAATATCATGTACTTTATTAAAGAATTCAGCCAAATATGGATGCATAACAAATATACAAAACCATTCAGGACAAGGTGCAAGGATCCTGGGTATTCGACCATTCTAAGCAAAGATTTGGACCTGAATCTTCATGGTGCTTCTAAACCAAAGAAGCATTCCCTTTTAAGCAAATACTTACTGTCAAACCTCCTGTTCTTGTTCTTGTTATTTATGTATATATTTACTTCTCTGAAAGAATAAATATTGTAGGGAGCAAGTAGTGTAAATAGAAAGAGGAAAATACCACATCCCCAAAAGAATAAAGAAATAAGAAGAAAACAAAACAAAGTCATAAAACGAGGCATTTCAATCCCCAAAGAATATCAGCAGACTAAATACCATCCCAAAGAGATTGTCTAGGATGTTTTAATCTAGGAAAAAGAAGAAGAAAACAACGAGCATTAACAACGAACACTACCAGAAAATTGATAAATACAAACGGAAATACCGAGGGAATATTTCCGTCGGTAAATTTCCGAGGGATTTTACCGACGAAAATATTCCCTTGATATATACCGACGGAATTACCGAGGGAAAAAAATTAAAACAAAGCAAAAAAAAATGATGACGTGTCATTTTTACCAATGGAATTACTGACGGAATAAATTCTGTCGGTAATTCCATCGGTAAATTTGCTGGTAAACTGTGAACACTATTCATCATGTCAATTACAAAAGGAATCACCGATGGAATTTTCCATCGGTATTTTCCAGAGAGCTCTAGAACTGTTCACTTTCCACTTGCACTGTTAATTGTTGTTCTTTACGGACAAAATCACCGACGGATTGAAAAGTTATCGGTGTTATTTGGCGGTTTTCTGAAAACAATTCAATTAATTTAAAATTTTCATTTAAATATTACTGACGGAATCACCGATAGATTGAAAAATCATCGGTAATTTTTTGGCGGTTTCTGAAAAAAAATTTACGAAATTGAAAATTTAAATTAAATATTACCGATGGAATTACCGACGGAATAATTAAAAAATATTATTTTTTAATTATTCTGTCGGTAAAGCGTTCCAATAAAAACCTGAATGCCCTTATTTCACAAGAGACAGACTCGTTTCTTATTATTATTATTCTTCTTCTTGTTCTTCTACTTCTTCTTCTGCTTCACTATACGTAAAAAAATCATTAAGGTATGTCTTCTTCTTCTTCTTCACTATATGTTAAAAACATCATTTCTTATCTATTTCTTTCTCTTCTTTTCTCTCCTCATCTCCTTCTCTTTTCCTCCATGCTTGGGTATGTCTTCTTCTTCTTTCTTCTTTCATCCTCTTAGTTTTTTTTTTTATAATTAATATGCTTAATGAAATTTTTTTTCTCTCCTTAGCTTCACTTGCAACTACATTAAGGTAAGATTTTTCTTTTTTCTTCTTTTTTCATGATTTTTTTCACTATATTTGTTTTTTATTTTATTTTTAATTGTTTTTGTTCTTAATAATTGTATAAATGTTGTTGTGAGATTTGTTTTTCATATGAGATCAATTTTTAGTAGATTTATTTATAGGATTTTTAATTTTTTAGCAATTGCAACTTCATTTTTTTCATATGAATTTTTTTAGTTGAATTTATTTTTTTATTTTATTTATTTGTTGCAAATTTGTTTGAGTTGATTTTTTTATTCTTTTTTCCAAGCATTTTGAGTATATATTATACAGTGTTAATTTAATTATTTTATAATTTTATAAAATGATTTTTTTTAAAATGTTTTTCAATAATTACTGACGGAATTACCGACGGAAATTCCATCGGTAAATTCGTTGGTAATAAAAAATTATTACCGAGGGATATACCGACGAAATAAAGCAAATATTTTTTTTTATTACCAACGGATTTACCGACGGAAAAAAAATTACCGACGAAAGATTCATCGATGGAGCATTTCTGTCGGTGATTCCATCGGTAATTAATTTACCGACGGAATATGTGTCTTACGCCGACGGAAAAATTATGTCAGTAAAACTGTTAACTCTTGTAGTGGAATATTTCATGTTATCATCAACTCTAAAGAGCAGACTGATAAGAATCAACTTAACAAATTTACAGGCACATCTTTCTATGACACTACCAGAAATTCGCTAAATACCAACGGATTTACCGACGAAATATTTCTGTCGGTATTTTGAGGTCGAAATTACTGACGGCAACTTTCCGTATGTACTTCAGTCTGTAATTACCGACGGAAACTTTTCCGTCCGTAATTCAGTCGGTAACTACCGACGGAAAATTTCTGTCGGTAGTTACCGACTGAAGTACGGACGGAAAAGTTTTCGAATTTAAAAAAAAGGCGGGTCGCTGACGTGGAGGTTTTGGCGGGTTATTTTTTTCCGACGGAATCACCGACGGATTCAAAACGACAGCCCGTACAGTGATGTGACCGGTTCGTCGTTTAAATTGCCGACGGACTCACCGAGGGATTTGAAATCGCAGATCCGTATGGTGACGTGTCTATGTTTCCGTCAGAATCACCGACGTAATAACCGACGGAGTTTCCGTCGGTGAAACCGTCGGAAAAAGTTAATATATGACAGCTCTGCCGACCCTCTCCTCCCCTATTTCTCCTTCTTCTTCCTCATCCCAACTCTCCCCATCTGCAAACAACCAGCCCCCCCCTCCCCCCCAAAAAAAAAATCTTCCTCATATCAGCACAACAAGTTATATTTCTTGAAGTGTTGTGGTCACAGCATCCGTGTTCTGATTTACCGACGGATTTTATCAATTTTTGTAAGTAATTCTATCTTTTTAAATTTTAACATTTAATTAAATGTCAATTTTATTGTTTTTTTAGTATATGTATTTTGTTAGTAGATGTACATGTTTTATTGTTATTTCTCAAACAAACTTGTAGTATATGAATGTATAATTTTGTACCTGTTATGGTTTGTTTTAGATTTTGTAAGATTGTATTTGTTTGTAAATTGTTATTTCTTTATGGAATTACCGAATTACATGTGCTATTTTGAAATAATTAATAGCTTGCTTAATGGGCCCGTTTAAAGTTTTATCAATGGTACTATTGCGGAGTGGTAATTTCTGTAAATTTATATATTTTAATTCGTATGGACGTTGATAAATGATAATGAATATTTAATATTTATGAGAAGTTGTGATTGGTTTGTTGGATAATCTCGAGGTAAAGTAATATTTTTGCAAGTTTATTTACCTAACTTAGTTAATTAATACATGATGTCATCATAATTTTATAGAGGTTCGATATAAGTCATGGATGTTCGTTCATGGATGTATCGAGATTCACCCCAAGGATTGCGGAGGATGGATTATTGTAATGGGGTTCAGGGTTTTATTAATTTCGCAACATCTATTCCCAGAAATTTTACTGGAGGCGGTATTAGGTGTCCATGCAGGAAGTGTGAAAATAAAAAGTATCTGCATCCAGATGTTGTAATGATGCATCTTCTACACAAAGGGTTTATGGAGAATTACCAGTGTTGGTATGCACATGGAGAAGTATTTGTTAGCGAGAGTGAGAGGAGAATGAAAGAAACGGTGGTTGGGTCTACTTCTAGTGCTAGCAACGTGCATGAAACGACAAATGACAACACTAATCCTTACAGAAATATGGTTATGGATGCAATGAGAATGAATCAAGGTAATGGCAGTCAATGTCCAATCGTAGAAGAAGAACCTAATGTAGATGCAGCTAGGTTTTTTGATTTGTTGAAAGATTCTGACGAACCATTATGGGATGGCTGCACGAACCACAGTAAATTATCGGTCGTAGCATAGGTGTTCACCATCAAGTCAGATCACGGGTTGAGTGAGGCCGGGTATGACAAGATTATTGAATGGGCAAGAAGCATTTTACCTGAAGGGAACAGGCTGAAAGAGAACTTCTATGTTGCGAAGTCCATGATGAAACCCCTCGATTTAGGATACCAAAAAATTGACATGTGCCCTAACTTCTGCATGTTATACTTCCTTGAAAATGCTGAGATGACCGAGTGCATGACATGCGGGCATTCCCGTTACAAACCTAGAACTGGCAGGGGAAAGACTCTAGTGGCATATAAAAAACTTAGATACTTCCCGATCACACCTAGACTGCAGAGGTTATTCATGTCACCAAGGACTGCTGAGCACATGACATGGCACCAAGCACACCATGCGGTTGATGGAGTGATGGTTCATCCTTCTGACGGCGAAGCATGGAAATGCTTTAACAGTGTTCATCCTCACTTTTCAGCTGAATCAAGGAATGTGCGTCTTGGGTTGTGTATAGACGGATTCAACCCATTTGGGTCATTTGCTGCTCCTTATTCTTGTTGGCTGGTCATACTCACAGTTTATAACTTGCCACCGGGAATGTGTATGAGGCTGGAGTTCATGTTTTTATCTATTGTCATACCCGGTCCAAGAAGCCCGGGGCGAAATATAGATGTTTGTCTTCGACCGTTGATTGATGAGTTGGCGCAGTTGTGGTCCTCCGGAGCTCTGACTTATGATATATCGAGGAAACAAAATTTCCTTATGAGGGCGGCATTGATGTGGACTATCAATGATTTTCCAGCTTATGGAATGCTTTCTGGTTGGAGCACGCATGGGAAACTCACATGTCCATACTGCATGGAAAACAACAAGGCATTCACGCTACCAAATGGAGGTAAAGCTTCTTTTTTTTACTGTCACCGTCGCTTCTTGCCACTTCATCACAGGTACAGAAAGAACAGAAAAGATTTCTTTGTTGGCAGAGTTGAAAAAGATGCATCCCCGCGTCTTTCTGGTGAAGAATTGCATGATGTTGTCTCAGAGTACGGTGACATTGTGTTTGGCCTTCAATTAGGTAAGCAAAAGTTTCCTGGTTTTGGTTTGACCCATAATTGGGTAAAGCGAAGTATCTTTTTTGAGCTTCCTTATTGGAAGACCAATCTGCTCCGCCATAACCTTGACGTCATGCACATCGAAAAGAACATGTTTGAGAATATTTTCAACACCGTCATGGATGTGAAGGGGAAGACAAAGGACAACATCAAGGCTAGATTGGATATAGCTTTATACTGTAACCGTAAAAATATGGAGTTGGTTTATGATGAGTCACGGGTTGCAAAACCAAGAGCAAGCTTCGTGTTAGAGAAAAACGCACAACTGCTAGTCTACAAATGGCTTAAGAGTCTGCGTTTTCTGGATGGACATGCATCGAACATATCAAGGCTGGTTAATATAGAGGACTGCAGATTGTATGGAATGAAGAGTCATGACTGCCACGTGTTTATGCAAACACTCATCCCATTAGCTTTTCGTGATTTGTTGCCAAAGGGAATATGGGATGCACTCACGGAGATCAGTCATTTCTTCAGAGATATATGCTCCAGCAAGTTGAATGTTGATCACATTGAGAGGCTTCAAACGAATATCGTCGAGACACTATGCAAACTTGATATGATATTCCCTCCATCATTTTTTGACTCAATGAAGCATCTCCCTATACATCTACCGTTCGAGGCAAAAGCTGGAGGACCGGTCCAATATAGATGGATGTACCCATTCGAACGGTTAGATATTACAGTTGCAATGTAATTCATATATAAAAGTATTTTATATGTTTTTCTTAATTGAAAATACTTGATTAATATTTCAATGCATATACTTGTTTAATCTCAAGAAAAAGGTTAAGAACAAGGCGTATGTTGAGGCTTCGATATGTGAGGCCTATATTGTTGAGGAGATCTCAACATTTATCTCGTACTATTTCGAACCTCATCTGAGAACGAGAATCAATCGCGTTCCACGGCATGATGATGGCGGTGAAGTGCCTTCCAGTGGGAACTTGTCAATATTCTCCAATACTGGATGACCCACACCTAAAAATGCCGTAAGAGGAAGATATTTGTCGGAAATAGAGTTCAAACAAGCACACAACTATGTTCTATTTAACTGTGATGAGCTGAGACCTTTTATTCAGTAAGTTTATACTAATTAAACTTTGTTAGTAATATACTGTTAATTATATATTGTAATATCATACACTCATTATCACTTGCAGGCAACATCGTCAATATTTGCTCTCCAATAACTCACAGCTGACTGAATCCCAGATCTTTCAATTACAAGATGAGAAGTTTGCCACGTGGTTCAGAACACATGTAAGCACTATCACAAACTCATTCTAACTTGCAAAATTACTGTACGTATGCATGTCATTACGAGATTCTCGTTCATTTACTGTTTATTGATGTACATTACATACAAGGTTTATCAAATGGGAAGGAGTGCACCTAAGTCATTGTCTTCACTAAGCCTGGGGCCTGAAAGAAAATGTAAGTGCTACAACGGGTATTTTGTCAATGGATATGTTTTCCATACTGAAGAATACGGGCAAGGAAGAAAGACATACAACAACGGTGTTTGTGTTAAGGGATCCACCAGTACTAAGTTAGAAGTTGACTACTATGGTAGATTAGAAGAGGTCGTTGAACTGCAATATCATAACGAGCAGAATATAGTGTTTTTATTCAAATGCTATTGGTATGACACGACTGACAGAGGAATCAGAGTTGATCCACACTATGGTCTGGTCGAAATCAACTAAAAAGCTAGACTCCGCAACATAAACGATGTCTTTGTTTTCGCAAAGCAATGTCAACAAGTTTATTACACATACACCCCTTCATTTAGAAAGGATCGATCAAGAGTGGATTGGTTGTCCGTTTTAAAAACACAAGTGTGCGAGATGAAGTCTTTCAAGTTAGTGAGGTGGTTGAACCATATCGAGTTGCTCCTTCGATTGAATTGGAAGAAAATTCAAATTTTCGTGTTTTCCATGATAGTCTTGTTGATGTTGATGCAGAGGAGTTAAATTTTATTTTGAGCTCTAGCGGACAACCAAATATCGATGAAGAAGATGATATTCATATTGAAGATTGCGATGAAGGTGATGACAATTCAATTGATGACGAAGAAGAAGAAAATTCTGACTAACTACCAAAATGAAGCCCTATGTAAAACCCTTTTTTTCATGTAATTTAGATTATGAATGATATATATATATTTTGAAACACAAAATATTTATTACTTGAAATAATTAGTTGAAATGCCACAATTATGAGATAATTACTTGAAATAATTGTTGATCATGGATGATATATTTTGTGACATGAAATAATTACTTGAAATGCCACCACATCACCGACGGCCACACCGACGGACTTAGTCTGTCGGCATTTCACAGAGAGTTCGAAAATAATTACTTGAAATGCCACCCAATCACCGACGGCCTTAAGTCCGTCGGCATTTCACAGAGAGTTCGAAAATAATTACTTGAAATGCCACCCTATCACCGACGGCCACATCGACGGCCTTAAGTCCGTCGGCCTTTCACAGAGAGTTCGAAAATAATTACTTGAAATGCCACCCTATCACCGACGGCCTTAAGTCCGTCGGCATTTCACAGAGAGTTCAAAAATAATTACTTGAAATGCCACCCTATCACCGACGGCCACACCGACGAATTTAAATCCGTTGGTAAATTGTCGGCGGGTCAATTTTACCGACAAAATTACCGACGGACCACGCGAATTTCAAAGGGTTGTGCATTAAATGCGCCTCTGACCGCGTCATCTTGCCGACGGAATTACCGACGGACCACAAAAAATATGGAGGGTCATTAAAAATTTTGGTGCGAAATTCAAAATTTACCGACGGATTTTTAACACATCACCGACGGAATAAATTAAAATAATAATTAATTTTATATCCGTCGGTGAATCCGTCGGTAAAACTGCCATATAAGTTCAAGTGACCGCCCGTTCAGTTCATTTTTTCTTCTCCTTCGTTTCTCACCTTAAGAATTTGATTTTTTTCCTCTCCATTCTTCAAAGCTTTCACCTCCAATCTCTAGCAAGTTTTCTTCATCATCTTCATCATTTTAAAAGGTTAGTGTTTCCTCTATTTCATTTTACTTTAATAGTTTTTTTTTGCTATTTTTTTTGCTATTTTTTTTGTTTTGGTGTATTTTTTGTAATGTAGATAAAGTCTATAGTTTTTTTTGCATAATTCATTGCTAAAGTCTATAGTTTTTTTTTTAATTTATTGAATATTTTTTATTGTTGTATTGGCATAATTATTATTAGTTAATTTATTGAATATTTATTGTTAATGTTGAATTTACCATAGAATTAGTAATTGAATATGTTGGAATAATTATTAATTTTACTTTATTATTGCATGATTTGTGTTTAATTTTTTCCATTTATTTTGATTGTTATTCTAGAGTTTTTTTTAATTTATTGTTTTGTTGTATTGGCATAATTATTGAATAATTACTTGAATTGTAATTGTTAATGTTGAATTTACCGTAGAATTAGTAATTGAATATGTTGGAATAATTATTAGTTTTACTCTATTATTGCATGCTTTGTGTTTAATTTTTTCCATTTATTTTGATTGTTATTCTAGAGTTTTTTTATTTTTTTATTGTTTTGTTGTATTGGCATAATTATTGAATAATTACTTAAATTGTAATTCTTAATGTTGAATTTACCTTAGGATTAGTAATTGAATATGTTGGAATAATTAGTATAGATTGGGTAAATTGGTTGTGGCTATTGTTAATATGTGCAGGTTTGTGGATTTGGGTAGTATCCGGTATAGGGGAGGTGCTGTCGAAATTTTTTTTTACATTTGAATTTAATTATATAATTATTTGTATCAAATTGTGTAGATGCGTAGAATGAAAACCAGAGTTGGTCGCTCAGGTGCGGTCGCAGCTAGTTCGTCTAGCAGCGAGGATGATATTTCCTTAGGTGCCTCTCAAGAAGAGGCACCTACACCACCTGCGCCGTCAACCGATGCTGCCTCTTCCAGCGGTACTTCACAACGCAGAGGCGGCGTGCCTTTGCAGCGGAATCAATTTACCCACAAGTACGAGGCACAGTGGAAGGACGACCTTTCAATGTAAGTTTGTTAAGGTTTTAGTTTTTTTTTAAAAAAATTACAACATAATTTATGAAGTAATCACTATTGAATTTATTTCATTTATTTTTAGGTTCACAAACATTGAAGCCGCCCGAGTAATATCATCGGCGTTTAAATCGTCGATGGAGATTCCATTGTTTCAATGGAGTCAGATATCCAAGCATCCTGAATGGATGCCTCAAATCAATACATGGTTTAACAGGTTTGAGGTTGGTATTAATTTATAATTTTCAGCTTATTAATATAATTGTAAATAAATTATTATTTTTATTTAAACTTGTTTATTTATACACAGCACAAATTCTGCTGGGACATTGAGCATAACACTGTTGTGAGGAGGGTGTGGGAAAATCACGCGGCAACTAGGTAAGATCGAAAACAATATAGGATTTTTTTTAGACAAAAATTTATGTTTCGAAATGTAATTTTTGGTTGCGTGAAGTAGGTTGCGTGATTTTTGGTATGAAACACAGAAAAAGGCAAAAAAACCACGAGGGATAGGGGTTTCCAAGGCTGGAATGATGTTACGGTTTGGAGGGATTTCAAACCGGTATACATCCCGGAAGATATATGGCCGCACTATCTTGAGCACGTGATGTCTGAGCGGTTCACACGACGCTCACAGTCTGGTGCTAGCAACCGGAATCGGCCAATTCATGGTGGGGTGACAACGCACACTGGCGGCTCCATTCCGTTTGCTGCACATGCGAAACGGATGGTAAGATTAATTTAAATGAAATATATCGTTAAATTCAGTTGTTGTTAATATATCTTTTTTCATTATAGGCTGCGTCTCTTGGACATGAGCCGAGCCCGATGGAGCTGTTTGTGGAGACGCACGTGCGGAGTCAAGACCGCCAGAAGGGGGCGCAACAGTTCGTTGATAACCGTGCTCAGCATTTCGTGGTATGTTTGTTCAACCATTTTATTTTGTAAGTTATTATGTAAGTTATTATGTTTATTGTATTGAATATGATGATTACTTTTTTTTATTATTTTCAGGAGACCTATAATAATCGGTTGAGGGAGAGATACTTGTGGATGGAGGTTGGCTAGTCAGGTGGACCCGATAAAAATCGGGTTTACAGGGCTCTCCAACACTACGGCCGACAACTTGCGGTCGACCCATAGTGTTTCAACCGTTGGGAGCTCCCAATCAATATCGAGCTCCCAATCTAAGGAGTTCGTGGCTTTGCAGCAACTCACCGAGAAATACGATAACCTAAAAGCGGAGTACGCACAACTCAAAGCGTCTCATGCACAACAAAGAGCGGAACAAAGAGCAGAGTCTGAGCAACTCAAAGCGTCTCAAGCACAACAAAAAGCGGAGTATGAAGCGGCTCATGAACAGCAAAAAGCGGCTTATGAACAGCTTCACGAAATGATTATGAAATTGTCAAATAGCGGAACATGTGCGTCTAATCTTTTTTGCCGTATAACCACCAGCCTCCGCCAGGATCTCCTCCTCCTCCTCCACCTCCATCATCTTTATATTAATTTGTAATCAACATTATTTACCTTTAAAACTTCATTTAGTATTTTTCTTGAAACATATTCAGTTTGTAATGAATATTATTTAACTTTGTTTTTTTTTATGTTTAATATAAATTTTATTTGCATAATTGGTTTGTATTACAATTAATTTATATAGTTTTATATTATATATCCTAAATAATTTTTTAAAAACAAATTAAGAAAAAAACTATTACCAAGGATTTTACCAACAGATGAATTCGGTCGGTATTTTAAACACTCACCGACAGACTTACTGACGGAATTAATCCGTCAGCATTTAACAGTAGCTTCCACAATTACCGACGAATTTACAAACGGACATATTCTGTCGGTATTTCATACACTCACCGACAGATTTACCGACGGTTATTTTCTGTCGGTCAATCACAATATACCGACGGACTAAAAATCCGTCGGTATATTTCAAGCGGGAATCATTTTTTTTTTGGCGCGCAAATTCCGTCTGTAAAACAATCGGCAAATGGTTTTTTGTTTTTCCGACCGATATAGCGACGGAATGGGGAATCACCGACGAAGGGAAAGCCGACGGACGTAATCCGTCGGTGATGACGTCGGTAAAAAAATCACCGACGAACTTCTAATCACACACCAACGGAATTTTTCCGTCGGTAAAACTGTGAAATCTTGTAGTGTGAATAGACAACACAATAACCCTGACCATACTAAATGCTCCACCCATAGTAGAATCAGCTGATTGCGTCTTTCTTCGAGTTGCGTTCACGAGCAGCGATTTCATCGGATCCGATTATATATCTTTTTAATTTACTTATTAAAATCGAATTTCTCTCTCTGGATAGTGATTTCAATTAAATAAATGAAAATGCAGACGTATATCTTTTTTTAAAATAAAAAAATGATAGAAAAGGAAGTACCTGGTGGAGATTTGAAGCCTTATTGGTTGATGTGGCGGCCGTTTCCTAGAGCGGAGGAGGGAAAGAAAGAGAGCTCAGGTGTAGAGAGGTGAGGAATGTCGGAACAAGTGAACAGAGCTTGACAAATGACTTTATTCTTTTCCAGATTCGCTAACAAACTACAAGAAATGCATTCTTGTGTTGCTTCACTGTTCACAACTAACAAACTAAAACTAGAGGAAAATATATATATATTTTGCGTAATATACTAAAAGTGCTTAGTGTCTCGGTTACTGTTTATATAAACACAAAACACTATAGATTGAGGCAGTTTAATAGCAGCTCAGCCCTTGATACAAAGAGTTATAATGGCAGCGGGGGAGGGGTGGGATTGTCTTTTCACTATGGTGCATTTGGCATTGAATAGATGATTGAAGAGAAAATTGTTAGCACAAGTTTTGGTGGGGATGCAAACCATAGGGAGCGAGCACCTGTCACTAGCGATGCTCGTGCAAGGATAGCTGGCGCTTCGGCTGCCCGACCCTTCCACGGGGCAGACCAAGCGCCACATGGTGCATGGGTATACTAAAAGGGTTTAGTGTCCATGTTACTGTTTATATAGACACAAAACACTATAGATTGGAGCAGTTTAATGGCAGCTCAGCCCTGGATACAAAGAGTTGCAATGACAGCGTGGGAGGGCTGGGGTAGACCCGAGTGCCACCTGGTGCTAGGGCGGCTCCAGGACGCAGGGCGAATACCAGTGCCACCTGGCGCTTGGGTCTTGGCAAAAAGCCTGATTGGCTATGGTTGCCCCAGCGTCACATGACGCTTAGGAAAAGGTGGGCGTGGACACTTCCATGCCAAACCCCAAAGCAAGTTGGATTTGGACACGTCCACGCCCAACCCCAAGTTGGGAAAGTGTTCAGTTCAAAAATAATATTATTTGTGTTATAAATAATATTATTTTTATTATAACTCAAAGTATTGATATAAAAAATATTATTATTTGTGTTGTAATGATCCTTGAAATTCTTAATATAACTATTTATGTTATAAATATTATTATTATTATTATAATTAATAGTGTGAATATTAAAAATATTATCATTGGTGTTATAAATATTATTATTATTATTATTATTATTATTATTATTATTAAAATAATTACTAAATTTGAAAAAAAATATTATTAATATTAAAAAAATTATTTGTGTTATAATTATTTTTATTTTTATTATGATTAAAAATATTAATATTAAAAATAGTATTTTTATTTTTATTTTTATTTTTCTTATGATTGAGAGTATTCATATTACAAAGAGTATTATTTGTGTTATAATTATTTTTATTTTTATTATGGTTAAAAGTATTAATGATAAAAATAGTATCATTTTTTTTATTATGATTAAAAGTATTAATATTAAAAAGAGTATGATTTGTTTTTTAATTATTTTTATTTTTATTATAATTAAAGGTCTAGGCGCGTCCACTCCCAACCCGACATTGGACCTGGACGCGTTCACGCGCAACCCCGAGTTGGGCATGGATGCTTCCTCGCCCACACCCATGGCAGGCGTGGAGGCGTCCACGCCCAACCCCAAGTTGGGGTTGACATGTCCACGCCCACCCCCAAGTTGGGCCTAGACGCGTCTGCGCCCACCTACATGTGTTAATATAATAATGTGCGTTATAAATATTATTTTTTCTCTTATAGTTCAAAGTGTTCAGATCAAAAATAGTATTATTTGTGTTATAAATATTATTATTTTTATTGTAACTCAAAGTATTGGTATAAAAATATTATTATGTGTTGTAATCATTCTTGAAATTCTTAATATAATTATTTATGTTATAAATATTATTATTTTTATAATAATTCTGAATATTCATATAAAAAATAGTATTATTTGTGTTATAAATATTATTTTTATTATTATAATTAATATTATTAATAAAATAATTAATAAAATTGAAAAAGATTATTATTAATATTAAAAAAATATTTTTTTTATATTATAAATTTTTATAGTAGTTTTTATCAAAATAAAAAGTAAACTCGCTATGTAACATTGGCATCCAACTAGTATAAAACTAAGAGTGCTCATTACATTTTTTCGCGTCCTGTATGTGAATCCATCCTGTGGCTTCACAGTCTTTACCGCGCTCCCTCTCCATTTTTCGCGTTTCTTCTCGCGCGGTGGGTGTTCCCGCGCTTTCTTCTCGGCTGCTGAGGCTCCCTGGCGTCTTTCCATCGACTTTGTCTGGTGCATGTTCAGATTGAGGTGGTTTGGCTGGTGCTAGGCGCGCGAGGAGATGTCAGCCGACGGGTAATCACCTGCATCGACTGAGACATTGTTTTTGTTTTTATAAACTCTTTTCTATTATATTTTTTTATCCAAATTTTTATAGAAAATATCATATAAATTCTAGTTCATTGTTTATTCTTAATTGTTGTTACTCAATTTTGGACCCCACATGCTAAAGACGGTGTATACCTCTTTTGAACAGAGTGTAGAAGTTTAGCTCATATTCGCCAGAAGATTGACAAAAGCACAGAAAGAAATATTTTGTTTTTTTGAAACCTTGTTTGAGCCCTTTTTTGCTTTTTTTATCCTTCCCCTTTACTATCAAAATCATCAGGTTTTCTTAGGTTGATCAGGAGTCTTCATAATGCTAAATTCGTTCTTTTTTTATCTGGTCTTTAAGGTTGAATAAATCCCTCAGAATTTGCACTAAAAAATGGTTTTGCTGCTGTCGCAATTTTTTTGTTCCAACTTAGGCTCTGATTCTGACTCAGTTTCATACGATATCTAACCATCTTAGGTATATTCTGTCACTCATTACATGTTGAAAAATTGACGTACACCTTTATTAGGTCCTAGGGATCATTGTTCTTAGAGCAGATTCTCAGTCAGATTTGGATGCTCAGTATTGTTAGATCAAGAAACTTTTTGACCAACTAGAATACTACCAGTTTCTGTTTTGTAAAAAAGATTTTATCTCACTTCAACTCCTTCATAAAAGTTGTAGTCCTAGACGCGTAGATGAATTTGAGCTTTTGAATCACTTGATTTCGATATCAGAAGATCAAGATATTCCCATTTGAATATCTAACGTGAGGGCAGAAATTCTGCCGCGGGAAGGATATAGCCCAAGTTCGCGGGACTGATTCGAAGGATTTTTTTTTGGACCAAGGACTGAATTGAAAAGTGTTGAAATGAGGGATTGAATTGAAGAATGATATTGAAAGCTGGAGAGGGGGGTTGGATCATCATAAATGACAGGATTTTTACCACACCGAATAAGGAAAATAAGACCTTGCAGCTGCACCCTCCAGCTGACTTCTTTCCTTTTTTCTCTGCTGTTTTCCTTTCTCATCACGCCTGATTTTTGGAGCTGAAGACCACGTTTTTGTTGCCTCATTTCAAAGGGAGCAGCTGGCTCTATGGAAGGAAAGAAAAGACTTAGTAATCACTGCTGATCACAGAATCAGAATCAAATATTCTGGTTTCCTATTTCTGCTCACCCGATATTACACCCTAGAGTTAATGTAATATTTGTTTCCTAAGTAAAGCCATGTATATGCTATATAGAAGCCTCGGCTGCTGACCTAAAAGGGGAAGGGAGAACGGGAGAGAGGACAGCAAAAGAAAGACAAGAAAAACACAAGAGAGAGACAGTAGAAAAAAATGCAGAAAACAGAGAGAGTTTCTTTCTTGCATTCTTGAGTTACTGTGAGGAGGGGGGAAAAAGAGCTGAAAAAGAAAGACAAGAAAAAACGCAGGAGAGGAGAGAAAAAAAAAAGAGGAGACGGAGGCAAAACAAGGGGAAAGAAAGGAGGCTTTTCTTTGATACTAAAAAACCTGCACTGGAACGTGAAAGAGAAGAAAAAAAGCAGGAAAGGGAGAGAGCAGAAAGACAAAAACGGAGAGAAAGAGGCAGAGAGGAGGAGGAGAAACGTTTGGTCTGCACCACAAGCTCTGCTGCTAAATATTGACAGAAACTTTCATCTGTCAAAACCAGTGAGACCTGCAGAAACGGGGAGATCTGCAGCATATAGAGAGGAAGTTTGGCTGCTAAACATTGAGAGAAACGTTCATTTGAGGTTTTGTATTTCATCTTTTGCAGCTAAAACTAGTGAGACCTGCAGGTATAAGTCTCCACTTTCTCCTCCCTTGCCGCATATAAATCTCTGATTGTTTTGATGTTTTAAAAAATACTTGTTTTGTATTCTGGCTTTGCACTTTCGTTTTCTATTTTCTTTTTGCCATACAATGAATGCTTGTCTTCTGTTTCTTTCCGTGGCTTTGAGTTTAGACGGTTATTTGTGTTAGAGTTGCGGGTTCCTTGTTTTGTTTTTTTTCTTTCTCTGGTGCATGAGGAACCGTTGGGGCTGTCATCAGCCCACCTTTTAGTTCAGATGTTTTTTTTTTCCTGCTTTATAATCTGGGATGGGGTACCTTTGCTCCTAAATAAAGTTTTGGCCCAGAGAAGAAATTGAAATACGGGGAAACCCTCAGCGTTTGCAGTTCTTTCGGGCAGGTTCAGGGAGGCGTTATCCTTTTGGCTGTTGAATGACAGCATTTGTGTTACTGTTCAAGTGAATTATAAATCACTTGAACAGTGACTGAGCTTGATTTTTGGGGTTTAAGAATGAACCGAATTTTATTTGAGAAAAGTTAGTTTTGAGGGGCCATCTTTGTTTTATTATATTTTATTTATTTTTGCAAAATTTTGAGAGTATATGTATATGTACACGGTTTGTCGTCTTTAATTGTGATTAACTGTGATGCTTATGTTTCGATAAAAAAATCTGGTTTCTTGTGTGTTGCATACGGCCCATACCCTAATATGTTTTGAATATTTTTTTTTATATACAAAAAAATACTTGAAGTTTTGAAAATGTGTTTTCGCATGGATTTCTTAAACACAACAAAAATTATTTTCTTGCATTTCTGGATTTTACAACATGTTTGTAAAACTCCAAAGGGTATTGGCCAATATTTCAAAAAATAAAAAAATCTTATTTTGGGGGAATTCATCTATTATTCACCGTTAATGTTTGGATAAAGAAATCATAAAGGGATGAATATCCAAAATATTATTGGGAATAACTTGTTATTATTCACCGTTAATGTTTGGATAAAGAAACCCCAAAGGGATGAATATCCAAAATATTATTGGGAATAATTTGTTATTATTAGCTGTTAATGTTTGGATAAAGAAACCCAAAGTGGTTAATATCCAAAATATTTTTCTAGGAATAATAAGTCATTACACATCCTTGAAAGAAGCCTTGATTGTAATCGAGGACATTTCAATTTTTTACTCCAGGTTTACGAGCCGTGAGAGTATAAAACACTAAGAAAAAAAATAGGTTTTTTAAAGCGCTCTGAATTTCCTTAGATTTCTAATTTTTTGTCTTTCCTCCTTGCGATTTACGAGTCGTAAAACTCTTGAAATACTAAGGGAAAAATGAGCTTTTAAAGCACATGGAATCTCCTTGGATTTCTATCTTAATAAATTTAGTCTGAATCAAATACAGATTTCAAGAGATCTGCATTGGTTCCCCTTGACACTTTGTAGACATATCTAAAGGTATGATCTATATTGGCCAAGGATTCTTGCTTTTAGACTTTGAAACCAAATCCATTCATCATAGCAAACCTATCATAGGAAAACTAATTAAGAGAACACCAACACCATAGCAATTATAAAGCAAACCAAACATCAAGCAGCTTACCTTAGGTAGGGCGTACTAGGGGTGCTAACACCTTCCCTTTACGCAACCAGTCCCTTGCCTTAGAATCTCTTAAAGACCAGTCAGGTTTCCTAGTAACTATAATACTAGGTGGCGACTCCCTTTTACACAATAAACAAAAAGACCCCGAAATCAATCGAGGGATCGCCGCGACGCCGCGCTCCTCTCGCGAGGGTGCGACATTAATTACAATATCAAAAATAAAATATTGAATAAATCAAAAAATAATATTACAATCACACTATTATTAGTGCTATTACTATCTAGTAGGGAACCCGGTGGTAAGAGATTGAGACTAAGGAGTTTGCTCCCTCTGTGGTCTCAAGTTCGAGCCCTGTGATTGCTAATATGATGGCCACTGGAGGCTTACATGGTCGTTAACTTCAGGGCCCATAAGATTAGTCGAGGTGCATACAAGCTGACTCAAACACCCACGTTAATAAAAAAAAGGAGCAAATTACGAATTGATTATTACCTCATTCTAATTTTATTCGAGTATTAATTTATATGCATATTTATATTATGTGGAAACTTCATCATTATAGTAAAAGGGAACAATAATTTTATGAACTATTTAAGGTTCTCTAACAATCTTAAAACAATTTATTTTTTAATATATTTGTTCTGTGTATATGCATATATCTTCAAGAACAAATTGATTATATATTAACATAGATTAAAAAAAATAGTTTAATTTTAGTAGGAAAAGTAAAGTGTATATATTTTCTCTTAAATTTCATGACTATGTTAAATTTCTTGTCGTCTGTTATCTGTGTACTTGTTGCATTGATTCTACAGGAAAATAAATTTTATGTTGCATGGTATTTTCCTTCGTTGTTGTATTGATATGAAAAGAAAAAAAACAAACGATTGGAAAAAAAAAAAGTTGTATATCTAGATAATAATTACTGGTGAAATAATATATGTTAAGTGAAATTTTATTTAACTGTAATTCTTTTGTTTAAGTTGCATAGCGACAACTTTACTATCAGAGACGTGTAAACAACTATAAACAGTTAATTTTTTTAAAAAACATATATATAGTTTTCTTTTATATAAGATTAAAAAGAGATTTTGAATAGATATGATATAGAAGTTATTCCAATGAAAAATTAATTAAAAATCATCAATCATAATAATTTTGATATATTTGTTAACATGGTAAGCCTAGTAGAGTTTATAATCTCGGTTATGTATTTGACGAGTTAACCTGTGGAACTCAAGTTAATATAATATATCATCGTCTTAATATTAAAAAAAAATATCATCTTAATTTTTTTTCTTTAAAATCCAAACCATGCTTTTATTGGTCATTTGAATTGCCTTAATTTGCATATATCAAGGCAACTAGATCATGTATAAACAATTCCCTTGTAAATTAATTTTAATATTATTGCTAAATTATTTTTTTTTACCGGTCATATGGATTGACTTTGAATCCACCACATTAACTATGTCATGTTAGGACAACTTTCACGTTGGTTAATTTTAAATTTGATATAAATAAGGATCAGTCACATAAATTTAAACTAAATTAATTTTGTTGATTTTATTTTTAATATTGAGATAATTGAGAATTTAACTTAATTTTTTTCTTTTTGTTTTGCCTTTCTATGTGGTTTGCGAGTTTGTCGAGGTAACTCAAGTTGCCCTAGTTTACGGATTTGGTGTGGTTTTTTTTAATTGAACTTGGTTTTTTTTTTATAGTATATTTTTTTTTATATTGTTAGAAAAACAGTTTTAGAGAAAAAAACATGTTATTAAACTTTATGAAATAACAAAAATTAAAGGATATGGGGGAAACCATTATTCACCTAACACCCATTACACTATGGATTATAATAGTAATCCACCGTGTTTTGTTTTTTTTTTAATTTTTGTTATAATTTTTTTTGAAATCTATCTTTACAATGGTTGAGAATCTTGGTAAAACAATTAATCTTAATCGTTGTTGATACTCTTTTTTTTTTATAATGATACATGTTGGAAAGTCATGGTAACTCTCTTTTTTTCTAGTTTAACTTGGGTGTCCGGGCCAGCTTGCGCGTACCTCGACTAATCCCACGGGCCTTGAAGTTAACGACCATGTAAGCCTCCAGTAACCATCATATAAGCAACCACATGGCTCGAACCTGAGACTACAGAGGAAGCAAATCTTTTAATCTCAAGTTTTTTATCATTGTACCACCACCTAAATGGTTAAATCATGGTAACTCTTAATTTTAATCTTGTCGACATTAATTTATAATGGGTACTGATGGTTGAGGGTCATCTGATAAGTACGTTAACTTACCAAATAAGTGATAAGTAGCTCTTTTTTTGCAACAGTCTGTGGCCATGACCATTTTTATAAGGGAAAAAGAAAGAAAGAAAACCCATGACCTTTATTTGCTCAGCAAGAAACAAAACATAAAGCAGAATTGGACCTATCAACAGATTTCTCTGTGAGGTGTCACCTTGCAGAGATTACAATAAAAAGACACA
This sequence comes from Populus simonii, assembly GCA_007827005.2. Lineage (NCBI taxonomy): Eukaryota > Viridiplantae > Streptophyta > Magnoliopsida > Malpighiales > Salicaceae > Populus > Populus simonii. Next base: position 4,204,724 of record CM017466.2, on the reverse strand, counting down.
TAAGAAAAACAAGAGGTTTAATTGACTTATAAAATGTATGTTTGTGAGCTATGATGTAGTGTTTTTTGTTCAATTGTTGAGAGAATTTCATGAAACCAATGGAAAAACAAAATAATAAGAGTATATTTTGACTGGTAAAAAAACTTGCAAGAAAAATAAAAGAATTTATGTAAGAAATACACCTGTTTATTTTCGTGTTGTGTTCGTTAACCAATTTCTTTTTAATTTATAATTTAAGAAAAAGTATGGAATAATTCTTTAGAGTGTTTTCCTTCTGGGGTTTGGAAAGCGTAGAGGCTTTCCATTGGAACTGCCATTCTATATTTAATGTCAGTTCTTGAGAGTTTCAAGTTAAATATAAATATATTAACAAATATATTAACTTGCTAAAACCTGATTGGTCTAGTTATATTTTTATTGATTTAATTAATATTCTAAATTTATTTTTAAATAAAATGATATTATTTTAATAAAAACAATTAGTTTATATCCATATGATACGATGACCTCAAGGATTTATCTCCTTCTGGGGTTCACAGATATAATTTCAAACTCAAACAATCGAGAAAAAGACGTAGTATACATTGATAATAATTAAATGTTATTTAGTCATTGCATTGCATTGATAATATAAATATTTTTTTTCTTTCTTTTCTAGAAACAGACAACCTAAAGATCAATAAATCCGAGAAACGAACGACGAACCAACAAACTGATGTGACAACTATCGACTAGTGGCTCAACGTCGCATCACTTTAGCTTTACCTTTCGACCATTTTTCTCTTATATGTTATTTAATTTAATTGTATATATTTATATACTTATTCACTATGAGCTTGATTGATTAGATAAAAAGAAATTAGCAAAATGTCTTAAAACAGTCTTTTATCCCGAGGATCCAACATAATATTTTGTATCTATTTATTTTACTATACTGTGTTATTATGCGAGTTGAATTAAAAAAAATTCAGTAAAAATGAAATTTTCAGATCTTTAGCATTTATTAAATCCGATTCAACAAATTAATATTAAAATTTTCTAGTCTAATTTTTTATTTAATTAGCTCGAGTTTCAAATTTAACTATATGAAAGTTATTCTAATATGACCTAGTCGACTTAATAAGTCTGAAGACAACCCAGATAATGGGTAGAAACGTGATCTAGCTTAATTTTTTTTAAGATATACTTTTTTTGTACTGAAACGACAACATATTAAATTAATCAGAGCTTCGTGGCTTAACTCGCTGAACCCGTAATCCTGGTTATGAACTTCATTGAATTTAATAAATTTATTTATGTTTGATTTCTATAAGATCATTATAATTTCAAACAAACTTTCTAGTACTTTGGTCATATTTGATTTTACAAAAATCTATTTCAAAATTAACTTTCCCATTGAGTTTTTGCTAATCAATAAGGTTTAAGTTTCTAATATTATATTTCTACGTCAGAACCAATTTTTTTTTTAAAAAAAATTGATATTAATTTGTTTAAAAAATTGATCTAGATAACCCAATAACTCACAAGTAGATCAACAATTCAACAAAATAGATTTTGAACAGGATCAAAACCTGAACCAGGTTGGACGACCATGCCATAAGTTGCATCTTATTTTTGTCTTTGCAATACAATAATACTTACAAACAATAAATAACTAATTTGTATACATCTTTTTGTCACATCTTTATATATAGTTTTTGAAGAATAAATTGGAACTTATTAAGATAATATTCTTTAATTCTCAATGCTATTTGTAATCAATAAGAAAGATATGGACAAGTCGTGCGATTCACATAGATTGAACCCCACATCTTTCTCGGAATAGACAACACGATAACCCTGACCATGCTCGACCTTGAGGTAAGTTATAAAATGTTCTTCCTAACTAGATGCAGAGCTACGCCTTTGGGAGGGAGGGAGGGAGCTCGGGCGGGGAGAGGTGAGGAAAGTTGGACCAAAGTGAAATACATGACTTTATTCTTTTCCAGATTCCTTCTAAAAATATTAACGAGTAAACGCTCGCTCGCTCGCACGCACGCACACGCATGAGTTAAATTCTTTTTAACTAGTATCTGTATTTTTGTTAAACAAACAGATTAATCCCTCAAGTTCATTCAAATAATTAATTGATCCTGTAATCACATTTTACCGTCAAGTTAGCTGCACAAACTAAGGAAATATTGCTGACAGCTCAACATTTTACTAACCAAAAGTTAATGAAGGGACCCAATTGTAGACATATTTAAAAGTACAGGGATTAGTTAGAACAACTAGTTATCACTGCCTCTGAGAATTAATATACAGCTCAGCATTTTGTTGAAGGGACGGGCAAAGATACATTTATTTCCGTTAACTTTCTAATATTAGATCTTGCTTCAGTATAATTTATTAAATTTATTTTAATATATTAAATAATATAAAACACAAAACAGATCATAATAGAATACAATAAAAACAAGTTGTGATATATTTGTTGCACATGGCAAGCTATAAAATGTTTGATATACACTTTGGACATGACAAGGATTGATCAATGTCTTGTCCAAAGTTTTCCTCAGGACAAAAAAATTGTACAAAAATTATTTTTTCTTAATTTTTATATTATCTATTATTTATTTATCACTTATTTATTTTTTAATTTGGAAAACCAAAATTTGACTAATTTTATTAAAATAAATATGTACATGTAAGAGTTTAATTGCAAAAACTTTTTGATTTAAGAAGTAGATTGTTCTAGATGACAAATAAATTCTAGTAAGGACTAAAATATTATAAAAATAAAATGCAAAGACTAAAATAAATGATTGAAAAAATCTCAAAGATAAAAACAAAATTATTTGATCTTATCTTTAGTGCACCAAACATAGAATAAAAACATATATTGTCTAGTTAAATTCAATCTAATTAAACATTATTTGGTATTTCTATTATTATGTTCGTATCTAACACATTTTTAGTTTCAATTGACATACATTCAATATGGAATTCCAATAAAAACAAATTCTATTGGAAAAATGTTCTATCCAAATAAAAGAAACGTGGAAATATACTTGTATATTATAAATTAATGGATATACATCAAAATACTGATAATGTCAAAATGCTGCATGGCACCGTAATCACATGTCTTCTTCTTCTTCGGTTGCTTCTGTTTTTTTAAGTAAATCACAAAAAATAATTGTTTGGTAATTGATAAAACATTATTTATTGTTTACGAGACCCACTTGAAGCTGTTTCTCCTCTTCTTCTATTGTCTCCACTGTTCATATGACCAATGGAGAATGTCTCTATTGTTCCGGTTGGACTGGATCTGGTTCAAAGCTAAATGCATTGAATCGGGTCCGACCCAATAAAATAAAAAAATTCAATTTTTTTAATTTTTAATTGTTTTTTATTTGAAAAACTAGTGTTTAACATTATTCAATAACACTATATAAATTATAAGGAGATTGCTTGATGACGTAGCATTTGCAGAATTTGATCGCAATCCTAATTTTGTTCCTAATGATATTTTACCTGATGTTGTTGCGCGCTTAAGAAACCAAGGAAACTGTAGTCCTTGTCGAATGAATTTCGTACGTGATGGAATTGTAGATAGTTTAATTGAACAATAAAAAAAATATTTTATATAAAGTATTATTTATTTCATGATATAATAACAGTAGTTAAATCTAAAATATTTAAATTAAAAACCTTCAATATTAATATATATCTTTTTTAATTATTTTATAACCTCGATTGAAAAACATTCTTAACCAAACACATTAAACTACTTTTTGTTCAACCTCAATTTCAACCATAATTTTAACCAAACATATATAAATATCAAACCAAGCTTAACCAAAAATACTTTTTACAAAACAATAATTTTCAAACTATAACTACAAAAGCTAACGCAATACGAAACACACTCTTCTACTCGCAATTGTGTTTCAACTTATTTAAAGTGATAAGAGAACGGCTTGAACATGACAACTTGTATGTTTCTATATGTTATAACTAGGCAATATTTGGTTACTGTTATGAATAAAAAAGAAGAAGACCATGAAAATAAAGAAAAAAAAGATAGAAAAGGAGATGAAAATAAAATTGTGTTTGGCAGTAACTGTCTCTATATCTTATTTGATAATGATAAAAAATATATATATAAAAAAAATTATTTTACCTATAATATGTATTATTGATAAACTTACATATTTATATAAATAATTAGATTTTTTTTTACTTTAGTTTATATTAAGTGTTGAAATTAATAATATTATAATAATCCTAGTTATAAAACCTAGACTGACCTAGTGAATCTATTCGGGATCTAGTTGTCTCTAAGCCCGGATTAATTTAAGTTTAAGAAAAGATAGGTGAGTTAAAAAACCGAGTTGATTCGGGATAAAACATGGGTCGACTCGGGATAAAACACGGGGCAAAACCTGTTATTTTAAAAAAAATTGGTCAAAACAAGGTTGTGTTGATTCTTTTTTTTTAAAAAAAAATTGGGTCAACTCGGGTTGATCCTCCCAACCCATAACCTAGGCTTTGTCTCGGGTCGACTCTTGAATCAAGTTTTCAAACTATGATAATAATTATTTTTATCCATGCATTAACCCTCCTAGCCCAAGACCTGAGCTTACCTCAGGTCGATCTCTAAGTTGAGTTTTAAAACTATTGTAATAACCACTTTTATCTTACATTAACCTGGTTCCACCAGAGTTGACCCTCTTAACCCATGACCCGGGCCTTGCCTTGAGTCGACCTCCCAGTTAAGTTTATATAATAACCACTTTTATTTTTTTGTTGACTCGGGTCAATGGTCAACCCAAATAATGACCCGGGCCTTGTCCCAGGTCGACCCTCGAGTTAGATTTTACAACTATGATAATAGCTATTTTTATTTTTACCTTGACTTGGGTCAACAAAGATCACATATCTTTCTACAAGTCAACCCCCAAGTTGGGTTTTAAGACTACGATGATAACCTAGGTGTTTATACCGGGGTTTACACAACCATTGTCGATCCTCATCTAAAATACTAGTTGAATACAATTTTAAGTAGATCTAAGCAGTTGATATGAACAAGGATTTTTTTTTCAAGAAAATTTGTGCTATAAATACTTTGTGGTAGATAAAGATGATTGCTTTTTGTATAGCATTTTAACAAATAAATTATAAAAACTATATAATTATTATTACCAACAACACTAAAAAAATTGAGAGGGAATAACCTCCAACACTAAAATATTTGATAGGGAATCACCTTCTTGCACCATTTATATAAATAGTGCAAGCAAGTCATTCATTGTTTTTATATATTTTTTTTAATTTTATCATTCAATAATTGGTTGATTTTGAATTGACCTTCATAATTTATTTTGGTTTGATTTCTATAAGGTTATCTTAGTTTTAAATAAACATTATGGTATTTGGTTAGTGCTTGATTTTATGAACATCTATTTTTATTATAATATAATTAAGTAAAGATAGTCTTTTTTTTTTTTAAAAAAAAGAGAGTTATTAAACCCAGTGGAGTTCATGACTCGGGTCTCAGGTTTAACAAGTTAAACCATGAAACCATAATCGATCTAATATGTTGTTGTCTTAATATTAAAAAAAGATATCATGTTGATTTTTTTAAAATCCAAACTATGTTTTTACCAATAATCTAGGTAGCCTTCAGACTTGTCAAAATAACTATTTCACATCGAGATAACTCCCACATAGTTTAATTTGAAACTCGAGTTAGGAAAATAATCAGATCATGAGGTTTCACAGTTGAATTATTGGCTAGATTAAAAAACAATGCCAAAGAGCTCTGATACGATTCAAGAATAGGTTGAATAAAGAAATTAAGATTCTAGCATAATTATGCATGTTGTTTGGTTTTCCGCTATTGAGCATAACTCTCAACTTGACTGTTGGATCGGGCTGAAATTTTACCAAAAGTGTCCAGACTTATTGTTCTATGTTGGGTTAAAATTTTAGGTCAATCAAAGCTTAAAAAGGTCTTACGATATAGGTTAGCAGATGCAATATGGATTTTATTATTTGTTGCCTTTTGACTTATGAACTTTCTATTAGGAAAGAATCCTTGCAGCTTGGATATTGTTTTTACGTTAATTTTTTTTTATTCAAGCCTCACGTAACCTAATAAACTAGTTTAGCTTATAATTTAAGTAATTGAATTGACACGATTAATTAAGAATGACCATTATTTTTCTAACTTTTATTTCATTTCTTTAAAAAAAATTGCTTGGGTAAGTCATGATTAATTAAGAGTGACCAAACCATCTAGGTGGTAGCCCAGTGGTAAAAGCTTGGGACTAAGAGGTTTGCTCCCTCTGTAGTCTCAGGTTCGAGCCCTGTGGTTGCTCATATGATGACCACTGGAGGCTTACATGGTCGTTAACTTCAGGGCCCGTGGGATTAGTCGAGGTGCGCGAAAGCTGGCCCGGACGCCCATGTTAAACTATAAAAGAGAGTGACCAATGTGTTAACATTGGCTAGTTAGAAACTGTTCATAGGAGTATGTGGTGTAGAATTCTACAAGTGTATGCTGTAATAAGCTTAAAGCATTTCCTTTTTCAATATATAAATTACAGCCTTGTTGTACTAAATTTTATAGGTGGGGGAACACTAGACCCAACCCGCTACTCTTTGGTCGAGGGATTGAGCATTTATCAGGTCCATGGTATTGGACTTTATTTGAGTCTATTATTAGGTTTTAACTTATGTTATTTTTATGGAACATTTTATTTATTGGCTTTTTGCTCAATTGTGAGTTGCAATTTGGATTGTTATTTATTTGTAATTCCATACAATGTTGTGAGCTTTTGATGAAATAATAAGATTTTTACAGACTTTCCTCCTCCATTACAATTGTCTCGGAGAAGGAGCAGCTACAAAAGAATTAGAAAAAATACACTTAGGGATCTATAGAGCACACCAATTAGGTACTAAGCTTCACTTCTGGATCAAAAAAATAGTGTAAAATAGACTATGCTAGAAAATATCAAAGTTATCAATTGCATGCTAATTTGATTTACCAGCCACTTGGGCCTTTATACTTGATAGTTGCCTCTTGACCCTTTGATGTTGGGGGACTTGATATGGTGGGATCATTTTCAAAAAACTATGGGGGCATCTTTACATATTTGCTATAACAAATTACTTCTTAAAGTGAGCAAAAGTTACAACATTAAAAGAGGTCAAGAAAGAGACAATTATAAATTTCATTTGGACAAATATCATCTACTGTTATGGGGTACCAAGATATATCATAACTGATAATGAAAAGGAGTTCTATAATACAACCATGAACAAGTTGTGTGCACAATTCGATTTCAAACAATATAACTCTTCTATGTACAATGCTCCGACTAATGGCCTGATAGAAGCTTTTAACAAGATCTTATGCAATATTCTTAGAAAAGTGGTGAATCGCTCAAAGAAGGATTGGCATGATAGAATTGGAGAGGTGCTATGGGCTTATCATACTATATTCCAAACATCGACTTAAGCTAGCTACTCCATTTTCCTTGGTATACGAGGTTGAAGTTGTTTTTCTACTAGAATGTCAAATTCCATCTTTAAGAATTGCGATTCAAGAAGGACTTCCCAATGAAGACAATGTCCGTCTACACCTCGAAGAACTTGAAGCTTTAGATGAAAAGCGTTTTGAGGCACAACAACAATTAGAATGTTATCAAGCATGACTTTATAGAGCTTTTAACAAAAAGGTGTGACCACGCTTGTTCCTAGAAGGAGATCTTGTCTTGGCAATACAATGCTCAATAATCATGTCAAAACACATGGGAACAAGTTCCTCTCCAAATGGGATGACTCTTATGTGGTTCAAGAAGTCTACACCAACAGAGCTTACAAAATTGTTGATGGGAATTGATTGAGGATTGGACCCATCAACGGTAAATTCTTGAAAAGATACTATGCTTGATATCTGATGTTGCTCCTGGCCCGCATAAGCTAAAATGTGAAAGGCAAAAAAAAAAAAAAAAACAACAACAAAAAATGAACTACGTTATGACTTGATCCTTTATCCATAAAAGTACATAGGCAACTTGGAATTCGTTCTGAGTACAGTCACACACACATAAAAAAACTCTTTGACAAAAAAATTTCTTTGAACTACGTTATGACTTGATCATTTATTCACAAAGATACATAGGCAACTTAGAAATTATTCTAAGTATAGTCACACCATCCTTTAAAATCATTTAAACCCATATGGTTGTTTGCATGAAAAAAGAGAGATAAATAAACCTCAAAACACAACCATAACATGAAAATCTAGGTAACAAGACACAAACTAAGGAAAAATTTAAACTTTATTAATAGAAAAAAGAATTCTATTACATAAAGCATGTATTCTTAACATAAAGTCACAAGCTAGTGTTAACAAAAAAAAACATTCCAAAACATAAGAAACCATCAGCATACTATGGTTTCAGCTATGTCCTTATAACTCCTTTTGTTTTGTCTTTAACAATCCTTTTAATTTTTAAAGAATGACTTTGTCCGTTTCACTTATAACCGGGGAAGAGGATATTGTGGTGGTGATCTCTGCTCGAATGCTGGAGCTCTATCGGTTGTTACTCTATTTTTGTTATCTCAGCATTAGTTGTTGAAAAAAAAAAAAAAACTAGAAACATCCTCTCGTGGTTGCTAGGAGGTTGGGAGTCACAAAAATTTACATGACTGGATGACATAACAACAACATCCTTGTAAAAGCGGTTGCCGATGCATTCTGATTGCTGCTCATTGCGATGTCTTGGCAGATGAGACCCATTAGCTGCTGATGCAAAACTTGTTGAATTTGCCACATGTTGAGCTTGAGCTTGAGCTTGAGCTTGCATAAAAGCATTAGTGTAGATTAGTTGAGCCTGTTGCAGTGCATACTTTGTTAACTGCTGCTGCTGCTGCCGCTTTGAACAAGATTTTGAGGAAATGCAAAAGTGCATCAGGTAACTTGGTGCCCATAGATGATGATGATGAGATGTGGTCCGAATAAACACTTCCATTACTAGTTGTTGGTGTTTCACTACGAGTGGAAGCTGCAGCTACAAATTATTGATGCTTCTGAAGTTGAAGGATTTGCTGACTTCGTTGCTGCTGCTGCTGATTCCGCTGCATCTGTTGTTGTATACTTGGTGCATTTGCACTACCAATAGAAGCTGACATAACAGAGCCTGAGGTCCGAGCAAGAGTGGACCCAAGGTTAAGAGTTCGGGCTGAGCTATCAACAAAATTGTTCACAGGCATTGTTGAAACAGAGGAGTCTGTTAAATCTTGCCGAAAGAACACAACTGACTGCCCAGCAGTTAATGGGGTCTGTCCTCCAACCATATCGGCCTTCCTCTCTCCTTCCATATTTGAAGTGTCATTTCCTCCATTTTTCCCTTCTACAGGCACACGGTAATTCGTCTGCTGTGTTGCTTGGGCCGCAGTGACGAAGTGATAGCCCATGACTTGCTGCCTCTGGAGGGCTTTGGAGAAGAGCATGATTCTGTACCAGCAATGAAACATCAAGACCTGGGAAAGTTGTGGTTCCGTTGATGGAGCAAATGACATTGCAAAAGGAGGAGGTGTTTGTGAGTAACATTCTGATTGGCAGGGAATGATTCTGCTGATGATTCTGTAAATGGTTGGAACTTGATGACCGCTGCTGATTCCACCTAATTCGGAAAATGCTTCTGGGATGACGAGGAGCCACTAGAAATACTTGGATTTTGATGACCCTGTTAGCTTTGCTGTGTCTGTATGAATGGTTGTTGCTGTTGCTGAAGCTGTGAAGGATGAAACATTCAAGAAGAATAAAATTAATCCATTGAAGAAAGGCATAGCCTGAGGATGGGTTCCTCTGTAGGCTATCGTGGCCCCCAACATGTTCAGGGATTGGAATCTCGTACGCACCATTTAAAGGAGAAGACATGGTGAAGATTTGAATTTTGCTTAATTATTCAAACTGTAGAACGTAATATATATACAAAATACAGAGTGCTAAGTATGGAAGGCTTATAAAGGAAAGAATACAAAACGAATCCCTGATTCTAGCTATAGTAATAGGAAAAATACAAGAAACCGATCCTAGCTTTACAGTGACTAATCCTTAATTGTAGCTTGCAGTGATTATTGATTTATACTATCATGAATCCTGCCGTTGCATGAGTTGATCATGCAATAATAATTCACGTGAGTTGGCAGTGTGATCTTCCTTGATACTGTCATGAATCCTGCAATAATGGCTTACATGAGGTAGCAGTGTGGTTTTCCTTGATACCATTCTGCAATTTTTCCAGGGAAGTTTGGGTAGTTGAAGCTCATTGTTGTAGCACCAGTTATTGCTGATGTCGTGGCATTTATTGAAGCAGAACTTTAGCTAATTGAAGAAGCTACATTGCTAGCAACAGGGGAAGGCCTCACACTGGCTGGTTGGATAGAAGCTTTTACTGCTGCAGTAGGTACAGAGGAGACTTGATCTTCAGGTGGACTATAAAGTCTAGGAAATTGAACTGCAAGACAAGAATCTATCAGCCAGACATCATTCCATAAGTTAATATCTCTACCATTACCAACCAAACCACAAACTTCTTTCTTGGCAATATTTTGAAGTCCCTCGTTCTTATAAAAAGTAACGACATTCCTGGACCATGTACTGCCCTTTAAATTAACACAAACTAAAGGCATGTTCAAATACGCTTTTTGGTTGTGGATGTTGTAGATAACATCTTTTCATAGTCTTGTATTAGACCTCCCAAACCTCCATAGCCATTTGAAAAACAAGGCTTTATTTTTATCAATAATGCAGTCTATACCCACCTTTTTTGTTTTTTTGGAGGAACCACTGATGCCCATTTAACATTGCATAGTTTTTTCCCTCCTTCGTCCTGAGAACCAAAGAAATATATGATATGTTTATCAATTTTGGTAGCAACAGTGGATGGGATAGGAAATAAAGAGAGATTATTTATAATTGAGTTAATCAAGCAATAGTTTTCCAAACGGATGTATGGGATGAAGATGCATAAATAGGCAGACCCAAATACTTAAATGGCATCCCCTCCATCCTACATATTAGATTGCTAGCTGTTGAAGAAATAACAACATCGTCAATTCTAGTTCTGGTGATCGAGCTCTTGTGGAAATTAACCTTCAGCCTAGGAATCAACTCAAAACATCACATGGTTATTTTGATGTTTTGAAGAGATGGAAAATCATATGAACTGAAGATTGCAAGTCAATAAGAGAAGAATAGAATTTGCTGGAATGAGAATTATTATTGATTGCATCGCATATTTATACAAGAGTATATACAGTTATTCTCATCTACTAGGAATCCAACACTTCCTCGGAATTCATTGTCCTATAGACTTAGTATTACAGTAGGGAACTAATGTAAGTTATTCATTCCTAATATATCTCTAACAGGATTCCTAACAAAGACGAGTGTATCATCTACAAACTTGAAAGTGACCAAAACAAATACCTTTTATAAGTCCCAAATCACATCTCTTTTAATTTTAGCATTCTACCAAGACCCTCAGTTGCTATATTGAATAGAGATGTTGATAAAGAGTCCCCTTGTCGCCATCCCTTTTCCATAAAGAACTCTTTAGTTGGAGAGCCATTCACAAGAATTGAAAGTTTTGTTGTCGAAATACATTATTGTATCCATCATCTCCATCGTGAACCAAAACCCACACAAGCCATAACTGTCGGAATACCTGGGCAGTAATTGTTGTGCGTAGTCTAGGATTGTGTGTGATACCACCGAAAGGCGAGTGATCCAACTCTCTCTTGGGGGTGCTGGGGATTGGGGGTTAGGCGAGTGGGTTCTCAACGCATCTTTGTTTCTGACTTTGAAGGAATTGCAAAGTCTTGATTTGAAGGCTAATGAATTAGTTGGGTGCCTTTGAGAATCAAGGTTGGTTTATATTATTGTGTTATACTAAAATAAAAAATGAAGAAATGGCTGCTGTTTAACGCTACTTATTTTGCTTTGATATTTCTCTTGCAGGCTTCGGAGTGTTGAAGCCTTGTATTAATTTTCGTAAGTTCTCCAACTTTAGAAGAAGTTAGCGTATCCTTTAAGGATGAAAACCTATTGCTTAGATTAAAACTCAATGAACGGCTTTTTTTAATTAAAAGATATGTCGATGAAAAGATGATAAATTGTATCTGAATGAATAATGGTTCGACCATTAATATTCTACCTTTTAAGATTATAAAAGAGCTCTGGATTTATATTTATGTTTATATATAAAAAACAATAGCATAAAATTAAGATTGATCCAAGTTGATCTTGAATCTGATAAAAAACGATGATACAAATCTTACTCTAAGTTAACCCCGAGCCGGCCTAACGAGGATTGTTTGGAAAAAGATTACGAAAGACCACCAGTATGCATAAGGAAATCACCAGGAAATTACGGCATGGTTGTGTTTAAAAATCAAAATGGTACACAGCAAGTCAAGCATCCGCGTCACGACAGTTTCCATTAGATATTCAATAATTTATATATTCTTTGTGTTTAAAAATAAAAAATATGGGGTGTGAAATTGAATATATAGAAAACTACAACAAGGGTGTGCACCCTGCTTTTCTTTCTATTCACCCCAGCACTACTACAATAATTGACTCCCAGTCAATAAGGCACATAACTAATTTGAATATTTTTCCTAACCTGGCGAATAGACTAAGTGCTAAACAATAAAATAAAATAAAATAATATTCAAATCCAAAAATATTCCAAAAAGAAATGAAATAAAGAAAACATCTCAAAACATGAACCTGCACAAATTAAATATGCAGATAAAGTCATGGAAATGGCCAAAGTGTAGTATAAATAGGACCTCTATGGTTGCCCAAAGGCACATAACAAACAACAATATTCTACGTAGTAGTTATCTACGATGATGTTGAAAAGAATGGGGGCTTGGATGTTGCTAGCATTATTGAATTTGGTTGGCGAATGGCATGGTCGTTGTTATGGGTGTTTGCAGGAAGAGAGGATTGGTCTCTTGGAGATCCAATCTTTGATCGACCCAGATGGCTTTTCCTTGCGAGATTGGGTGGACAGTAGTAATTGTTGTGAGTGGTATGGGATCGAGTGTGATAACACTACAAGGCGAGTGATCCAACTCTCTCTTTATTATGCAAGGGATTTCAGCTTGGTCGATTGGGTTCTCAACGCATCTTTGTTTCAGCCTTTTAAAGAATTGCAAGGTCTTGATTTGGGAGGTACTGGATTGGTTGGTTGCTTGGAGAATGAAGGTTAGTTCAATGTTTCTGCACTTAATTATAATCATAAAATAAATGAAGGTTGGTTGGTGTTTAATGTCAATTATCTTGCTTTGATGATTCTCTTCCAGGCTTCGAAGTCCTATCATCAAAACTGAGGGAACTTGGCCTACGTGAAAACCGATTTAATAAAAATGATAAAAGCATTTTGTCATGTTTCAATGGTAACCTTTCCACTCTCAAGTCTTTGGATCTATCAGTCAATGGGTTGACAGCTGGATCAGGAGGTAGCTTTTATGGTAACCTTTTAATTATTTAGCTTCGAAACCTTTTCTTTTCTCCTTCTCATATCATGTTTTTTCTATGCGTTTATTTCCTTCCACTATGCTTTTGAGAAACATCATGCAGATTTCAAAGTCTTGTCATCAAGGTTGAAAAAGCTGGAGAACCTTTATCTAAGTTGGAATCAATGCAACGATAGCATTTTTCCATCTTTTACTGGATTTTCATCTCTCAAGTCTTTAGATCTTTCATACAATCGGCTGACAGGATCTGCTAGTATCATTAGTAAGTTATATATAATTTCTACCTAACTGCTTTACGTGACGTTCTTTTATATTTATTTAATAATCAACGATAGCATTTCATCATGTTTGATTGCGGTAGCTTTCATCTTATCCATAAATTATTTTTCTATTAAGACAGGAAGAGATTAAAGTCATGAGCTAGCTAGATCAAAACTAGGATGATTAAAAATTACAAGTATAGAATGGATACTTGCAATCAATCTATCTTCTTCCTTAATCTATGCACTGTATATTTTTTTATGTATATTTTTTAGGTTTTCAACTCCAACCGATGAGGCTGGGAAAGTTAGAGAACCTTGACCTGAGTGGCAATCGATTGAACAACAGCATCTTATCAATTCTGAGTGGGCTTTCCGCTCTCAAGTCTTTAGATCTATCAGACAATGGGTTGACAGGATCAGGTAGCTTCTATGGTAACCTTTCAATTATTTAGCTTCGAAACCTTTTCTTTTCTCCTTCTCATATCATTTTTATGCTTTTGAGGAACGTCATGCAGGTTTCAAAGACTTGTCATCAAGGTTGAAAAAGCTGGAGAACCTTGACATGGGTTGGAATCAATGCAACGATAGCATTTTTTCAACTCTAACTGGATTTTCATCTCTGAAGTCTTTAATTCTTTCACGCAATCAGTTGACAGGATCTGCTAGTATCATTAGTAAGTTATATATAATTTCTACCTAACTGCTTTACGTGACATTCTTTTATACGGTTTCGTAATCAAGAAAATTGAGGACTTTATATTTATTTAATAATTAATCAACGATAGCATTTCATCATGTTTGATTGCGCTAGCTTTCATCTATGAAGATTTATATCTATGGTGCTTTGATCTTATCCATAAATTGTTTTTCTAACAAGACAGGAAGAGATTAAAGTGAGCTAGCTGGATCAAAACTAGGATGATAAAAAATTACATGTATAGATCAATGGATACTTGCAATCTATCTTCTTCCTTAATCTATGCACAGTAGCATCTTATCAATTCTGAGTGGGCTTTCATCCCTCAGGTCCTTGGATCTATCGTAAAATATGTTGACAGGATCAGGTATAATACACAGTTTCTACCTAAATGCTTCACATGACATTCTCTTAATTATATTGTTTCTTTATCAAGAAAAATGACTTTATATCCATGTAAAGATCAATTTTTTCACAACTCGATTTCTAGATCCATAAGCAACGTAGGAGTCGTGTTAAAAGGACACCCTATATATATGTGAAGCTCCATGACAAACATATTAAAAGAACAAGTTATTTAAAAATACACAACATTTCATAATTTTAAAAAATATTATATTATTCAAAATTAATAAATCCAAATAATTGTTCAAAACTTCTCATTGATAATTAAAACAAGAACAATAATGAATAACACTCATTATATTATCATGAAAAATGAGGACTTTATATCTATGTGATGATCAATTTAATGATAGCATTGTATCATGTTTGACCATCTTTAACAACTTTATATCCTTAAATTGTTTTTTTTTTTCCAATAAGATCAAAATTAGAATGATTAAAAATATTTCTTAATCTTTGAAGTGTACACAACCTGTTATATAATTAAATATGCGTTCGTGAGCTCATTATAATTAAATATAGCATTTTATCATTCTTTTTATGTGTAATTCGAGAATCATATATCAATTGAACAACAACATCTCATCAATTCTAATGATTTTTAGTTTCTATCTATTATGCATATCGTGATTATGACTTACTCTTAGAAACAACTCTCTTGCAGGTTTTGAGATCATATCATCACATTTGTGGAAACTCGAGTCATTAGATTTATCACACAATCAGCTGACAGGATCTATCACTAGTAAGTTACATTCTCTTTATCAAGAAAATTGAGGAATTTATATCTATATGCTTTCATGTATCATTTTAATATCTAAAAGATACTTTCATCATTATTTTGACTATTTCGAGATAAATTGTATAGGTTGGTGTGAATTGAAGAATCTAAAGCAGTTAGATCTCTCTGGAAATAATTTTGGAGGTTTACTCCCATATTGTTTGGGAAACTTGTCATCTCTACAACTATTAGATGTTTCTGAAAACCAGTTTACTGGAAATATTGCCTCTAGTCCTCTTACCAACCTCATATCCCTTAAATTCCTCTCACTATCAAATAACCTCTTTGAAGTTTCCACTTCAATGAAGCCTTTTATGAATCACTCAAGCCTCAAGTTCTTCTCCAGTGAGAACAATAGACTTGTAACAGAACTTGCTGCCTTTGATAATTTGATTCCAAAGTTCCAACTAGTTTTTTTTAGCTTGTCGAAAACATCGGAAGCACTCAACGTAGAAATTCCTGACTTCCTCTATTACCAATACGACTTAAGAGTCCTTGATCTCTCCCACAACAACATCACCGGAATGTTTCCATCATGGTTGCTTAAGAACAATACACGATTAGAGCAACTATCTTTAAGCGAGAACTCCTTTGTTGGTGCTTTACAATTGCAAGATCATCCATATCCGAATATGACCGAATTAGATATATCCAACAACAACATGAACGGTCAAATTCCAAAAGATATTTGTTTGATCTTTCCAAATCTATGGACCTTAAATATGGCTAAGAATGGATTGAAAGGTTGTATTCCTTCTTGTTTGGGAAATATTAGCTCTTTGAGAGTGTTAGATTTATCCAATAATCAGTTGTCCACAGTAAAACTAGAACAACTAACAACAATAATGTTTCTCAAGCTGTCAAACAACAATTTAGGTGGGAAAATACCGACCTTGGTGTTCAATTCTTCTACCTTAGAATATCTCTATCTAGGTGGTAACAACTTTTGGGGTCAGATATCAGATTTTCCATTATATAGGAGGAAAAGGTGGATTGTATTGGATTTGAGTAACAATCATTTTTCAGGCATGCTTCCAAGGTGGTTAGTCAATTCTACAAGCCTTATCGCAGTTGATTTGTCCAAAAACCATTTTAAGGGTCCGATCCCAAGAGACTTTTGTAAGCTTGACCAGCTTGAATATTTGGACTTTTCTGAGAACAACTTGTCTGGATACATACCATCTTGTTTCAGTCCACCACAAATAACCCATGTGCATCTATCCGAAAATAGATTGAGCGGTCCTTTAACATATGGATTTTATAACAGCTCTTCCCTAGTTACGATGGATCTTCGAGATAACAGCTTCACCGGCTCCGTTCCAAATTGGATTGGCAATCTTTCATCATTGAGTGTTCTTCTTCTAAGGGCTAATCACTTAGATGGTGAGCTCCATGTTCAGTTATGCTTGTTAGAACAATTAAGCATTTTGGATGTTTCACAAAACCAGCTCTCTGGTCCACTGCCCTCCTGTTTGGGCAATCTTACTTTCAAGGAAAGTTCCCAAAAAGCATTCACGTATCTCGAATCTTTTTCAATACCATGGTCCATAGAAAATGCTTATGATGAAACAATGGGTCCACTACTAGTGGATAGTATGTTCAACCTAGTAAAGGATTATGTGCTTAACTTTACAGAAGAAGTGATAAAATTTACAACTAAAAATATGTATTATGGTTACAAGGGGAAAGTTCTCAGCTACATGCTTGGTATTGATCTCTCCAATAACAGCTTCGTAGGAGCAATCCCACCAGAATTTGGAAACTTAAGTGAGATACTGTCTTTAAACTTATCACACAACAATATCACTGGATCTATCCCTGCAACATTCTCAAACCTAAAGCAAATTGAGAGTTTGGATCTTTCTTACAACAACTTGAATGGTGTCATCCCTCCAAAACTTATTGAAATTACCACTCTGGAAGTTTTTAGTGTGGCGCACAATAATTTGTCAGGTAAGACACCCGAGAGAAAATATCAGTTTGGGACCTTTGATGAAAGCTGTTACGAAGGAAATCCTTTCTTGTGTGGACCTCCATTGCGAAACAATTGTACTAAGGAAGCAGTGCTGTCACAGCCAGTGCCTGATGATGAACAAGGAGATGATGGTTTCATAGACATGGAGTTTTTCTACATCAGTTTCGTTGTATGTTATACAGTTGTGGCGATGACAATTGCAGCAGTTCTCTACATCAATCCATATTGGCGACGCAGGTGGTTGTACTTCATCGAAGACTACATAGATACTTGCTACTATTTTGTGGTGGCTAGCTTTCGCAAGTTCTCCAACTTCAGAAGGTGAATTTGTTACTGGGAAGACGGTCGTTCCTAGTTTGTGATGATTGTTTGTCCTGTATGTCTAGCTATTGGGTGTTTATTTTGTAGTGTACTGTAAGCTCAGCCTTTCTATTTGATTAGTTATTTGGGCTTAAATATATAAGCTGGACTTGTCATTCCTGAACCATTAGGAAGGGAACTGATTTGGACTGGTCATTGACTCGGCTGTGATTACTCTTTCAACTCTCAAGACTTGTCTGAAAATGAATTGCTAAAACCACTACTAAGTAGAAACAAAACATTATATGCCTCTGTTTCAAGGGCTACCCCACCTCAGTTATTCAATCAAAGCATTGAAATCAGAGCAAGAAGATCCACCTTCTTCAACAACCTTCCTAGCCGTTTCTCCTAGCTTCTTTGCTCTGCTCCTCATTTCCTCTGTTTCTTCACCCATCATAATTTGAGTGATTGCCTTCACTACAGCTTCACTTTTAACATGATCTCCATGCACTCTAAGCCATTCCTTAACTCCAACACCAACTCCAGTTTTTAAAACAGAATTAGAATCGTGGAGGTGATCATGAGATTTTTCCAGCAAGGCGACATACATAGCAATATGCAGCAATAAAATGTTAAAGAGTTTGATAACAATGCGAGAAGAAAAACAAAAGGTAAGATGTTTAGAAATTCAATGCTTGGCTGCATTATTACCTGCTGGATCCATGGGGGCAGCGGGCATGGCATTTTGAGACCTGATCTCCATCGAAAGCATCTCCAGAGATATTTTACACAGATAATCAGATAGAAATCAGATATTAATAACAAAACATTAGATCTCAGAGCAATCCATGTTACCAGAGGAGGAAAATGGATATATGCTGTATCATTTCATCTTCTATGAGGATATACTTCTGTTTCCTCTCTTTTTATTTAATTATTTATGTATTGATTCACTATCTGCTTTTTGCACTCTTCCCTTGTACTTGAACTTGGTCACTCTAAATAAAACACTTGTCAAGAGAATTAACAAAATGATGTGAACTCCCAATCAGCCTTGCATACAGAATGAACGGTAAGGAAGTGTAGGCACACTACACACACATTTGTACAAGCATAAATGCGTGTGTGTGTTCATGTCTAGATAATATCGTAATTATTGAACCTCGCATTAGGCAAATACCTGATTGGTAGCGGTAGTATAAATCTTTTCCTCAAAACGTATGGAAAATTTCTTGAGTTCTTGTAATCCCTCCTAACCAAAAAACAGAAGATGCCTTTTTAATGTCTCCATTCTGCATATGCAAATCATTACGTTTCATTTTTAATGACCAGGCAAAGTATAGAGAAGTTAGCAACAACGAGCAAGAACCCTGAACTCATAAACCACACCAATATCAGAAATGAGTGGAATCATTAGCAAAAAGTAAAAACAAATAATGAGATAAGCAAGAGTTGGTCAAGTAATATAAGACTTCAAAATACATAGACATCCTTTCCCTGTATTATTCCAGAGGTACAGAGTACTTGGCCACCCTTCTGTCTAAAAATTCTAGCTACGAGCTTCATGGTTAATTTTCTTGAACTGGAAGAACCTTTCATTTATGGCTATGTTCCAAGATATATTAGTGACTTAGTTGCAAAGCAGGGGAGTCTCTGTGAAAACATTACAATAGCATTTACTCTCAGTAAGAACACTTCGATGCATGTGCTGTAATTGACAAAGAAAAGAAGAGAAATCCTTTCAATATCTGAAAATGCAATGAGTTAACCTTATCTCACACTGCAATATATACTCTACAGTATTCATTGACCACTGCAAGTGCTAGCAGTAGCTGTCTATATGATTTTGGATGTAGAGAGGTCAACAAAACATTCAACTTTATGCTGAGAAACCATACACCATTGTGGCTAATTGATTTTTATCTGCTGCTTTTCTACTTTAAGGCTCCGTTTGTTTGCTGGAAAGTGATTTCCTTGAAAAGTGAATTCCTGAAAAGTGAATTATTTTTTGATGTTTGGTAGTGTTATGGAAAATGAACTGGAAAACACTTTTCAGTATTTGGTTATGTTATAAAAAATAAACTGGAAAATAATTTATTAATGAATTAATTTTTTTTCAAGTTTATCTAAATATATATAAAATATTTAATATAAATATTTAATCACTTATAATAAAAGAATGAAATCTAAAAAGTACAATGATGAATTTTTTTTTATTATATCCTATATTCATATATAGCTTATTTTATAAAATATAACTATATATGCCATATCATATTATAAAGAAATAACCTTGTGAAATATTTCTTAAGTAAAACCTATTAATATATTTTTTTCAATTTTAAAAGCTTAAAATAAGTTTTTTTTTCATATGAAGAAAGCCAAATTAGTTTATGGTAAGAGTTATATATTTGGGTTTTTGTTTTTGTATGAAGAATTTTTTAAAAGATAAATAGATACAAAAATATTTTGATGGGTTTTTTGGATAAAGATTATATTTTTTTTTTACAGGTAAAGGCAATTATCCCTTTAATATCCCTTTAATATATATCAAATAAGCATCAAGAAATAAATATAAATATCTAACATCAAACATAGTCATGCATAAATATTAAGTTTCAATATCATATATATACATATTAGTTTAAATTACAAACATAAACATGCTAGACCGAATTAAACAAGTAAACATACTTGTCAAACAACAAACATAGTCTGAACCCAAATTTTGAATATAGTCAAACCATCTTAGTAAGCAGGCCTGTAGTAGTGTTGGTTCACAAAATTCTGAACCCAAATTTTCCTCAAATTAGCATTTTTTGGCATAAATGCTTTTGCCAACATTTCATTTTGGACCAAGTGATCAAATGCTTCCCCAAGAGTGATCTCATCAAAGCCTTCAATTTTCATCACTTCTGTATACAGCGCATTATCTTACTATTCATAACATGAAAGTGAAGTTTTCTGATAACAAAACCTAAAAATTTGGGGAAATAAATATTAAAAAAAGCATATAAAATACTTCTACAATCAATACAATAACTTATGCTGAAAGAAGCTAACAATGTATAATAGTTATGGCAATGATATCTGATTCCCTAAACAAATAAGGTCTTAAAATATATTATCTAAGACCATAAAATTCAATTTCTCGATGATAAAACCGTTTTGAAAATTATACAATTCATAAGTTCACAACAATCAATAAACATTGCGCAATGAAATCCATATAATTACCGGCATAGTCCCACAAATTTATCCATATGTAACAAATATAATCAAACACTAATCATAAATTAATCAAAGCAAAATAAAACACAAATTTATGTTTATTAGGTTTGTTATAATTCCCCTTATTAAACTTCCTCTCGCTCTCGTTCCCTTGTTCCCATTCCCTCGTTCCCCTATTCCCATTTCCCTATTCCCCCATTACCTCTCCCTCTCCCTCTCGGTTTCTCTCATTCCACCATTCCCTTGTCCCCTGTTCCCTCTCGGTTTCTCTCATTCCCCTTCCCCTGTTCCCTCTCCCTCTCGGTTTCTCTCATGCCCCTGTTCCCTGTTGGTTTTCCCCTGTTCCCTCTCGGTTTCTCTCACCATTTGTTCTCTCTCGCCAAGAATTCCTTAACTTCCTCTCTCTCTGTGCACAAAGAAGCAGGACAAAGATCACAGATTCAAGGGGTAAGAGGGCTAGACCTCAAAGACCTGCTCCTCCTTCCCAGTTCTTCTCCCTCTCTCCCCTGGCTACTTGTTCTAGTAACGTTGGGATTTGAAAAGAGAGCAAGGGTTGATTTTCAACACATTAATTGATTCCCCTCCCTTTACTTTGCCTCTCTGGATCCGGGACGGGGTAACAGGGAAGGGCTGCTTTTTGCTGGGAAAGTTTGGGGATTTTGCTTTGATTAATTCACAGTAATCTTGCCCCCCTTTTTGCCTCTCTCTGTTCCCTTGATTTGGTTTAGACAACAGGTTAGAAATTTTAGCTGCCGAATGTGAGTGTTGAAGAAGAAAACTGTCATGGAAAAAAAAAAGTTTTTTGTGGCTTGCTTGATGAATTTGGTTTGTTTTAACTAGCCGAATGTGATGAGGTAAGATGAAGAAGAAAACTATGTTATGGAAAAAATATGACAGGTGTCGCACATCAAAATCCATGCGGCATCGGCTTGGCGATTTTTCGTTATGAGTTTTGCTTGATTCGTTCGTTGGGAGTCGCCACCTAGTATTCAATTGAGGGCTACTAGGAAACCCGGGTATATTGGTCTTGTCAGAGATTCGCGGGTAAGGGATTGGTTGTGGTTAGGGAAGGTATTAGCACCCCTAATGCATCCTACCTGAGGTAAGCTACTTCGTGGCTTTGACGTGTTAAAGAAGTTTTAAAATTTTATCTTTTCATCGGGTATCAGAAATATAACTTACGTATAAGCTAATAATTATTGACCGTGATCCAATCAAAATATTAAATTCTTCTTTAATCTTTGCAATTTTATCATAAAAAATATATAAAAATAAAACAAATACAAACACACACATTCACTTTTACTATATTTTTTTGTTTCTTTTCTTTTCTTTTCTTTTCCTTTTCTTTTTTTGCTTCCATATTTACAAAATACAAATTACAAAAACTCAAAACTAAACAAATATTACATTAAACAATTTAAAAATTACAAAATGACCAAAAACAACCCGGAACAGTGTCAGGCCGACTGCTGGAGCTGCCAGAACAGTGGCGGCGCGTTGTTCCACGCGCCACCGCCACTAATGGCGCGTGGATTCACCTGTCGCCACCGATGAAGGTGATAGAAACCGGTGGATCGGGAACCTCTTCCTCTTCTCTGTCTCCCTACGCCGGCGGTGACCTGCAGCAACAACAAAAACGCAACAACCAGTTGATTTTAGTTTTTATTTCCTTTGTTTTTCAAATCTGCTTCGTTTTGTTTTCTTCTTCTCGGTTTGCTATGAGAGGGTGCTGTTGCTGGGGAGGAAGGAGAACAGATCTGAGTCTGTGGGCGCCGCTGTGCTCTGGCTGCAGTAGAAGGCTGGCCGGCGAGAGCTGGGTCTCTGTTTAGCAGAGACGGGAATGGCTGAAAGAGCAGAGGAGGAAGGAGCGGTGGACCGAGTGAAGGCCATGGATGGCAGAGCGGGTCGTCGCTGCTGGTTGAAGAACGCGGGCAGCTCTGGCGGATGAGGAAGGGGACAATGCCTGTGGGCGCTGCTGCTGTCGGCCGCCGCTGGTTTCTTCGGTGGGAGGAGGCTGTGAAGGGGGGAGTTGTGGCCGGGTCTGTATGGGTCTAGGAGGGGAGACCAAAGGAAGAAGGGGGGGCGGTGACTTTTCTGGTTTTGGGAGAAAAATTCCAACCGGGGAGGGGGGCGGCTGAAAAGGAAAGAGGAAGGCTTGTGCGGGGAAGGGCAGGTGATGGGTCGGCTGAGATGGGTGGGGGGCGGCTGTTTGGGTAGTGATGGATTTAGGTTTAGGGTTTGTTGTGTTTCCCCCCTTTTTTCAAAATTACCCTCCCCTTTTGTGTGTTTAAGGCTACTATATATAGGCAAAATATTGTTTGGGCCTCAAAATTGGTCCCTCAACTTTCTTTTTTTGTAAAATTTGATTTTTCTTGTTTTTTTGGATTTTTCTTATCAACATCGACTCGAATGAGAAAAATCGGTGATTTTAATATATAACGCGTTAAAAGTCGAACGCATTCCAAAGATCTTTGAAAATTTAAATTCTTTTGAGACGATGCTGAAAATGGTAAAAACTATGCAAATATATTAAAAAACCTATTTTTTGGATTTTTTGTTATTTTTTGTTATTTTTGGATTTTTCAACAATTTTATTAAAACATGGGTCAAAAATTGAGTAACAACAACAGGTAGCAGATTTATCAAGAATATCAAAGGATTTATGCCATAATTTTTACAGATCTAAAACGAAGAAGATAAAAACATAAAGGAAATAATAGAGGAAAAAAAGTACCTGAAATCAATTGGTCCAGAGAAATGCTTCAATTGTTCCAGAGAAATGCTTTTGTTCCAGCTTCCAATTGTTTTTTAAAAGAGAGAGAGACCGTGATTTGAGAAAATAGATATAATGAAAGAAAGGAAAGTGTTTTCCTTCTGATAAGGAAAGGAAAACACTTTCCTTCGATAAAGTGAGTTTTTTATTTTGACTGGAATTAAGTTTCCTTTGACTAGTTTTCCATATTGTTACCAAACATGGGAAAATGAGGAAAATGAATTTCAGAAATTTGTTTTCCTAGAAACAAACACGACATAAGATCACTATCATTTCAACCTTGTAGAAGTTGAAACAAATAGAAGGCCCAAATCCAACACCATTCATTTAAGTTCAGTTGCAACTCGAGTTTTAAATTGAAACACATATGCTCATAGCAATAGATTAACCTTGAAATTTAAAGCGAAACAAGCTTCATGCAGCCATCCAAGAGGTCATCATCAAAATAAGAGATTACAGGAAATTCCAACAAAAATTACTTCCCAGCACTTTATGTTCCCTCAAGTTTGCTTCTTGTGAGAAACACATGAGAAGATGAAAAAAAAACAAAAAAAAGAGGTGTGTGATACTTGAGGTTGCCTCATGGCAATCCAGCTGATTTTAATTAACCTTTTGCCCTTCTCCTTTTCTTTCATATAAATAAAAAATTTACTATTTTGCAGCACTTGCACATATTAGGAAACAAATACTTACATTTTGTTGACTATTCTTTTCCGTGAGTCAGGCTGCAATTGAATTCTGCAATCACCCGTGTCCATGACAGGTTCTCCGCCTGGGACAGTGGGCCAACCAAAAAAATACATATTGCATGTTAGAATAAACCCTAAAATGAAAGTCAGGAACGACAAGAAGAGTAAAAGCACATCAAGGACATGGAAAATGGAATATCATGTACTTTATTAAAGAAACCAGCCAAATATGGATGCATAACAAATATACACAACCATTGAGGACAAGGGGCGAGGATCCTGGGTATTCGGGCATTCTAAGCAAAGATTTGGGCCTGAATCTTCATGGTGCTTCTAAACCAAAGAAGCATTCCCTCGTGAGGACGGAGGGAGGCATGTAAAAGGCGTGGGTGGGCTATAGTCCAGGTCAAGATTTTATCAATATTTTTTTATTAATTTTATATAAAATAAATTTGTAATTCTTGATTGAGTTATCAAAAAAATTCTGAAAATTTATATGGAGTCTTCTAATATGATGTTTAGCTTGGGTTAAAATTTCAAATTTTTGAAGAAATTCAGAAATTTGATGAAAAATCACAATTTGACCAGTTTTACGTTATTGAGTGTAATTTTCAATCCGACCATCAGATTGAGCTGAAATTTTATGAGCAATCTTAAAATATATTGAATAAAATCTGGTTAAAATTTTAGGATGAACAGAGCTTGGTAGTGCTAACAAAAAAAAACCATCAAATAAAAGCAAAACGACTCATTAAGGGTAAAATGGTTATTTGCCATTAAAAAATAAAACAAATTAGCTCTTCCTTCCTTTTATATGTTGCCGACCGGGTAGAAGCAGAATAAGAAAAGAAAGAAAAGAAAAGGCGAGAGAGAAAGAGAGAAAAGTAAGGGAAAAACATAAAAAAATCTAAGAAAAAAGAAAAGAAAAGTGAGAGACTAACTTTGTAAACTTACAAAGTCCAACTTATAAAATACTAATCTAAGGAAGAATCAAGTGAAGGAAGGAAGAATTGAGAGAGAAAAAAATTTAATTACTTTGTTTTCCAGTTGACATGAGATTGCTATTTTATCCCGGTTGGGGGTTGTTACAATATCGATTCAGATTCGATTATAGATGAATTATATTCCACAAAACATTGAAGGATATAACTTCAATAGTAGGTTTATTTTTTGTTTCACTTCAATTTTATGTATTTTCAAATTTATTTTTTTAATATTTTAGGTTGTATATTTGAATTAAAACTTTATTAATAACTTCAAAAATTCATTTACATAAATTAATAATTTATCTTAAAAAATATATATTAATTTAATAGTTCAGGACTGGAAAAATTCCTAGCTCCGCCTTGCTTCTAAGCAAATACTTACAGTCAAACCCCCTCCCCTTCCCCTCATGTTCTTGTTATTAATTTATGTATATATTTACTTCTCTGAAATAATAAATATTGTAGGGAGCAAGTAGTGTAAATAGAAAGAGGAAAATACCACATCCCCAGAAGAATAAAGAAATAAGAAGAAAACAAAACAAAGTCGTAAAACGAGGCCTTTCAATCCCCAATGAATATCAGCAGACTAAATACCACAACAAAAATAGAAGATGAAGAGGCCAGAAACACTAAACCATCCCAAAGAGATTGTCTAACATGTTTTAATCTAGGAAAAAGATGAAGAAAACAACGAGCATTAACAATGAATATTTCATGTTATCATCAACTCTAAAGAGTAGACTGATAAGAATCAACTTAACAAATTTACAGGCACATCTTTCTTTGAATAGACAACACAATAACCCTGACCATACTAAATGCTCCACTCACAGAAGAATCGGCTGATTGCGCCTTTCTTCGAGTTGCGTTCACGAGCAGCGATTTCATCGATCCGATTGAAAACGCAGACGTAAATCTTTTTTAAAAATAAAAATCATGATAGAAAAGTAAGCACCTGAGGGAGATTTGAAGCCTTATTGGTTGAGGTGGCGGTGGTTTCCTAGAGCGGAGGAGGGAAGGAGAGAGAGCTCAGGTGGGGAGAGGTGAGGAATGTCGGACCAAAGTGAACAGAGCTTGACAGATGACTTTATTCTTTTCTAGATTCACTAACAAACTAAGAGAATTGTATTCTTGTGCTGCTTCACTGTTCATAACTAACAAACTAAAACTAAAGGAATTTTATATATATATATAATAAAAAAAAAACTAAGAGTGCTCATTAAAACACGGTGCACTGTGTGTGATCCTGTGGCTTCACAGTCTTTACCGCGCTCCCTCTCTGTTTTTCGCATTCCTTCTCGCGCGGTGGGTGTTCCCGCGCTTTCTTCTAGGCTGCTGAGGCTCCCTGGCGTCTTTTCATCGACTTTGTCTGGTGCATGTTCAGATTGAGGCGGTTTGGCTGGTGCTAGGCGCGCGAGGAGATGTTAGCCGACGGGTAATCACCTGCATCGGCTGGGATGGCTTCATTGAAGCTGTCCTCTTGGTCTGTGGTGGGCCTTCTCATTAATTGAGACAATTCTAACTTGTTTTTGTTAAAATAATTTTTTTTTTCTTAACTGAGACATTGTTTTTGTTTTTATAAACTCTTTTCTATTATATTTTTTTATCAACTTTTTTATAGAAAATATCATATAAATTCTGGTTCACTTTTATTCTTGGTTGTAATATAAAAAATAAAATATTGATTTATATTTATTGATTTAAAATAATTTTATCAAATTTTTTATAGAAAATATTGATTTAACACTAAAAAGCAGAAGATAAATTGTTTTAAGGCTAAAAAATTAACTGTTGTCTCAATCTAATTTTTATTTCTGTTATTGATTTATATTTATGTTTTATGTTATGTGGAAACTTAATCATTATAGTAAAAAGTAACAATAATTTTATGAACTATTTAAGGTGTTCTAACAATCTCAAAACAATTTTTTTTCTAAAATATTTAGTGTGTGTGTGTGATGATCCAGTTATATATGGAATAGATAATCTGCCAAGAACAAATTGATTATATGTTGACATTGGAATAGATAATCTGCCAAGAACAAATTGAATAGATAATCTGCCAAGAACAAATTGATTATATGTTGACATGGATTAATAAAAAATAGTCTAATTTAAGTAGGAAGTGTAAAGTGTATATAGGAAGTGTAAAGTGTATATATCTTCTGTTAAATTCCATGACTATGTTAAATTCTTTGTCGTTTGTTATTTGTGTACTTGTTGCATTGATTCTACAGGGAAATAAATTTTATGTTGCATGGTATTTTCCTTTGTTGTTGTGTTGATATGAGAAAAAGAAAACAGAAGATCGGAAAAAAATTGCATTAATATAAATACAATCCGAAAGATATAACTAAATTTTCAAAGGCTCAGCGTAAATACTAAAGTTCAAGAGAGAGAAAAGATCATGAGGAGGAAAAATAAACTTTGTCATTGTCGAACCACCGCAAATATAACAACTACACCTTCACATTACACATTGGACTATCACACGCCTCCTGAATGACGTGATGGACCATCACGTATTGACACGTGCTATACACATGTCAGCCTTTCATTGATTTATTAATATGTCAATACTTTAAATTACTAAATAGCTTCTAAGAGCATCTAAATATTACAAAAAAGCTATATTGTAAGGATGAAAATGCTATCCCAAGCCAGCTTTAGATTTTTTTTATTCTAAGGTTAACTTTGTCATTTTACAGTACACAAAATAAAATGTGGCAAAGACTAAAAAATGCCTCTTGTCAAGGTCTGTAACAACCCCGATTTTCTACATTTTTTTTCACGATACATTGGAAATTTTCAGGTAATTTTTTTTTTTGATATACAGGTTCCACCAAAATTTCCATCAAAATTTCGGCAGAGTCTCCCCTATACTGGGAGGTCCCAAGTTATCGACATATACCCTGTTTACACTTCTAATATCTCACATCTCCTCATAACTCGATTACAACCCAATCGTCCTAGGTCTCAACCCAACTTATTATCATCAACACAACACATCTTATTCAATAACATCATATAATGTAGTTCAAATGAAAGATTCAATTTCAACTATAAACATGCATGGTTAAATAGGTACTTAGAGTTTCAACCATTAGATTAAATGCATACATTCAAATTTACGGATTGATATTACATCTCAAGTTTTAGGAGATAAGTCTTTTAATTTACATATAATTTACATGGTCAAAAGCAAAAGACAAACTAAACTAGTATCACTCTTGACACGACCCTGATGGACCTGAAAATAGAAATTAACATGTACACATAATTATAAAAGACAGTAACAAGCAATAACAATGGCAGACAATAATCTCTACGGAATTTCTTTTGATATATAAAATTAGGCATAAACCTCTTTTACAACATATATTTTCCATCTATTACCAATATCCATCTAATATCCTATCTCATTTGCCAAGAATAATTCCATTTTGGAAATCTCAACACAACTCAACGGTTTGCGAACACCATCTCCTTATAAATCAATTCTTACTTAATACCAAGATATTCCTCTCTTGGTATCATTAGCTTATCTCATTCTTTTGGAATGACTAATCCATATATTCCCTTTCTGAATCTGTTGCTAAAAGGTAATCGCTGAAACTAATAAATCTCATTAGTATCATTAGTCTTCTAATATTGGGCTAGACTAATCAATTACATTCACATGTCAATATCAATACAACCGATCAGTATCATTAACTATTCCTTCCTTAGAATAGTTAATCAAATCTTATTCATATCTGGTTTACCATCAAAATTGTCGATGTCAAGAACCCTTGACATCATTAGCCTCCTTACCTGGAGTAGCAAATCACACCAGAAATGGTTGTCGATACCAATGTGACCTATTGATATCATTAACTATTCTCGACCCGGAATAGTTAATCAATGCCATTTGATTCTTCCATTCGTGCCGAACCCCTTTCATTTTTCTTATTAACATCATATGCATTGTAACCACGGTTGCCAAGTATCATTCACACACAATCTTAGTTATCAACACTACGGTCACTAAGCATCCTTCACATAACTTTGGTCACCATCATCACAGTGCTAAGTATCAATTTATGCCCTTAGCCACCGTCATTATGGTGTTAAGTATCATTGTAATGTATCCTTAGCCACCAACACTATGGTAACCAATTATCTATCAATTCCCCTCCAATTTCCAAGTCATTGTGTCTACCTAATAACCACATTAATTAATTTACTCAATATCTTAGTCATATTTTAATTATTTTACTCATAACATTTAGAATTTACTACTTCTAACTTCAATAAATTAATTCACATAATCTCTTCAAAACTTAACTATCCAACTACTCATCCTGATTGCCAATAATTCTGGTAATTTCATATAATTACCCACACATTTGGTTAACCTTCCTCGGTTACCAATAAATCTAGTAATTTCATATGAATTACCCAGCCTCCAGCTAACCTCTTTTGTTAGCCAATCAATCCGGTAATTCCATACGAATTACCCCATATTCGGTTAACTTCCTCGTAAATCAATAAACCCGATAATTCTTTTAATTACCCAAGAAATCTGCCTAACCCATCCTGGTTGCCAAAATCAATCCGGTAATTCCATACGAATTACCCCATATTCGGTTAACTTGCTTGTTAACCAATAAACCTGGTAATTCTCTTAATTACCCAAGAAATCCGGCTAACCCATCTTGGTTACCACAATCAATCCGGTAATTCCATACGAATTACCTAGCATTCGGCTAACCTCTTTTGTTAGCCAATCAATCTGGTAATTCCATACGAATTACCCCATATTCGGTTAACTTGCTTGTTAACCAATAAATCTGGTAATTCTCTTAATTACCCAAGAAATCCGGCTAACCCATCTTGGTTGCCACAATCAATCCGGTAATTCCATTCGAATTACCCAGCACCCGGCTAACCTCTTTTGTTAGCCAAATAATTTCGGCACTTTCTCTTAACTTACCAATAGTTCTCATTTGTAATAATCACTCAACTTATTCATTTGTTTCATTCTTTTAACATCAATTAAACACACAACACAGATATTTAAGAAAAACTGATAATTACAAAATAAGGTGATGAATCACCTACCTAGAATAGGTGCACGTGCTGCCACTCCATGCAATTGTCCAGTCCCCACAGCTTTCCCTGTACCACCAGGGATTCAATTTTTATCAACAATACAACCAACATCACATCCAGGGATTCAATTTTTATCAACAATACAACCAACATCACATCTTCATTTAATTCTCATTCAACTAGTATTCTCAAACTAATCACAAGGAATTTTCTTTAAGATCTCATACTCTTACTCATTTTAATGTTTATATTCATTCTTATAATTTTGTTATCAAAACCATCACTCAACAGCAATTCCAAGCAACGATTAAAAATTGTCTAATTCCGATCAATTAAGCTTAACCAACCCAGAACACTATCTAGTGTCTTAATCATAACTAAAGTTGTAAAACTCAGTTTTGGGCGTGATTTATCTCTATGAAAGGCTAAACATAGAGATACAACTTTTATGAAGAAACCAACTCCACATTATTTTGTTTTAAGGCTCAAAATCAACAATCACAATAGCCCCTTCTTTATAGCTAAAATTTTAGACAACGAGGATTTTCATTCCTTGGAAATCCTTTTCAACTTCCAACTTATTTTCATGCAAAATCAACATCATCCAAGGTCATTTGGCATCATTAAATCACAAATTCAAACCAATCCTAAAGCAAAACATTCAAACAATTTCCCTACCTCTACAATATAGCAAGATTAGACCAAAATAAGGAAACTCATTCCTTTTGAGATTTCTCCTATTATTATTATTAATACAACAAAATGATGAACTATTCATTTTCTTTCACTTTCTCCTCGTGCGATTAAACATATATGGAAAACCTTAACAATTAATATTCTCAGATCATTATCACAATAATAATTTCACCCTACTAATTGGGATCCATGACAACCTTCATTAACTAACCATTTGCTAAAAACACTTATGGCTAGCTTTAAATATGTTTTATTTTTCCAAATTTCTTTCATTTCAATTTCTTCATGGTTCCACCCCATTTATATCCACACAACCAACAAGTTAGCTTTCTATTCAATCAACATGTTCTATTCAATCAACATGTTCATATAGCAATGTTCCTTACTATTCTTACACAATAATCATTCTTCCCCTCATATAAAGAATACACAATGAATCTATAATAATACTAATAACAAGAACATATTTTACCATTACATCTTCCATAAAACCTACACCCACACAATTCTAATTTCATCAAAACATGTATTTAATCAAGCTTACTACATTTTGCCAAAACTAGCAATAGATTCAAAAGGAAATAAGTCATCAACCTCTTATTATTGTTTCAAACCCAACGGTCAGACTACATATCATAGAGTTGTGCATAATATATCTCCAAATCATAATGATCCAACAGTTAAATCTCCCTAGATCTGAAGAAAACCGAGCTTACCTGAAAATGGGCGAGCTATTGTTCAACATGCATGAAACCTTGACGGAGAAATATTTTCAGATCTCCACCGTCCGGAATGAAGGTAACATATAGCCGCACCACATATCCAAGAATGAGCATGATCCAACGGTGAAAGAGAGCGAAATCATCCGGCGACCAAAACTGCCCTGCAGAATTATTTTCTTTTGTTTTCCAGGACATTTTAGATGATGATTTCTATCAAATGGATTGTGTTCCTTCAAATCCCTCTGTTTAGCTAGTAGAGGAGTGGGAGAAGAACAATATAGCAAAAACTCAGCATGATCCAACGGTGGATTCTAGAGATATGGCTACCTGAGTATTATTGTTTCTTCCAAATTCTACACCCCTCTCTCTAGCCGAATTCTCCATTGTCTCTCCCTCTTCTCTTTTTTTTTTCTTTTTCCTTGAACTGGTGGCCTTTGGCTGTTTTAAATGTACATTTTCCTCTAATTTCAATTATGTCCCTCATTTATGCCTTTATGTATTTCACTCCCTCATTTTATCAATTATGTCCGGTTTATTTCTGCTTGAATCGTTAGTCTTTATTGAACTCCAATTGGGATGTGATCTTTAACCAAGGTAGGAAAACATATTAATAGACTTCATGCAAAATTGCATCCCGATCCGACGATTGGATTGAGAGCTTTGCTTTCTAATGTAAAATTGGTCATTTCATGACTTTTCATAAACAATCTAGATTTTTCTTGTTCAATCTTCACATAAAATCATATCAATTGTCCTTCTAAACCTTTAAGGTCATTTTATTATTTTGGAATATATTCATTTTAGAATTTCCACCTTTATTTATTTATCGGGCTTATTACCGTTTCAAAATAACATCACTAATTTTAATCGGTGTTTGCACCTTCAGTCCTACCCTTTTCATTGCATTATCCTTTATTATAATGTATTCTTTATTACCTCACTTATTTCCTAGAAATATTTTTTCATTTTTCTTATTATTTTATCTATCAAAACACGTTACCAGTTTCTCTGTCCTTATGAATTCTAAATCAAAATTCATTTTATGGAGGTCATCTTTTCCATTATATATCATTATTTATCTATTATTTCTAATCTTGGTTTCCATCACTCATTGAAATATTACCACTTTCAGTCTTACGTTTACATGAGAGTTTACGCATCTGCATATTTAAATTATAAATTTCCAAGGTTTCACAAGGTCAATATTTTTTAACTCTCAAGGATATTGACGTTATTTTACTGTGCAAATAAAATAGAAAAGATAAAATAGACCCTGAACAAAAAGCCAATTTTTTTTTCTTTCAAGGGCAATGATGCAGTTTTAATGTGCAAAAAAAGAGTAAACTTGTTAAATTATCCCCAATCAATTTAAAAATAACCTTTAGATCACTTGACAACTTTACCTCGTTAGCAAGTCAATTGTTTTGTGTAGAGAAGGGCAAAAGGTAAATATATTATGCTAATCCATAATGTTTTACCTCACAGTCTATAATGAATCACTTGAATAATTGATTTGTTTTAAGTTTGTTTTTTTTATATAATTCCACTTTATTTTAGTTCATGTCTAGATTCTTAGCATGCATTCTCAATTCAAATCTCTCCTCTTACATGCAGATAATTGTTTTAAAATATTTTTTTTTCACATTTGACAATGCCGAAACTTTTTTTTTTGCGTTAAAAAAATCAGGATAGCAGGCATGGGCCACTTGTCTAGTTGGATACTATAATAACATTTCATTTTTATATGAATAGTGAAACACTTTATTTTTTTTTATTTGTTTTTTTTTTTTACAAATTAGTCCTTATTTTTTATTTAATTCTTTTTTTGGCCTCATTATATGAGATAAAGTTTTCAATTTAATTAGAAATAAACTACTATACTAAAAAAAGTTATGCTTCTCTTTATATATATTTTTTGGTTTTTTTAAAGTGGTCCTTATATTTTTTTCGCTTCTTGATTTGGTGTTTTTTCATTTTTTTTCCTTTCATTTTTTAACAAATCAGTCTTTAGATATTTTCTTCCCTTTTTTATTTAACTTTTTTTTTGGGTCTAATTGTATGAGATAAAGATTTTAATTTAATTTAATTTTTTATTATTATACTAAAAAAGTTAGGGTTTTCCCTCCTACTTCACTATTCATAGCCTCCCCTTTTTTAAAAAACAAAATTCTATCTTCTAAATTTTTCTTCTTTTTACTGAATGATTTTTACCATTTTTTCCTTTCAATTTCACTTTAATATTTTGTTGATTTTGAATTGGTCATCTTAATTTGTTTTTGTTTCCTTTATATGTGGTTATCACAGTCTCAAACAAACGTCTCTAAATTTATTTAGTGCTTAATTTTATAAGTATTTATTTTAGTTATTGCATCATTATATAAAAAATAGTTTTTAAATCTAGTGGAGTTCATGATCTGGGTTACGCATTTGACAAGATAAGTCGCGAAGCTCAAGTTGATATAATAAATCGTTATCTCAATGTTAAAAAAAGATATCATCTTGATTTTCTTTCTTAAAATTTAAACCATGTTTTTATTGGTCATTTGAGTTGCCTTAATTTGCACACGTCAAGCCAACTAGGTCATGTACGAACAACTCCCTTGCAAATAAATGTTAAACCTATGCTAGTTAAGAAGTCAAGTCGAGAGGTTTCGAGGTTGTCAATGGGATCAAGTTTAATAACAATGTCATATTGTTCCTTTGTTTTTAAACTCTACCTTCCAATTTTTTCTTTCTTTCAAATTGAATCATTTTTTGGCTTTTTCCTGTTTCATATTTTAGTATTTGGTTGATTTTGAATTAGTCTTGTTTCTGTTTGCTTTCTATGATATTATTAGAGTCTCAAACAAATATCTTGACATTTAGTTAGCACTCAATTTTACGAGTATTTATTTTTGTTATCATATTATTAAGTAAAAAATAATTAAAAAGTAAAAACTAAAGTTGTTAAACCAGATGAAGTTTATTATTAATTTTAAAAATCTATTTTTTACTTTCATATTGATTAATTTTGAACTTGATATAAATAAGGAGTCAAATCAGAAGAATTTAAAATT
Source organism: Populus simonii (assembly GCA_007827005.2). Lineage (NCBI taxonomy): Eukaryota > Viridiplantae > Streptophyta > Magnoliopsida > Malpighiales > Salicaceae > Populus > Populus simonii. The sequence continues at coordinate 4,169,499 of CM017466.2, read as the reverse complement.
AATCCATTATATCAAGTTTAATTACCATGTCTAGTTTCTTAAGCCTAGATGATTTTTTTTTTATGATGCGCAAAACATAAACTAGTTCATTCCAAAATATTTACAAGTAAACACTCACGCATATGATGATAAAAATTTGAGTAAAATTTTATATATCCAGTGTCTGTTTTTTGTGAAACAAACAAATTAATCCTTCAAGTTTTTTAAATAATTAATTGATTCTTTAATCACTAAGGAAATATTGCTGAGAGCTCAACATTTGACTAACAAAAAACTAATGAAGGGACCAGTTTATTAGCATACTGTAAAAGTCCAGGGATTAGTTTTAAGATCTAGTTATCATCAACAAAACAACCAAAACGAAATGCTATTTCACTGTTCATTGTCTCATTGTAGAAATGGCACTTTGTAATATTCTAGGGAAGATTAGTTTTCCCTCTGGGAACGGCCATCTGCAGATATTCCTGCATTATAAGTTTTGATTAAAGCATGGTATATACATAGCGATATGCAGCAATAAAATGTAAAAGAGTTTGGTAACACAGCGAAATATAAAACAAAAGGTAATGATGTTTAGAATTCAATTCTCTTTCTAATCCACACACTTATGCATACATGACAGTCCTGTAGTTCATAACTTGCCGCACCAGCAGATGGTAAACCAAGCCATAGAGAAACTCAGGGTGCTTCAACTTTAACTAGTTCTTTCTTTCAATATATGGTGCTTGGACCCCTCTAAGAACATTAGCGCTTATTCAAGAAAAAACAAATAAAGTTGTCAGACATAGAGACTATTATTATTATTATTATAAGAATACAGGGAAAGCCAAACACTTATAGATTCCTACAATATTTCCTCACATTATTTGTTTTTTTCATGATATTTTCCTTTTCCATTTTTATTGTTTTTCTTATATATGATTTTTTTTTCAAAATTATTTTTGTTGATTTCATTTTTAATATTGAGATGGTTGAAAATTTAATTTTATATTTTTTTCCTTTTTATTTTGTCTTTCTATGTGGTCTGCGAGTTTGTCGAAGTAACTCGAGTTGTCCCAGTTATGGATTTGATGAGGTTTTTTTTTTAATTGAATTTGATTTTTTTTATAGTCATATTGTTAAAAAAAACAGTTTTAATGAAAAACCATGTTATTAAATTTTATGAAGAGAAAAACCATGTTATTAAATTTTATGAAGTGATGAAAATTAAAGGATGTGGGTTTAAACATATTAATATGGAGCAATAAAATGTAAAAGAGTTTGGTAACAATGCGGAATATAAAACAAAAGGTAAGGATGTTTAGAAATTCAATGATTGGCTGCATTATTACCTCCTGGACCTACTGATGCAATTCAGGAGGAGATAGAGGAAGAGACCCTATAAAACATAAAGACTACTAGATGACGGAAACATGGAAAGTCAAGGAATCGTGAAGCTGGTTAAAAGCTTATTAGCTATAGTTATTATTTTTCTAGTTACCTGGTAGTTTCCTAGTTAGATTAGGATTAGAGTTCAATTACGTGTTAGATTATAATTCTTTAGTAGAGGGTTTTTAAAAAGAGAGCATAACATAAGATAGTCAATTTTCTTGTAATCAGACAATTGCTATTCTTTAAAATAAATCTGGAGTGATTCCTCCACAGAGAAATTCTGCCTTAATTATTGTTCTTATTGTGAGCAACGAGAGGTTGCAACAGGGAGCAATTACATCAATTTGGTATCAGAGTGGTTCATGACTGTAACCCGAAGCGGTAACTCCTACACAATGTCGAACACTCATGTTCCTAATAATCCCCCATGTGAACATACAAACTTACAACAACAAATCATCCATATCACCACTATATTAGAACAACTTTCTAACCGAATAGATGTTGTGGATGAACATAGAGCTCGAGAGGGAGTAAGGTCTCCCAATAGAAGGGGGCGTGGACAACTTCGTGAGGAGACACTAGAAGGAAGCCACATGATTGGCAGGGAAAACCTGGACGCTGAGTATAGAGATGTTGAACCCCATCACCACCGATTACAACTTCACAGAGAGGAACTTCCACGACACCTAGACAGGCGAGGACTGGAGAATCAACCCATCGATGAACTCACTAAGCGAATGAAGGTGGATGTGCCTGACTTTTATGGCAAAATGGAACCCCATGCTTTTGAAGATTGGCTAACCACCATCTAATATTATTTTGACAAGTTTGTTGTTTCAGAAGATCGGAAGGTTTAGTATATCAGAATGAAATTGAAGGGACATGCTCGTGTCTGGTGGGGAAGCGTGGAAGAACAACTATGACGTACTCAACGCCCACCGATCTCAAACTAGGAGAAAATGAAGGAACGACTGAAGGAGAAATACTTACCCATTGATTATGAGCAGATGATGTTTGAAGAAATGCTGCAACTAAGGCAGGGGTCCTTAACAGTGGATCAATATACAAACCGGTTCCATGAATTAACTATCCGTAGCAGAATTGCAAAGACCGACCAACAAACACTAGCCTGATATCGCAATGGCTTACGTGGGGAACTATACAAAGAAATGTTAATCACACGACTCATTACTATGGAAGAAGCATACCAACTAGCACTGCGTATTGAGAAACAATTAAGGAAGGGGACAAGAAAGAAAGGCATGCCAATAGATGGAAAGTCAGGACATTCGACAAGCTCCTCCGTGAAAAAACCACAATTATCATATGACTGACCGGGAGGCTCAATGTTGGGAGAATAGAGAGGAAAAACAAAGGTTACAGGTGATGGTCCACAGTGCTACAAATGCAAAGGGTTTGGACACTATGCTGTGTATGTCCCACCAGAGATAAGAAACTTGCCTTTATATGAGAAAGAGCTAACAATAGTTGTAAAACCCCAACAAATTAAAATTAAAATTTCAGAGGACTAAATGAGAATTCTATCGAGTCAAATCACAAAACATAGAAATATATATATATATATATGAATGAGAATTGGGCAAATAATTCTACAAGATAAGATTTTACTAGAAAATTGTTGAAATATATTAATAGTTTAGTTATGATACATTACATAAAAACACTAGAAAATGTATTAAAGGCAACCAAACAAGACCTAAACATTCTAATGAGAGTATAAATACAAATGAGAAAAACATTATTCTTCCTTCCTCATTAATGCCGCCAGCCAGAATAGAAACCTAAGGCATGCTCTTCAATTTGTTTTCACGAAAACACCACGCATGACCTCTAATAGAGAGTTTCAAGGGTGAGTGTGAGGGAAAGTGGAAAGAAAACCCAACATTTGAGACAAAGGAAGAGAGTGAGACGGGTGGAAGGTAGAAGGAGGAGGAGAAACACAAGAAAATTCAAAGGAAAGGAGGGGAAGAAGAAGTGTTGAGAAACACCTAACTCAAGCTCTATTTTGCTTGGTAAGTTAACTTTCATGGTCAATTTGTATTCTCGGTAGAAATTAAAGGAAAAGATGAAAACCCCCAAACATGGCGATCTTAGGGTTTGTACGGAAAAAAATATGGTCATATTATGAGCTGAAATGTGGTTTGGTTGAGTTGATAAAGTGTCTTGCTAAAGGAGGTGAGGTGACTATGACGTAAAGGAACTTTATTGCTTGAACAAATATGTTGTATTAGATAAATTGTACAGTGTTAATGTGAATAAGATAAATTACATGTATTAATTGGAAAAGGAAGTGATTTTTCAAAACTGAAATTGTTAAGTTAGTGGATTATAATGTTGCATAAAATTAAGACGAAATGTTGTTCATGTTGTACAAGTGGTGTAATGACTAAAATTAACTTGCAAGTCACAAAGATGAGATTAAGGGGGAAAATAAGTAATTTAAGTGGAAGAACTTAAAGGAATAGAGATAATATGTTTCAGCCTTTAGGAAGGTTTAAAGAGGATTTGATTGAGAAATGTTATAAATGGGTTCACAAGAAAGAAAATCCACAAAATAGCTATGGTCTAAGGGTAACAAGAGATTTTGAGTTGAAAAAGAATTTAGATATATACACATTGATAACTCACGACACATAATTAATTAAGGGAGAACATAACGAAAATAATGGCAAGACCTTACTTGAATTCAAATAGAAGTAGGGAACTTATGATAGTGGTTATCAAGTTCATAGATTGAGAACTGGACAGAAATTGTTATAACTTCCAGAGGAGATTAGGACTTGAAAATGACTAAATTAGAGGTAAGGATCTCATGAAAGTTGCAGTTTAAGATGTTAGCTTTTCAAAAAAACTGACCTTGCTTAATTTGGATATGAAACTCTAGAAATTTATAATTTAAATATGCAGATATGTAAACCCTCATATAACGTAAGACTGAAACTGGTATTATTTCAATGAGTGATGGAAACCAAGATTAGAGATAATAGATAAATAATGATATATAATGGAAGAGATGACCTCCATAAAATGAATTTTGGTTTAGAATTCATAAAGACAGAGAAACTGGTAATGTGTTTTGATGGATAAAATAATGAGAAAAATGACAAAATGTTTCTAGGAAATGAGTGAGGTAATAAAAAATACATTATAATAAAGGATAGTGCAATGAAAAGGATAGGACTGAAGGTGCAAGCACCGATTAAAAATCGGTGATGTTACTTTGAAACGGTAATAAGCCCGATAAATAAATAAAGGTGGAAATTTTAAAATGAATATATTCTAAAATAATAAAATGACCTTAAAGGTTTAGAAGGATAATTGATATGATTTTATGTGAAGATTGAACAAGAAAATTTGGATCGTTGACGAAAAAGTCATGAACTGACCAGTTTTACATTAGAAAGCAGAGCTCTCAATCCAATCATCGGATTGGGATGAAATTTTGCATGAAGTCTATTAATATGTTTTCCTACCTTTATTAAAGATCTCATTCCAATCGGAGTTCGGTAAAGACTAGCGATTTAAGCAGAAATAAACTAGATAGTTTACATAAAAAATAAAATAAAATACATAAAGGCATAAATGAGGGACAAAATTGTAATTAGAGAAAAATGTGCCTATAAAACAGCAAAGAGGCCACAAGTTCCAAAAAAAAAAGTGAGAGACAATAGAGAAAATTCGGCTAGAGAGAGAAGTGCAGAATTTAGAGAAAAACAATAATGCTCCGGTGGCCATATCTCTGGAATCCATCGTTGGATCATGCTGAGTTTTGGATATATTGTTCTTATCACACTCCTCTACTAGCTAAACAGAGGGATTTGAAGGTACACAATCCATTTGACAGAAATCATCATCTAAAATGTCCTGGAAAACAAAAGAAAATAATTCTGCAGGGCAGTTTTGGTCGCCGACCAATTTCTCTCTCATCCACCTTTGGATCATGCTCATTCTTGGATATGTGGTGTGCCTAGATGTTCCCTTCATTCTGGATGGTGGAGAGCAGAAACATATTCTCCAGAAAGGTTTCATTCATGCTAAACAGTAGCTCGTCCATTTTCAGGTTAGCTCGGTTTTATTTAGATCTAGCGAGATCCAACCGTTGGATCATTATGATTTTGAGATATATTATGGACAACTCTATGATATGTAGTCTGACCGTTGGGTTTGAAACAATAATAAGAGGTTGATGAATTATTGCCTTTTGAATCTATTGCTAGTTTTGGCAAAATTTAGTAAGCTTGATTAAATACATGTTTTGATGAAATTAGAATTGTGTGGGTGTAGGTTTTATGGAAGATGTAATGGTAAAATATGTTCTATTTATTAGTATTATTATAGATTAATTGTGTATTCTTTATATGAGGGGAATAATGATTATTGTGTAAGAATAGTAAGGAACATTGCTATCTGAACATGTTGATTGAATAAAAAGCTAACTAGTTGGTTGTGTGGATATAAATGGAGTGGAACCATGAAGAAATTTAAATGAAATAAATTTGGAAAATAAAACATATTTAAATCTAGCCATAAGTATTTGTGGCAAATTGATTAGTTAATGAAGATTGTCATAGATTCCAACTAGTAGGGTGAAATTGTTGTTGTGCTAATGATCTAAGAATATTAATTGTTAAGGTTTGTCGTATATGTTTAATCACACGAGGAGAAAGTGAAAGAAAATGAATGATTCATCATTTTGTTGTATTAATAATAATAATAGGAGAAATCCTAAAAGGGATGAATTTCCTTATTTTTGTCTAATCTTGCTATATTGTAGAGGTAGGGAAATTATTTGAATGTTTTGCTTTAGAATTGGTTTGAATTTGTGATTTAATGATGCCAAATGACCTTGGATGATGTTGTTTTTGCATGAAAATAAGTTGAAAGTTGAAAAGGATTTCCAAGGGATGAAAATCCTTGTTGTCCAAAATTTTAGCTATAAAGAAGGGGCTATTGTGATTGTTGATTTTGAGCCTTAAAACAAAATAATTTGGAGTTGGTTTCTTCATAAAAGTTGTATTTCTATGTTTTACAGCTTTAGTTATGATTAAAACACTAGATAGTGTTATGGGTTGGTTAAGCTAAATTGATTGGAATTAGACAATTTTTAATATTTGCTTGGAATTGCTGTTGAGTGATGGTTTTGATAACAAAATTATAAGAATGAATATAAACATGAAAATGGGTAAGAGTATTAGATCTTAAAGAAATTCCTTGTGATTGGTTTGAGAATATTAGTTGAATGAAAATTAAATAAAGTTGTGATGTTGGTTGTATTGTTGATCCTTGGTGGTATAGAGGAAGCTGTGGGGACTGGTCAATTGCATGGAGTGGCAGCACATGTACAAACTCTAGGTAGGTGCATCGCACCTTGTCTTTTCAATTTCTGTAAACTCATTGATAAATTTTAGAATTTATTGTTTTATTGCTTCAATAAATATTGTAATGAATATGAGTACCTTGCATACATTGATGTGTATCAACTAGTTATGATATAATTGGAATGGATACGAGTGTCTTACGTACATTGATATGTATCAAACTTGTGATGATATTACTAGAATGAATAAGAGTACCTTGCGTACAACGATAAAGATCAATTAGTTAGGATAAATTGACTCTTAAAAAGATATTTTTGACACTCTTAAACGGTATGTGATATGGCTTGGGGTTGAGATAAAGAGAAAAGGTTGAATTGTGGATGTTGTGTGTAAATGGAAAGGTTGATGAATCTGGACAGATTCGTCTCCTGACTTGTGGAGAGAATTCAAGTAGGAGGATGAGGGAATTAGGATTAGGTTCCTTCATAATAATTGTAGTTTTGGAAGTTGACTAACTAAGGAAACTAGTCTTACTCAATTTAGAGCTATTGTACTCCAGTTATAGGTCACCAACCGAGACTGGGTTATGACAGACCCTATAGGGCAATAGGTCTGATTTGTTGATATTATATCGTAGCTTCGAAAAGAAATGAGCCATGTTCGAAATGAAAATTTGTAATGATAACTATGGCCGGACAAAGAATGACAATATTAATGAATGAAATTGGCATGGACTAGCATACATTTAGTGTATGTTAGGATCCCGAGTAAGGGGATTATCATGCATCGATGCCTATGGGGCATGGACTAGCATACATTTAGTGTATGTTAGGATCCCGGGTAAGGGGATCACCATGCATCGACGCCTATGGGGCATGGACTAGCATACATTTAGTGTATGTTAGGGTCCCGGGTAAGGGGATCACTAAACATCGACGCCTACGAGGTGATGATGATACTAGTGAAATTGGTATTGACAATGAGTTAGGCAGAAATAGTTGTGGTTGATCTTATGGAATCTTGAATGGAAGTTGAAAATGGAAGATGAAACGGTTTTAATAGTTGAATGAAGAAGAGTTCCAATGAAAATAAAAATGGAGAAGTGAATAGAATGTGAATACATGTTTTTCTTTTTAAATTGTTGGATATTTGTGTTACTATACTTATTGTGATATTCATGTTTCAATAATATGTATTTTGTTTCAGGACCATCGCGTGCACGACAGGAGTAGATCCTAGCTTTTGTTCACTTTTTGTTATGTAGTTCTAGGTAGTATATCCTTGTATTTTAAAATAGTAAAACATTTATATAGCTTAATTTATATAATTGATGTTTAAACTTGAATTGATGAACTTAACTCTGAAATTCATATAATCATGTTTCATGTATACGTGTTTATCTCATTTATTCCTCTATAATGATATTTTTTGTTCAATGTATGTTATAAATATTATGATTGTAATGATGATGATGATGTTTGTGGGATTGAGACCCAGGATGATTGAGTTATGAGATGTGAGTTATTAGAAGTGTAAACAGGGTATATGTCGATAACTTGGGACCTCCTAGTATATTGGAGACTCTGCAGAAATTTTGGTAGAAATTTTGGTGGAACCTTTATATCTAAATTTTTTTTCCAACGTATGGTGAAAAAGAATGTAGAAAATTGGGTTTGTTACATTAGAGCTCTATAACTCCAGATATGGATTACAAACTGTTAATGGGTCAAATCGAATCTTACTGGACAGAATTGATGACGTGCAGAGATGGGTAATTTTGAATGTGTTCATAACAGAACTGGGTCTTCCACCCTAAAGAAAAGTTGTAGATTTGTATCTTAGCTTTTCAAAGAGTTAAGTCATGCCAAAAAATGAAGTCTATAACTTTACTTATGATTAAAATAGTAAGCAGTGCTCTTGAATAATAATAATAAAAACAAAAAAAAATTGATCTAGAAAGTGTAATGAACCAGTTGAAGGAAAACAATCGAGAAACAAAATTAATACATGACGATGAATTTTGTGGATGAAATTGGAATGGTATGAGAATGCTCGTTATGGTCAACTTACAAGAGATTACTAATGGTATCTCTTAATTCCAAACAGGAGAGGCATATGGAACAGGGACGACTGTAGGTTAAGGAACTCGGGCAATTGAAGGAGCAGGTTGGTGTATCACACCTCTTCTTTTCAATTCACATCAAATTAATGCTACGATATAGATTTTATGAATTGCTAGTTATGATAAGTTCTGTACTTGAATATGGACATATTGTGCATAATGAAACTAGATGGATATGCAAGATGCATGATTTGTTACAAAGTTATTGGTTGATGGTAAAGAATTGTTAAATTGAAACTAGGAGGAGAAGTGAGAGAAAATTATCATCATAGGGTTAATGACTAAAGCTCTTCTATGAAGATACTTAGTTCTATAACTAAAATCACAATAGGAATAAGGCTTGGCAACCGTGGTAAGGAGTTTAAAGTCAGATTATGGTTTTGATACTTAATTACTATGATGAGTAACTAAGGAAATGATATGGTTGGATACTTAGTTCCCCAAGTAGGGACAACTAAGGTTATGGTGTTAATACCAAGTCATTGTAAGATTGGTGACTATGGATTCGACGAAGTCGATGCTTCATTATCAAATTATCAATAATTAGAGAAGTAAGAGTGAACAAGAATTATTGGTAATAAATAAAATAAACTATGAACAGAAATCATCAATGATGAAGGAATTAAATTAGGAGTAGGTGTCCTACACCTATATCCTTTTTAAATGTACATAATAATAGTGAAAGTTTGTTTAATTTTTGGATTATATGTATAAATGTTGCCAAAAAGGAAAACATCTAATGAAACAGGTGAGAAATGGAAACAAACTTGATTAACTATCTCGGTTAGGATTAGTTAATGATTCCATTGATATCGGCATTTTCTAGATTTGATTAGTCGGTCTTGAGTACGGGAGGCTAATGATGTTAGTAGGTTTTACTAACATCGGTGTCGCGGTGGTGCGAGCCCCGCGACGTTGTCTGGCGACTGCGAATGCTTTTGTCGTGCCTCCTGTGTGAGGTGTTGTGTGTTGGGAAGGGTTTTTGGATTTAATCATAGAATTATGATTAATGTTTAGGAGTCGCCACCTAGTATTATGGTCACTAGGAACCTATAGACTACGAGAGTCTGGGTAAGGGACTGGTTGTGCAAGGAGAAGACGCATCACCCCCAGTGCACCCTACCTAAGGTAAGCTGCATTGTTGTTTGATTGTTTTTTCTAAGTCGGGTTTCTATTCGTTGGTCTTTTCTAAGGCTCAAGGCAGATCTCTTTTCATGAGAGAGTCTCTACCTTATCGGGTTAAATCCTAACCGTTTTAAAGTCTGAATTTTTGCATCGCATTTTTACACCTTGTATCTTTAATATCTGAGGGTGTACTTTATCGTGTAATTTTACACCCCATAAATATTAAAGTCTACATCTAGATCCTAAAAAAATATTGGAAAATTTGTTTTGACATGTTGGCCAAATCCTAATGGATAATCGTAAACTAGTTATGATATCCATTTTTGGATTTTTTTAAAACATGAAAAAGACGCAATTTTTGTTTTTTATGAAAAATATACCTGGAAAATTTTTAGGATTTGGCCGTATGCAACAAAATATTTTTTTCTTTTTGAAAATTTTTTGAAATTTCTTTAATTTTTTTATGAAATATTTAGGAGAAAACCGGGTATTTTAATACTGGATTTGTATTTCACAGTGTAAATATACAACCCGATATTATGCAAAATTGGTAGAAAAATATTGCGAGAAAAATCACAAATGTTTTTCAAAGGATTTTTGAATTTTTTTTGTTTTTGTTTTTTTTAAAAAATATAATAATAACATAAAATATATTATTATATTAATACATTACAAAGAGTTATGTTGAAGAACGTGAACAGTTAATGTTCACGTTCTGCATGCAACCAAATGGTTGCAGAAGTTGGAGATGGGCGGAGGAGAAGGCTACCGGGTGCGGTGGTGGTCTGACCACGAAGACGTCGTGCGGTGGTGAGACTGGCGGTTCGAACTGGTTGCAGGTGGCAGAGCAGGAAGAAAGAAGGAGAAAAAAAATCTACAGGAGAGAGAGAGGGACCGGCGGTGTATTAGCTGTGAAACGCTCCCCATAACTGAAGCAATCTGCGGCTTTTGTTGCTGAATCAATTCCTCTGTCTGTTGAAACGGCTCCTGAAGAAGAGAATGAATAGTGCCTCTGAAACGACACCGTTTTCTTATTCAAAATGTATACTTTTGATTTGGTCATTGGAGTTTTGTAATCAAGCCCCCCGGATAAATTTAATTAGACCCCTTGATTTTAGCGCCTTTTCCGATTTAGTCCTTGGTTTTGGATTGTTTCAATTAAGTCCTTAATTGGCCATCAAACTTCAATAATTATGCAATTAAGCCCCTGATTTGACCAAATCAACTCTTCAAAATTATAATTGGACCCCAGAACTTTAATTTCTTCCAATAAAAACCTAAATTGACTTAAGAAATCAATTTTCTTGCAATCAAACCCTCCATAAATTTAATTAAACCTTGGATAAAATTTAATTGAGTCCATAAACATCTGATTTTGGACTTTTTTTTCTCAAATTGAATTTTTCTTATCAACAAGGTTCTTACTGTCAAATTTCAATTCTTGTATTTCTGAACCTTCTCAACCAATTCCTAGCCATTTTATGGTAGTTCCAGCATCCTTTTCTCACTCCTATTTTTTTTATTCTTTCCAAATATATTTATTTAATGTGTATTTTTTTGTATTTTTTTCATTTTTTGTGGGGAACCCTAAAAATGGGTAACAACATACATGATTTTGGATGTAGAGATATCACGAAAACATTCAACTTTATACCGAGAAACTAGGAAACCATACACTATTGTGGCTAATTGATTTTTGTCTGCTGCTTTTCTACTTTAGGATCACTATCATTTCAACCCTATAGAAGTTAAAACAAATAAAAGGCCCAAATCCAACACCATTCATTTAAGTTCAGTTGCAACTCAAGTTTCAAATTGAAACACCAGTGCTCATAGCAATAGATTAACCTTGAAATTTAAAGCGGAACGAGCTTCATGCAGCCATCCAAGAGGTCATCATCGAAAGAAGATGTTACACAAGACGTTCCAACAAAAATTACTTCCCAGCACTTTTTATTCCCTCGAGTTCCCATCTTGTGAGAAACACGTGAAAAATAAAAAAGACAAAAACGAAAGAAGATGACATCCTGTCATTGCTACCAAATCCTCACCAGCTGCAGCTCTAGATCCATTACCAGCTGCAGAACCAGCAATTCTGTCAATCATACTGACAACGGAGCCAATGTCACCGACAGATGCATTAAGTGCTTTGGGAGACAGAGATTTCACCTGGGAAAAAAAATTACAGCATCACCATCTCATTCACAAAAGAAGTTTTTTTCTTTTTCAGAAACCTCCAAAATAAGGGTGGGGTGGAGTAAAACGAAAAGGAGAGCATCACTAACCGCTTTAATCAAGCGCTCAAGTGGTTGCTCTGTAACATTTGACTTGCCAGAAACAGTTGTCAAAGCACCGCCATGAGCACCATCAGGACTGGTAAACTCTGCAAGCAAAGGTGATGCAGATATCCCAGGAGTGCCAATTGCAAGGGATGGAGCCGGTGCTTGTGCAACAGATGGTTGGTGTGCAATATTTCCAGTATTTAAGAGTGAGGAAATACCAGAAACTGGTTTGTCAGAATCTCCTGGCATAGGAGATGGAGCTTGCTGGTGTACTTGCTGCTGCTGCAGCAGCATCTGTTTATTCTGCATTAAATTCTGGCGTTGCTGCAATTGTTTAAGCAGTGTTTGTAGCATCTGTTGTTCATGCTGCTGCTGTTTTAGATGCTGGTGTTGAATCATATTGGAATTCGACTGAAGGGGAATATTTGGCTGCAGCATACTCACCCCACTTTGTGTTGACAATGTGTTTGTTAGCACAACACAATCTGAAACAAGAATTGTGAGAATTCAATGGAGAGATAAGGTTGAAAAAGCTACTGGAGTAATAAGGCAGAACTCTCCTACGATGCTGCCAATGGATGCCTACAAAATTGGCACCTTTTGCTGGAGAAAGTTAGGGATAAAGATGCTTCAATGACAACAAATTCAAGTCAGAATGGTATTCTAACAAGATAAAGAAACTGCTGTGATTCTCCTGAAACTAAAAGGATTCTATGATGATAAATCCGGATGCCACTCCATACCCTTATCCATGCAGAATAAGATGACTGCTATCAAACTGTATAGAAGATAATCCCTATTCATTAGCTCTTAGAATCCTTGTAAATGTCATCTTCAGTACTCTTTAAATACCCTCCTACCATCACTGTAAATATTGTAGAGATCCATTGCTGTAAAATCTATCAAGCATTGTATGCTCACGTTCTTCATAAATAAAAACAGCAAAACAGAGAAAGTCTCCACTCACATCTACAGTTTTCTTCTTGGTATCAGAGCTTGTGTGAGCATACAAAAACATAATGTCTTCACTGTCCCTAAATGTTGGAAACTTCATCACTCTCAAACTCACCCCAAACAATTACTCTTTGTGGCGTGAGCAAGCCTTAGCCCTTGCAGAAAGCCAAGACTTAGTTGGCCATCTAACTAATGAAGACCCTGCACCCATTCAATACACCACACCAGATATCAGTAACATCACATCCGGAGAAAAACTTGAACCCAAACTAACAGAAACCTTCATTGCCTGGAGGAAAGCAGACCGCCTCCTGCAAGGGTGGATCATTGGAACACTCTCTGAAGAAACACTAAGTCTTGTTGTAGGACTTGACACAGCACATGCTGTTTGGGAAGCATTTAAAAATGCATATGCCCAAGATTCACAAGAACGTGAATTCACACTTCGGCAACAGGTAACATATTTTCATAAGGAGGAAGACCAAACCATAGGTGAGCATATTCAGAAATTCAAGAGATTATGTGACAGTCTTGCTGCCATTGGGAAGCCTGTTCCTGATAAAGAAAAAGTCTTCTGCCTCCTCACAAGTCTTGGTCCTCAGTACGAAAACTTTACAACTACCATGCTAAAACCACCAAGACCATCATACACAGAGTTGGTCTCACAACTCCAAAATCTTGATCAACGACGCAGTTGGTTTTCCAGTCATTTAGATACAACAAACTCTCCATTCAGCCCGCAGTTAGCTTTTTATGGACAACAGCAACAACAACACCATCTTCCTTATAGGTATCGTAATAACTCACATAAATTTTCATCTAATGGAAGAGGTTTTCAGGCACAGCAAACCCGAGATGAAGGACAAAACCGCAATGTTGATACTCCACAACAACGACGTCCTCCTCCATTAGGAGAGCGTCGTATGACTCTAGTGGAAAGAAACCTCTACCGTAACGAAAAATGTCAATATTGTGGCACCACAGGTCATATTGCCAAAATTTGCTGGTGGGTGCCCAAAAAGTCTACAAAACTTGATGATATCCCACAAGCCCTTGCTGCACTCACTCTTGATAACACGGTAGCAGAAACTAAATGGACATCAGACACAAGAGCATCAAATCACATGACAGGTCAACCAGGTATGTTGTCCAATATTCACGAATATTATGGCACAGACTATGTTATTATAGGAAATGGCTCTTCCCTACCAATTCTTGGTATCGGTGATACTCTTGTTAAACAAAGGAATACTGCTTTACCTCTCAAGAATGTTTTGTTAGTCCTAGACTTGAAAAAAAATCTGCTTTCAGTAAGTCAACTAACTACTCAATTTCTTGTCAATTGTGAATTCTCTGATGTTGATTTCTGTGTTAAGGAACGAGTAACTGGACAACCAGTAATCACAGGACGACGCAAGGGTGACCTTTATGTTCTGCACAACTCACCAGAGCTATATTTTTCCCATCGTTTTAAATTTGGATCAGCAGACATTTGGCATCAACGTTTAGGACACCCTCAATTTTCAACTTTGCAGTTATTAAAAAATAAAAGATTGATTGATGTCATAGGAGCAATGAAAACTGAACATCTCTGTGATAGTTGTCAGTTAGGAAAACTTAGTAGATTACCTTTTTCTAGTTCTGAACACTCAAGTATTGATATTTTTGAAAAAGTTCATTGTGATTTATGGGGACCTGCCGCTATTTTATCCATTGGAAAATTTAGATATTATGCTTGCTTTGTTGATGACTTCTCTAAGTATACATGGATAATCCCTCTCAAACTTAAATCTGAATTTACAAATATATACTTAGCGTTTGAACAGTATGCTAAAAGACAATTCAACAAACAAATCAAAGTTTTTCATTCAGATGGAGGTGGAGAGTTTGTCAACTCAAAACTCTCCTCTCATTTTCTCTCCACAGGAGTTATCCATCAGGTATCATGTCCGTATACCCCTGAACAAACAGGTATGGTCGAACGACGCCATCGTGTCATACGAGAGCTAGGTATGACCATGCGATTTCACAGTTGTGCACCCTTATTTCTATGGGTAGAAGCATTTACTACTGCTGTTTATCTCATTAATCGATTGCCCTCATCATCAATTAATTTTGAAACTCCATATTTTAAGCTACATCATACTCATCTTGATTATTCTTCACTACGTATCTTTGGCTCCAAATGCTTTCCCTATACTTGGGACACACGAGTCAATAAATTTGATCCCAAAACTGTTCCTTGCATCTTCGTAGGATATAGCATTACTCATAAAGGATATAAATGTTTCCATCCAAAGAGCAAAAGGTTTTTTATTTCACGACATGTGGTCTTTGATGAATTATTTTTTCCATATAAACCTGTCAGTAATTATGCTTCTACTCCTCCTTCACAACTTGCTCTTAGCATATATGATGCATGGTTGCCTTGTACTAACATTTCTGCAGGATCACTTGAGCCAGCTGCAACACCACTATGTCAGAGCTCATTGCCCACTGTTGACACATCTATACCAGCAACCCTTGGTGAAACACCTTCATCTCTTGCTTCTTTAGCTCTCCCCACTGATGGCACCACACATAACTGTGTGCGGGAAGAGGAAAATGTTTCTCCCAAAACCAATGCAACATCTGCATCCTCTACTTCTTTAGTTCCTGCCATTGTGTGCATAACACAACCCGACAGTTTTGTTGAACACACAATCACACCTACTGATTACACAATACAGCAGACCGTGAGGCTTGCAGATACTCATGCTTCAAGACTTGAATCACAGATACAAGATCAAATACAGCAGCACCTGCAATCAGTGGCCTATCATCCCCCACCTGTTGTGCCTCATGAGGAAAGTCAATTTGTTCTGCCTGAATCACAAGCATTGACAGCTCCTATGCCTATGCTTCACCCAAATAAGCATACCAGTTTACATCCTCATCAAACTACTCTCACTGATGACTCACCTAGTCCAAATCAGTCTCCTCAGGTCTCTATCCCTTCATCCATGACCACACGCTCACACCATGGGATTGTTAAGCCAAATCCCAAGTATGCTTTGTCCATCATATACTCTCCCTCTATCCCACGAGAGCCTTGGACTACATAGGTAGCATTAGCTCATCCAGGCTGGCGAGCAGCAATGACTGAAGAATTAACTGCTCTGCACCAAAACCAGACATGGATACTGGTTCCTCGCACTCCTGATATGCATGTTATCAGATCCAAATGGGTACTCAAGACAAAGCTCAAACCTGATGGCTCTCTAGACCGATTGAAAGCAAGGATTGTTGCCAAAGGCTTTCATCAAATTGATGGCATTGACTTTACTGAAACGTTCTCTCCTGTTGTCAAACCAAGCACCATTCGCATGGTCATTACAATAGCCCTTGTTCAGCGGTGGTCCATTCGACAACTTGATGTAAAAAATGCTTTCCTATATGGCTTCCTCTCCGAAGATATATTTATGGAACAACCACCTGGAATGTCAGATTCCCAATATCCACAGCATGTCTGCAAGCTTCAACGCGCTCTATATGGCCTTAAACAAGCACCCCGTGCTTGGTTTGATCGGTTCAGCACCTTTTTACTTAAATATGGTTTCTTGTGCAGTCTAGCAGATCCTTCTTTATTCACCTATCATGCTGATCATGGCTCACTAATTCTTCTTCTCTATGTTGATGACATACTACTCACAGGTTCAAATGCACCACTTATTACAGATTTTATACAAATCCTCAGCAGTGAGTTTGCCATGAAAGATTTGGGACATGTTCATCACTTCCTTGGGATTGAGATATCACAATCACCAGATGGACTTCACCTCTCACAGTCTCACTATGCCCTTACCATCCTTGAACGTGCGAACATGGTCGACTGTAAACCCATGAGCACGCCCCTTGAAGCAAAGACCAAGACCTCATCAGCTGACACTCCTTTGGACGATCCAAGCTATTTTCGGGGCCTTGTTGGCTCTCTACAATACCTTACTCTCACACGTCCAGATCTTTCGTATAGTGTTAATTTCATATCTCAATTTATGCATGCCCTAAATACCACACATTTAAAAATGGTCTATCGTATCTTACGTTTTGTGAAAGGCACATTATACTCTAGGCTACATTTTACTTCACATACTACACTTGATGTCTCTGCTTTTTCAGATGCTGATTGAGCAGGTTTTCCTTCCACCAGACGCTCTACTACTGGTTACTGCATTTTTCTTGGCAAAAATCTTATCTCTTGGTGTTCAAAGAAACAACATACAATCTCTCGCTCAAGCACTGAAGCTGAGTATCGCTCCATGGCTAACACAGCAGCCGAAATTACTTGGTTGACATTTCTTCTCAAAGATCTGCACATCCCACTCACTACCCCTCCAGTCCTATATTGTGACAATCTGAGTGCACTGCACATGACAATTAATCCAGTGTTTCATGCTCGCAGTAAACATATTGAGTTGGACTATCATTTTGTACGAGAACGAGTTGCTATTGGACATCTTATCACCCGACATATAAACTCCAGTAATCAGATTGCTGACATCTTTACCAAACCTGTTTCAAAAGCTGCCCTCAATTATTTTCAGCCCAAACTTTGCCTCCTGCCCCGGCCAAGTTTGCGGGAGGATGTTAGCACAACACAATCTGACAGCAAGAATTGTGAGAATTCAATGGAGAGATAAGGTTGAAAAAGCTACTGGAGTAATAAGGCAGAACTCTCCTTCAAGTCAGAATGGTATTCTAACAAGATAAAGAAACTGCTGTGATTCTCCTGAAACTAAAAGGATTCTATGATGATAAATCCGGATGCCACTCCATACCCTTATCCATGCAGAACAAGATGACTGCTATCAAACTGTATAGAAGATAATCCCTATTCATTAGCTCTTAGAATCCTTGTAAATGTCATCTTCAGTACTCTTTAAATACCCTCCTACCATCACTGTAAATATTGTAGAGATCTATTGCTGTAAAATCTATCAAGCATTGTATGCTCACGTTCTTCATAAATAAAAACAGCAAAACAGAGAAAGTCTCCACTCACATCTACAGTTTTCTCCTGTGTTAACATTGGTTGGTTGGGAAATGCTCACGAGATTCTGTTGTACAGATCCTACAGGTGTCTGCTGCAATGAGCTCAGTGCATTTCCTTGTCCAGAATCTAAATTGGATCCTGGTTGTATTGGATTCATCATGTTTGATTGTGACGTCGAATCCCCAGATAAAGTTGAAAGAGAATTATGCAGCAAGCTTGACATATTGTTCTGCTGCATCTTTGGTACAGAACCTTGCATATTCATTGATTGCAACTGGGGATTCAGTTGATTTTCATGGGACTGCAATTGAGGAACTTGAGATTGGGGTTGCTGCATAGGTTGAATATGAGGTTGGGGAAGTTGTCCTTGCTGTAGATTAGGAATAGGCTTCCTGTATCTGCTTGGGTTTAGAAAACCTACAATCTGCTTCTCATAGAAACCCAATTTCTCCTTGAAATTAAGTGTGATGTTGTTTTTAGAGACCTGTAAGAATGTTATCAAGCGCTCCAACATGACCTTGAATACCTTCAGCTTTTCAAGCTGTTCTGACTTTGGTTGTTGTGGAAGAGAGTCATGCTGGAAAGCAAAGTTAACATACACGAGAATTAAAAATTGCATTGAACCTTTGTAGCAAAACTAGTAAACATTAGTGAAAAAAATGTTTCTATTCCAATTCTTCCGTGTCAATGCTTGGTTGTGGGGTGGGGGAGGTAATCAGTGCAGATGATACAGTGACAAGCAACGCTGATGGGGAAAACAAATTAATACAAAAGCTCAACTGTGGGGGTTTATGAATCATGTGTGGGCAAAAAAATCGGAAAACATTACAGAGACAATTTACCTGCTGTAACTTGGTAGCAATTCTCTGGTACATTTCATTTATTTCAGGCAAATACGTTTCCTTCATAACTTTGATCTAGGAAGTACATATAACCAGCAAGACATTATCAATCATATGCTTGATTACTTCACGTGCCAGAGTCAGAAAGAAACATAAGCAAACTTGAGAGAATTGATAATAAATAAATAAATAAAATGGCAGAGGACAGCATATATTGTTTGAGATAAAAATAGCAGAGTGGAATCAATGCTGAAAACTCAAAAGAGAATATCGTTATTGATTGCATGCAAAGATGCAAAGGATTGTGCAGTTACCACTTCAGACAAGATTCAGGGGTTGGTCAAGTTCAGTTACTTTGTCTCACGGCGAACTACAATCACCATTGTTTTCTATTGTTCTAACTCAAGTCAATGGATGCCACGACTTTGGTAAACACTTCTTAGCTTTATAACTTTCGATTTATAACCCTTATATCCTAATTATCAACAACCACTCCTATTCCTGTTTTAGTACCCTCCCAGGCACAAAAAAATTGACTTCATCAAATATGCAGTTATGAATTGCAACTACAGCCATTAAACGATTCAGAATTTCAACCTCGTTTTCTAAAAAATTCAACAATACTGGACATGTTCATGATTCAATGGATTAGGTCCACTGATTTTCCTTTCTTCCATGGTCACATGTTTCAGAACAAATTTGATTGTAATCCTGAAAATAACTGTTCACTTAACCAAATATAACGCTGACTATTCAGAAACAGTTCACTCTTTGTTTTCAAGTCTGTCTATTACAGTAAGAAGTATTGTCAATTGGACTCGTTGGAAATAATAAGATAATAACTCACCACACAATAGATGTATGGAAATACAGGGAAAAAATCGAAAGGGAGAGATTTGCAATAGAAAAAATTGTTGTGTCAGTACCAAGAAAATAACCCTCTTGACCTAGAAATCTGAATATTTTACCTTTAATCATCTTATCAGTAATTTATCGTTTCTTAGTTGCTGTAATCATGGAACTTACAATGCTTCCTAACTAATCGCAACCATAGCTGAATAAAACTCCCTTGTATCAAATTCCAGGAGACCTTTTCCATTGAAATCTTGCAAGACTGACATACATGAACTTCGTCTAATGAACAGTAAACCACAGAAATTACTTTTTGGTAGATCTCCTCTTGCCAATCAGCACCATTTGCATGTCCAGTCTCTGCTGTAGAATCCAGGGACGCTACAAAAATTTTAATGCAGGCAAAAAAAAAATTAGAATTCATGTATTTTTTAATGTTTTCAGCATATAAGGGTATTTCTGTAATTTTCACACTTGCTGAAAATTATAAAATGTTGTAGGTCTTGGTTTTATTTCCTAAAGAATAAGGAGCTTTATTAGGTTTTCTCTATCCTAGATAGGACCATTAGTATTTTCCTATATAGGACTACAAGTCCTTTTTAGACTTGGAGTACTAGGAACTCCATCTTAACGTTATGTAATCATTCAAACAGACAGAGAAACACTTCACATGCCTTACAGAATTAGCATCGAGGAGGTGATCATGAGATTTTTCCAGCAAGGTGATGATTTATCAGCACACCAAACCTTAAGTGCCTCAGAGTTAATCCACTTGCTAGTTTCTTTCTTCCCATAAAAATCAATTGGCTGATGATTAGTTACCCTAGCGTCAAATGCATTGTCCAGTTATACATATTGTCGCACGTCATAAAATCCGCGCGGCGTCGGCTAACAATTTTTTCGTTGTTGTTTGATTTGATTGGTTCGTTAGAGTCGCCACCTAGTAATTTATTCAAGGCTACTAGGAAACCGGATGTACTGGTCTTGTCAGAGATTCACGGGTAATGGACTGGTTGTGGTTAGGGAAGGTATTAGCACCCCTAACACACCCTACCTGAGGTAAGCTGCTTCGTGACTTTGATGTGTTAAAGAAGTTTTAATAATTATCTTTTCATCGGATATTAGAAATACAACTTACATGTAAGTTAATAATTCTTGACCGTGATCCAATCAAAATATTAAATTCTTCTTTAATCTTTACAATTTTATCTTAAATAAAAATAAAACATCCATAAAACAAATACAAACACACCCGTACACTTTCACTATATTTTCTTTTTCTTTTCTTTTGTTGTTACGTCCACAATACAAATTATATAAATTCAAAAAATAACTAAACAAAAATTACATTAAACACTTTAAAAATTACAGAATAACCCAAAACATCCCAGAACAGTGTCAGGAAGCCTTCTGGAACCGGAGGAACAGTGGCGGCGCGTCTCCCCACGCGCCACGCCACTGGCGGCGCGTGGGTTCACGCGCCGCCGTGAAATCCAAACAGCGTGGGGGGTGCTGTAATGCCTTCCTCCCATCTTCACTTTCCTGCCGCCTGTTAGGACCCCGTCACCTGCA
The DNA here is from genome assembly GCA_007827005.2 of Populus simonii. NCBI lineage: Eukaryota > Viridiplantae > Streptophyta > Magnoliopsida > Malpighiales > Salicaceae > Populus > Populus simonii. Next base: position 4,148,005 of record CM017466.2, on the reverse strand, counting down.
AATCCAAGAAAACACAACAAATGGCAGTTGATTTTAAGCTTTTTCTTCCTTGTTTTCGGATCTGCCTCTCTTCTCCTTTAGATCTGCTTCACTGCAGATCGGCTCTTCTAGGGGTTTTCATCTTCCCTCTGCTTCGGGTAGCTAGCAGGAGGAGGAAGGATGACTGCTGATCTGTAGGTGCCGCTGTGTTCGGGCCGTCGCTGTGTTCGGGCCGCCGCTGGAGGCTGTTGGGTTTGTCGCGTGGCGCCGGATGGAGAAAGTGAAGAGTGTGGCCCTGGCGCTGCTGCGGTTGGCGGTGAACACCGACTGAGAGGAGGGTGAGGGGTTGTCTTGTGTGGGCAGAAACTGCCACTGCTGAGGTCGGTTGAAGGAGAAAAGGCTGGGTCTGTCGACTTCAGAGATGGAGTGTTCAGGTGGCTGGTCTGAGGATGGCGTCTCCCAAGCTGGTGGTGGAGGAGATCGGCTGCTGCTGTTGGCTTGGTGGACGCCGGCGTTGATGGAGACCGAAGGAGAAGAAGCCACTGCTGAGGGGAAGGCTTCGGTGAAGGGTAAAGGAGAGGAGGCAGTGTGGGGGGGCTGGTTTCTGGTGAGGTGAAGGGTCGGTTGAGGGAGAAGAGAAAAAAAAATCAAAACAGGGGTAGGGGAAGGCTGGCGGCTGCTGCCTTAGGTGAGATGGTGAGGTTTTTTTTTGGCAGGGGAAAATGGAGGGGCAGAGGTGGAACCAGCCGGGAGAGGGAAAAAAAAATCAGAGCTGGGGGCGGCGGCGGCCCCCTTGAGAAAATAGGTTTAGGTCATTTTTAGGGTTTTTTTTTTTTGTGGTGTCTCCCCCAAATTATCAAAATGCTCCCCCCCTTGAAAATTCAGTGTAGCATGGTATTAATAGGAAAAGTTTTGCTAGGTTTTCAAATTAGTCCCTCAACTTTTCCTTTCCTTCTCTTTTTCTCTTTTTTTTGTAAATTTTGATTTTTCTTATTTTTTTTTGTATTTTTGAAAGCGAGCAAATATCAACATCGACTCAATGTGAAAAATCAATGATTTTAAAATTAACGCGTCAAAAGTTGAACACGTTCGAAAGACCTTTGAAAATTTAAATTCTTTTTAGACGACGCTAAAAACGATGCAAATGTATTAAAAATGTATTTTTTGGGTTTTCAATGCTTTTCTCAATTTTTGGATTTTTTCTGAAAATTTATTAAAACATGGGTCAAAAATTGGGTAGCAACACATAATTTTAAAATTCACGTCCGTTAAATTCAAAATGAGAGGTGAACAGTTGGTGCGATGAGCTGGAGGGCATGATGTGGTAACAAATGAGTGTGATTGCAATGGTTTCAATAGCAGTGGCATCAGTAGCACATAAAGCTACCAAAAGAGCATTGCTGACTTGAACCATTATGAGAGGTGAACAGTTGGTGCAATGCTCTGGATGGCATGATGTCATAACAAATGTATGTGTGATTACAATGGTTCCAATAGCAGTGGCATTTCTGATGCCATAAGTGGCAGCCGTAGCTCATAAAGCTACCAGAAAGAGCATTGCTGACTTGAACCATTATTGTATTTTCAAGAAATTTAAATAAATATGTTATAATCTAACATGAAAGCACAAAGCTGCAAAATTAAAGTTGGAGCAAGGTTAGAAAGCTGCAAGGATGAGAAAAACTCACCTGAGGACGTTTCTGGAAGGGCTCTTTGAGGTTGATACAACTGCTTTTTCTGATCAATCACATTTGACTGTTGAAGCAAGGAGCCTGATGCTTGAAGCCTTTGCTGCAGATCATGTTGTAATGGATTTGATTGCTGTTGCAGCTGTCCAGGCTGTGATTGAATCTGTGCCGTCAATTGCTGCTGTGGCAGCTGTGAGTGTGACTGCTGCCCTTGATTCGGCAACAAAGCACTTCCACTTTGTTGTGCTTGCTGCTGCAGCGTAACCTTGGGCTGTTTAACCTTGGGCTGTTGCAGCATGTGTAGAGAGTGCTGATTAGATTGCATGCTTGAGTTACCAGGCTGAGCTCCAAGCAACTGCTGTTGCTGTAAACCAGTGACATTACTTTGAGGGCCCAACTGTTGCTGATGCATGCTTGAGAGGTTATTTTGTTGAGCCATTAACTGCTGCTGCTGCAGATTTTGAAGGTTATTCTGCTGCCCTAGCTGCTGCTGCAAGTCCCCAACAATGTTTTGCTGTCCAATTAACTGATTTTGCGACATGTTAGAGGTATTTGATTGTTGCCCCATTAGCTGCTGTTGTGGAGGCAATAGTGGCTGCTGCATCATTGGTGTTTGCTGCTGATGAATACCAGCAGATTGTTGAGGTTGTTGCTGCTGCCTGAGGACTGATTGTGGATGTTGCTGGAGCATTGGTTGTGTTGACTGTTGCAGAAGATGGTTGGTTCTGTTGAAGACCAGAGACGGTTTGCATCATTGAAGGCTGCATAACAGTTGATGTTTGCAAACCAGATTGCAACTGATTTGGCTGTAACAAGTTTTGCTGCTGCTGCTGCTGCTGCTGCTGCTGGTGGATGTGAGATTGCACAAGTGAGTGTGGATGATTTCCCTGTTGAAGCTTCTGCTTTAAAAGCTGTTGTTGTATCTGCTGCTGATAAAGATACTGCTGAGGATTTTGGGACTGCTGCTGTTGCTGTGGAGGAACAACCTGTTGCCTGCCTGGCATTTGTCTCTGAGAATTGACAAACATATTGGAGGGAATCCCTTGTCCCATTGAATTCCCAACTGGGTTCTGTGAAACACCAGAGATACTCTGCATGTTAGCATTCTGTCCAACAGTGTTTGGGATATTCTGGGTTAAACTGGAGACAGAAGGCATTGCTGATTGTAAACCAGCAGAACTTTGAACTCCATTAGATGACATACTATTCTGCATGTTTTGTGATAACTGCTGACATGCTTGAGGCTGATTAGTGGACAATGAGATAGGGAGCGACTGCCCTTGGTTGTGAACTTGAGGCGGCATACTATGAGATGCTGTTCAAGATAAAAGGCAAAAAGGATAACCATGTCAAAGGAAAAAAAGAAGGCATTGAACAAGAAAAACAAATGAAACATTGACAGTTCACACATAAAGTTACGAGAGAAATAATTAAGGTGGTTTTGACTCAAAGCATAAAAGTGCCATTTGACAATTTTGGGGTTTTGAACATTCATAAATTACTCAATTTTTTTATTAAAGCATGGTATGTGCGTGGTAATATGCAGCAATAAATGTAAAAGAGTTTGATAACAATGTAAAATATAAAACAAAAGGTAACGATGTTTAGAAATTCAATGCTTGGCTGCATTATTACCTCCTGGATCCAGGGGTTTGTTACCATTGCCAGTGGGTATGGTATTTTGAGACTTGGTCTCCATTGTAAGCATCTTCAGAGATATTTTACGCAGATAATCAGAATGAAATCAGATATCAATAACAAAACATTAGATCTCTGAGCAGTCCATATTACAAGAGAAGGGGGAAAAGATATATGCTCTTTCTAATATGCTAGGCTTTCTGTATTTGCATCTTTTGTGAGGATATACTTCTGTGTCCCCTCTTTTTATTTAATTATTTGTGTATTGATTCGTTATTTGCATTTTGCACACTTCCCTTGTACTTGAAAAGGACCTTGGTCACGATAAATAAAACACTTGTCAAGAGAATTAACGAAAAGATGAGAACTTCTACAGAATGACCAGTGAGGAAGTGTGGACACACCACACACACATGTGTACAAGCATGAATCCACCAACTTATGCATGTGTATATTCGTGTTTAGAGAATATCCAAATTATTGAACCTAGCATTAGCCGAATACCTGATTGGCGGCGGCAGTATAAATCTTTTCCTCAAACCGTACGGCAATTTTCTTGAGTTCTTGTAATCCCTCCTGACCAGAAAACGGAAGATGCCTCTCTAATGTCTCCATTCTGCACATGTAAAACATTGCATTTAATTTTTAATGACAAGGCAGGTATAGAGAAGTTAGCAGTAGTGAGAAAGAACCGTGAACTCATACACCACACCAATATCAGAAATATATACAACAGAATCATTAGCAAAAAGTAAAAACAAATAACGATATAGCCGAGTGTCAGTCAAGTAATATATGGCATCAAAATACAGACATCTATTTTTACTTCCTTTCCCCGTATTATTCCAGAGGTAGGAGTTTACTTGGCCACCCTTCTGTCTAAAATTTTAGTTACGAGCTTCATGGTTAATTTTCTTGAACCGGAAGAACCTTCCATTTATGGCTATGGCTATGCTCCAAGGTATATAAGTGAAGTGGTTGCAAACCAGGGGAACTCTGTGAAAACATTACAATAGCATTTACTCCGAGTAAGAAAACTTTTATATATGCACTGTAATTGACAAAGAAAAGAAGAGAAATCCTTTTAATTTATGAAAATGCAATGAGTTAACCTTATCTCACGATGCAATATATACTCTACAGTGCTCATTGGCTACTGCAAGTGCCAACAGTAGCTGTCTATATGATTTTGGATGTAGAGATATCACCAAAACATTCAACTTTATACTGAGAAACTAGGAAACCATACACTATTGTGGCTAATTGATTTTTGTCTGCTGCTTTTGTACTTTAAGATCACTATCATTTCAGTCCTGTAGAAGTTAAAGCAAATAGAAGGCCCAAATCCAACACTATTCATTTAAGTTCAGTTGCAACTCAAGGTTGAAATTGAAACACCAATGCTCATAGCAATAGATTAACCTTGAAATTTAAAGCGGAACAAGCTTCATGCAGCCATCCAAGAGGTCATCATCGAAAGAAGATGTTACACAAGAAGTTCCAACAAAAATTACTTCCCAGCACTTTTTATTCCCTCGAGTTCCCTTCTTGTGAGAAACACGTGAAAAATGAAAAAGACAAAAACAGAGGTGTATGATACTTGAGGTTGCCTCATGGCAGTCCTGCTGATTTTAATTAACCTTTTGCCCTTCTCTTTTTCTTTTTCTTTTTCTTTGTTGACTATTCTTTGAACACATGGTGCTTCTAAAACCAAGGAAGCAAAAAACTAGCCAGCTAGTTCATAACTTGCCGCACCAGCAGATGGTGAACCAAGCCGTAGAGAAACTCATGGTGCTTCAATTTGAACTAGTTCTTTCTTTCAGTATATGGTGCTTGGACCCCTCAAAGAACATTAGCGCTTATTCAAGAAAAAACACACATAAAGTTGTGAGACACGAGAGACTATAATTATTATTATTATTATAAGAAAAACTAAAATATATATGCAAAGCAATGCAATTTTTATTTTTTTGAATTTTTGCTATGATTTTTTTTTCAAATCTATTTTTACAATGGTTGAGAATCTTGGTAAAACAATTAGTCTTAATCGTTGTTGATACTTAATTTATAATGATAGATGTTGGAAAGTCACGGTAACTCCTAATTTTACTCTTGTCGACATTAATTTATAATGGGTACTGATGGTTGAGGGTCATCTGATAAGTACGCTAACTTACCAAATAAGTGATAATTAAGTGCTTCTTTTTTTTCGCAACTGTCTGTGGCCGCATGACCATTTTTATAAATATGATAACCTTAAGGATTTATCTAATTACCCTGTAATTTGTTTTTTATAGGTAAATTAATGGGTTCACAAATATAATTTCAAACTCAAACAATGGAGAAAAAGACGTAGTATACTTCCTTAGGTATGAGGACAAAGCTATGATAATAATTAAATGTTATTTAGTCATTTCATTGCATTGCATTGCATTGATAATATAAATATTTCTTTCTTTCTTTTCTAGAAACAGACAACCTAAAGATCAATATTAAATCCAAGGCTCCAGTTTCTCCAAGTAAGAAAGCAAAGCACGCTATTGGTTCATTGTGTTTAGCACAGCCACACTCGCCCGAGAAACGAACGACGAACCAACAACCTGACGTTACAACTATCGACTAGTGGCTCAACGTCGCATCACTTTAGCTGTAGCTTGCGACCATTTTTCTCTTATATGTTATTTAATTTAATTGTATATACTTATTCACTATGAGCTTGATTGATTAGATAACAAAAGAAATTAGCAAAATGTCCTAAAACAATCTTTTATCCCGAGTATCCATCAAAATATTTATATCTATTTATCTTACTATACTGCGTTACGATGAGAGTTGGATTGAATTTTTTTTTAATAAAAAAGAAATATTTAGATTTTTTGTATTGTTATTAAATCTAATCCAATAAATCAATCTTAAAATCTCTTTACCTAATTTCTTGTTTAGCTTTAATTTTAAATTAAATTATGTAGGAGTTGTCCTAATATAACTCAGTCGACTTGATAAACCTAAAAACAACCCAGATAATAGGTAGAAACGTAGTCTAGCTTAATTTTTTTTTTAAGATGTATTTTTTTTTATATTAAGACGAAAATATTTTAAATCGATCAGAGCTTCGTGGCTTAACCCGTTAAACCCGTAATTCTGGTCATGGACTCCATTGAATTTAATAATTCTATTTATGTTTGTTTTCTACAAGGTTATTGTAATTTCAAATAAATTTCCAGGTGCTTAGTTGATATTTGATTTACAAAAATCTATTTCAAAACTAAATTTACCATTGAGTCTTTTATAATAATAAGATTTAAGTTTCTAATATTATATTTCTAAGTCAGAACCAATTTTCTTTTTTTTAAAAATGATATTGTTTTGTTTAAAAAATTGATCTAGTTAACCCAATAACTCACAAGTAGATAACAATTCAACAAAATAGATTTTTAACAGGATCAAAACCAGAACCAGGTTGGACGACCACGCCATAAGTTGCATCTTATTTTTGTCTTTGCAATACAATAATACTTACAAACAATAAATAACTAATTTGTATACATCTTTATATATAGTTTTTGTAGAATAAATTGGAACTTATTAAGATAATATTCTTTAATTCTCAATGCTATTTGTAATCAATAAGAAAGATATGGACAAGTCGTGCGATTCACATGGATTGAACGCCACATCTTCCTCGGAATAGACAACACAATAACCCTGACCATGCTCGACCTTGAGGTAAGTTATAAAATGTTCTTCCTAACTAGATGCACAGCTACGCCTTTGAGAGGGAGGGAGAGAGAGAGCTCGGGCGGGGAGAGGTGAGGAATGTTGGACCAATGTGAAATAGATGACTTTATTCTTTTCCAGATTCCTTCTAAAAATATTGATGATTAAAATTTGAGTTAAATTCTATTTAATTAGTGTCTGTATTTTTGTTAAACAAACAGATTAATCCCTCTGGTTGATTTAAATAAATAATTAATTGATCCTTTAATCACAGTTAGCGGCACAAACTAAGGAAATATTGCTGACAGCTCAACATTTTACTAACAAAAAGTTAATTAAGGGACCGAACTGTAAATATATTTAAAAGTATATTTATTATTTCCGTTAACTTTCTAATATTAGATCTTGCTTCAGTATAATTTATTAAATTTATTTTAATATATTAAATAATGTAAGGCACAAAACAAGTCATAATAGAATACAATAAAAACAAGTTGTGATATATTTGTTTCTCATGGCAAGATATAAAATGTTTGATTTACACTTTGGACATCACCAGGATTGATCATTGTCCGGTAAAAAAGTTTTCTTTTCGTATTATTATCTCAATCATTTACTTATGGTCAATAAATTAGTGTATTTATACAGTTTTGACTTGTTTTGTCAATATGGTCAATAAATTAGTGTATTTATACAGTCTTTTTTTTCATTGGTTTTTTTTTTTAGTTTCTTCATTCAATATTGGTATGAATTTTTTGTTACCTTTTATCGGAATATATGGTTGGTTCATAAAAAAAAACTCTAGGAAACATAATTGTTAAACACAACTAAGCACATGATTCATGTCGTGATATCAAATATCTTAATCTTAGTTACCTATTTATCAAATATCGATCTAATTACTAAATATATGTATAGGCATTTTGATTTGTGATTGAAAAAAAATTATATTAAAAAGTGCATTGTAAGAGCCTGCTTATTATTATTTTTTTACTTAAAAAAATAACCACCCCGCCGCGGAGTGCCAATACAAAAACTAGTTACTTATAATATAAAGTGTGTGGGGTGAATACTTTGTAGCCGCACTGTTCACCCCCTTATATTTTATAGTGGACACAATGGTTACTGTTCATACCCTCATGTTTGACGTGCTAAGGATATAGAACCAAGTAATTGTTTCTTCTTTGAGACTAAGTGCTCGTTTGGTAACGTGGCTGCGGGTGAGGTTCACTCGCAGCCACGCTAATAAACGTTTGGTTAAGAAAATAAAAGTGCTTTCAGCACGTAGGACCCATATGGCACCGTAGGTTTTAGAGAAGCAACATTTATTTCCTTAAACGTTTTGTTGCTTCTCGTTTGGGAGAAACCTCAACAGTAGAGCATGGCTCCACTGTAGCACTGTTCACTAAAGTGAACAATGCGAGTGAATTGTAATAAGTTGATTGGGATTTATGCTTTAAAATAAGTTGATTGAGATTTATGCTTTAAAATTTGTTGCTATTTGCTTTATATAGCATTATCCTAGTTTTATGACCTGAGTTGCATGTTTGGCAAGGTAACCTAGGTTGACCCGAATTATTTTTTCAGTTTGCTTTCTATGAGGTTATCTAGGTCTTGTGACCTGGATCACGGATTTGGCAGGTTCTTGAGTTGACTTGAGTCATTTTTTATGTTATTTTTTCATATATTTTTTCAATTTCATTTTTAAACACTAGTGGTTGAGAATTATGCTTTGTAATTTGTTCAATATACTTTTATGAGGTTATCATAGTCTCATGAATCAGGTCATGAATTTGGCATGTTAACATACAAATTATGAAGCTCGATTACCAATCAACTCAATGTTGGAAAATTTTTTGAAAAAAAAAAACTCTAGTCAACCATGATACAAGGTTGTCAATTTTGTTATGTTCCATTCAAAATGACTGGTATATCTCTTTCCAATTTAAAAAATAAAACAAACTGAAACAAATTTCATCTTGCTCAGAGTCTTACCCCGTTCCATAAATTCCGCCAAAATTCTGGTTCGAATGTTCCGGTTCCATTCCGGCCAAATAATGTTTTTTTTTCTAAAACAATATTAGCTAGTTTTATGATATCAATCATATCTTTCAATTCGATTGGTGGATCAGACTGAAATCTTATGTAGATTTTCCTAACATATTTTTATATCTCAGGTTAAAATTATAGGGCAATTGGAGTTTAGAAAGGCCTTGCGAGACTGCTGGTGACATTTTCATAATTTTGTTTTGAAATGTCATTTTTTTGTGTCCTTTTTTAAGATTATTTTTTTCAATTTAACTATTAAATAATAGGTTTATTAAGAATTGAGCTTTATAATTTGTTTTGATTTGTTTTATTTAGAGTTATTATGGTCTCATGACCTGGATTACGGATTTAAAAGGTTAACCTGAGTTGAACCCGGTCGATCTAATATGTTGTCATCTCAATATTTTTTAAAAAACTATGTCATCTTAAATTTTTTTGAGTCAAACTCTATTCTTACCGGTCGTTCAGGTAGTCTTTGGGCCCATCTAGTCGATCGGGTCATATTGGTTCAACTCTCACTTTTTTACTTGTGTTTGAAATTTTAATTGCATAATTTCAAGTTAGTTTATCTTTAAATTTGAATCAAAATTATGTTTATTGAGTATGTATGTGTGTGTGTGTATATATATATATATAGTATGAACAATATAATCCTGAAATAGCACGCCGAAATGCTCCGAAACCAAAACATACCGTTTCAATTAAAAAATGAAACACTAACTGTAAACCTCAGAAAAAAAAAATAAAGGTTGCTTAAATTGAAAACTAACTATATGAGAAATAAAAGTCAAGAAATTCATGCGTATGGTTAAATAAAAGACAGGAATTCAGAAATTTAAAGGAAATGGGGCCTAAATACAAATAAGGAAAACTATAGAGTATAAATACTCTCTCCTCACCAAAAATCTGCAGGAACGATAATGAGAGAAAATAAGGAGTTTTATACCCATTCTTGCGAAATCAAGAGAGAAACACTAAAATTTCAAGAACCCATCCAAGATTAAGGGTTTATAGATGGGATAAACACTTGAGAGCAAGGGATTACCAAGAAATTAAACAAGAAGAAAAGAAAGGAGGGAGTTGAAAATCTTCAACTGGTTGGAGATCAAAATCTTAATTCGTACTGGGTAAGGTGTTCTAAACATAATCTTAAAAAAATTCATTTCAAATCGATAATGAATTGATGCCTTGATATTGAATCATAGGTTAGGGTTCTTAGACATGAATTGGAGAAAAAGTACTTATTGTTAAGATTAAGTTAATTCATTTGTGTGGTGTGTAGTTTATGAAAGTATTGTGTGAAGGGGAGGGGTAGACGAATCTGGACAAACTTGTCTCCTAACTTTTGGTGAGATTTCAGGTAGGAGGATGAGGGAATTAGGATCAGATTCCTTTATAGAAATTGTAGATTTGGATGTTAGCTAACCAAGGAAATTAATCTTGCTCAATTTGGAGATGTATAACTCCAGTTATGGGTTACCAACCAAGACTGAGTCGTGACTGATTTTGTAGAGCAGTAGGACTGATGGGTTGATGAGCAATTTTGACTATTCTGGAGGCAGAACTGAGTTCTCCTTCCTTAAAGAACTTGTAGCCTCGTGTCTTAGCTTTCCAAAAAGATCAATATCACTTAAAATGGAGTTCTAGAACTCTAGATATAGTTAAAAATCTTATAAGAGTTCAAACAGCAACCGTTGGACAACAACTGTTCAAACAACAACGGTTGGACAGCAACCGTTGGACAGTAACAGTTCAAAGTTAGATAGTAACAATAGACTTTCACGTGAATATTATATGTAAGAATATAAAAGAATTGAGTCATACGAACACTTGCACATTGAGATACTAACTTTGAAAATATACCTGATTTATGTATGTTTGTTATTATGAGAAAATGAACATGCATAGAAAGTAACATATGAGTAATGAATGAATATGGAGCCTCTATAATATCAGCTTGAAGGAATCATAACCAAAAACTTCCTTGTGATTCAGGAGGAGCAACCAGGATTAGATCTTCTGTTAGAGGAGGTCACGAAACAGGCGAAGCAGGTGCGTGATTTTTCCCTCCTATTTGTACTTATACAATTTAAAATTCCTCTAGTGAATGCAATTATAATAAATATCATGTTCAATGTAAATAAAGTCTAGTGTATTTATAAGATTAGCTTTGGTGCGTGATTTTTCCCTCCTATTTGTACTTATACAATTTAAAATTTCTCTAGTGAATGCAATTATAATAAATATCGTGTTCAATGTAAATAAAGTCTAGTGTATTTATAAGATTAGCTTTGGCTAATGGCATCCGTGATTGGAGTGCCGGGAAATGAATTACAAGATTAGCTTCGGCTAATGGCATCCGTGATTGCAAGATTAGCTTCGGCTAATGGCATCCGTGATAGGAGTGTAGGGAGATGAATCTCAAGATTAGCTTCGGCTAATGTCATCCGTGATAGGAGTGCCGGGAGATGAATCTCAAGATTAGCTTTGGCTAATGTCATCCGTGATAGGATTGCCGGGAGATGAATTACAAGATTTGTTTCGGCTAATGGTATTCGTGATATGATTGCTGGGAAATGGATTACAAGAATAGACTTTGCAAGGTCACCCGGTTCATGCAAATAAATAAGAGTATTAAATTAAAAATATGCAAATGAGTGTAAATTGGGTTTAAAAGATTTACAAGCAAAATATAAGATGTCTGTTAGAATCCTTATGGATCCGATAGAAAATTAATACTTCATTCGGATACATTACATGAGCTTATATATATTTCTATTATCAACATAATGGCATGTTTATTTATGTAACATGTCCATCAAATATCCAGAGAGATCACTAATTTAGGACTCTACTTTATCAAGCTTATGTAAATATTTAACTTAAACAAAAGAGAAATAATGTGTTTATGTAGTATACTTTTGTGTAAACCTTGATGTATTTATAAAAGTTCAGCTTAGCATGTAGTATTTTAGTTATCTTGTAATTAACCCTTTTGATATGGTTAAGAACACTTATTATGTTGTAATGCTTTCTTTGCATGTTAGTATTTCTTTCTCTTTTAAATTTTATAATATGATATGTGGGCTATGTTGATATTGAACTTACTCGTAGGATATATATTGTGTGGATTGGGTAAGGTGTTGAATTATGATGATTAATCTAAGGTCCGGATTTATGGGACCTTGTGATGATGGGTTGATTGAGTAAATTGATAGTGGTCGATAACTTGGGATATCCTAAATACAAACGAAACTCTACCGAATTTTTGATAGATTAAAAAAAAAAAATTATCCTCAGGCTAAGAGAATATATTGGGATCTTTTAACATTGATCAAGTCGTACAGTCGGGCCGTTACACTAACCAGAACGAAATTGACAACCTGACATGATATGTTTAAAATGAGCATCATCGAACCATTTAGAGCAACCGTGTACATAACAAGGGCGTCCCCTTCTCCGTCCAGAGATTAGGCACTGAATCTTTCGTTACAGTTAGAGTAGGCGAAGCTTGTCAAGCTTACAATGGTGCGAATCTTACTCTAGTCCTCATCACTTGATCACTATTGATCACTTGTTTGAATGTATGCTGTTGTTGATGAATGAGAATTGAAGGTGGTAGAATTTGAGGATTTTTAATGTTATTTCTCATTTTTTGAATGAAACTGTAATATCTTATATTAAATGTAAAACAACACTGAGATTTATACATATTCTCTGTTATTATTACTTGCTTAAATGGAAGGAGTATGGAGATTTGAAATTACAATGATTGTTACAAACCAAACTTTTAAAACCGACAATTGTTCGTTCCTTCCATTAATTAAGCCCACGTGATTCAGATGGGATGCAATCAATCCAGTTTACACCCAAAGCTGGAGCTTTTCTCTTTCAATGGTATAAGTCTTCAGCGGGTGGAGGATGAACGTGAGGTGGAATCACCGGATTCTAGAATGAGAAAAGGGAGTCTTCGTTACATCATAACTTACATCATAACTCTATTAGGAATACAATTACGCATAATGATATTGAAGTGTGTTTCTTGCTTGAAACCAAGAGGTCAATATAACACTAGGGATCAAATCTATTACAAACATCTTGAAACTCTTTCAAAACCGCACTTACTTCTTCAAGTGGTTTCTCTAAAACTTGCTTAGCCACTAAAGCAAATACAACAATTGGGATATATAGGAAGATTGCAGATCGGAATGCAGTCCAACTAACTAGATCTTTCTACTCTTAAGAGTGAAATAGTAAGAATTTGACATACCAAAAATGATTATGTCCATATCACATAGACATTGTATACCTAATTAACATATCCTACATTTATTGGAGTCACATCACACTCTCATTATGGTAACTTGAGAAATTAATAGGGAAAATACATATCTCTTTGCTATGGAAGTGTTAGTAACCCATGATTTTTATCAATAATGTAGTCTATACCCAGCCCTTTTTGTTTTTTTTTTGGAGGAACCACCGATGCCCATTTAACATTGCATAGTTTTTTCCCTCCTTCCTCCTAAGAACCAAAGAAAGATATGATATGTTTCTCAATTTTGGTAGCAACAGTGGATGGGATAGGAAATAAAGAAAGGTTGTAGATAGGGAGATTATTTATAATTGATTTAAGCAAGCACACTCTCTCACCAATAGATAAGTGCCAACTTGCTATTGATTCTATTAACAATAGTTTTCCACATGAGATGAAGATGCACAAATAGGCAGGCCCAAATACTTAAATGGCATCCCCTCCATCCTACATATTAGATTGCTAGCAGTTGAAGAAATCACAATAGTTCTCGTGATTGAGCTCTTGTGGAAATTAACCTTCAGCCTAGAAATCAACTCAAAACATCACATAGTTCTTTTGATGTTTGAAGAGATGCAAAATCATATGAATTGAAGATGAGTGTATATATCATCTACAAACTAAAAGTGAGTAATTTTCAGTTGATCATGACCAAAACAAATACCTTTTATAAGTCCCAAACCACATCTCTTCTTAGCATTCTACTAAGACCCTCAGTTGCTATATTGAAAAGAGATGTTGATAAAGAGTCCCCTTGTCGCAATCCCTTTTCGATAAAGAACTCTTTAGTTAGAGAGCCATTCACAAGCATTGAAAGTTTTGTTGTCGAAATACATTATTGTATCCATCATCTCCATCGTGAACCAAAACCCACACAAGCCATAACTGTCGAAATACCTGGGCAGTAATTGTTGTGCGTAGTCTAGGATTGTGTGTGATACCACCGAAAGGCGAGTGATCCAACTCTCTCTTGGGGGTGCTGGGGATTGGGGGTTAGGGGAGTGGGTTTTCAACGCATCTTTGTTTCTGCCTTTTAAAGAATTGCAAAGTCTTGATTTGAAGGCTATGAATTAGTTGGGTGCCTTTGAGAATCAAGGTTGGTTCATATTATTGTGTTATACTAAAATTAAAACTGATGAAATGGCTGTTGTTTAATGCTACTACTTATTTTGCTTTAATATTTCTCTAGCAGGCTTCGGAGTGTTGAAGCCTTGTATTAAATTTCGCTAGTTCTCCACCATCAGAGGATCTTAGCATGGGAGCACTGAATTTGTTGTGGTTGCTGGTGGGGGAATCAGTGGTTTGCTTCTTGCATTCTCGGCCCAAAATTGTGTTAGTTCGAAACTTGTCGGCAATTTTCTTGAATGTGTCCAGCTAATGGGTGCTTTTTAGTGTGGTGACCTCATAGCTTAGCCTTATTGTTGATCGTTTCAATAGAGAAGTGTTGTAACTGACCCTGTTTGTTTGCTAGAAAGTAGTTTATTTTTGAAAAGTGAATTCTGTAAAAGTGAATTCCAGGAAAGTGAATTATTTTTCGATGTTTGGTAATGTAATGAAAAATAAGTTGGAAAACATTTTCCAGTGTTTGGTTATATCATGGAAAATGAGCTGGAAAATAACTTATTAATGTTTTATTTTCTCAAGTTTATTAAAATAATGAGGAATAAATCTTACAAATTAAAAAGTTGAATGAGGATGAAATTAAAAAAAATATATAATTTCATAAATTATCTCAAATAAAATAATAATCAAAATAATAAAAATCAAATCTAAAAAATAAAATAAAAATGAAAGATGAAGAAATTAAAATAATAATAATTAACATTTCATAAATTATTTCAAATAAAATAAGTAACAATCAAAAGAATGAGGATCAAATTTGATAGATAAAAAATTTCAATAAGAAAATGATAAGGGAAAAGCAAATAACAATTATAAAAATGAGGACCAAAGTTAATATAAAAATTAAATTTTAAGAGATGAAATTGAAAAATAAATATTCAAAACAAAATATATATATATATATATATATATATATATATATATATAGCAATCAAAAATTTGAGGACCAAATTTGATATAATCAGTAAATAATATGACATTTCTAAATTTTTCACAACTTTCAGAAAGTGTTTTCCGCCCAAATGTTTCAAGAAAACACTTTCCTGGAAACCAAGCCAAATTTTCCTTTGACTGAAAAGTGTTTTCCGTTGACCAACTTTCCTAATGGCAGACAAACACAGGAAAGTTTGGAAAGTGGTTTCCCGGAAAGTGAATTCCGAGAAACAAACATGGCCATATATTTATCTGTGGAATCCTAAGTCTGTCTTGTTTAATTACTTTGTTTTCGCTATTTTTTTTTTAAAATTTTTGCACTGACCATCATGTTGGAGTATTCTGATCAAGAAGTTAACAATGATATAGTCCATCTTCAAGTTCAGTTTCTTATTGATCTCTTCCTAATTTAACATAAAAAATGAGAAAACTATAAAGAAAACTCCTACTAAACCTGTCATGACTAACTCTTTCAACTTGTCTCAAGGTGTATACACTACATAGATATCCTTTAACGATGAAGACCTGTTGCTTGAATCAAAACTCCATAAACGACATTTTTTTATTAAAAGATATATCGATAAAAAGATGATGAATTGTATCTTGGTGGATAATGGTTCGACTATTAATATATTACGTCTTAAGATTATAAAAGAGCTCGAGATTCATATTTATATTTATATATAAAAAACAATGTAGTTTTGACACACACATAAAATTAGGTTGATCCAAGTTGACCTGGAACATGATAAAAAACCATGATACAAATCTTACTCCAGGTTAATCCCCGAGCAGGGTCTAACGAGGATTGTTTGGAAAAAGATTCTGGAAGACCACCAGTATGCATAAGGAAATCACCAGGAAATTACGGCATGGTTGTGTTTAAAAATCAAAATGGTACACAGCAAGTCAAGCATCCGCGTTCACGACAGTTTCCATTAGATAATCAGTAATATTGTATATATTCTTTTTGGAGAAGTAACTCATTTTCACACCCTTGTTGTAGTTTTCTATTCATTTTCATACCCCAGTTGCCACCCTGCTTTTCTTTCCATTCACGCACACAGATAGTGCAAAAAAGCACTACGACAATAGTTGACTCCCAGTCAATACAGTCTACGCAAATTGTTTAGTGAAGTCTTAAATTGTTTGGTGAGGTTACATGCCAACAAAACTAATTTGAATATTTTTCCCAACCTGGCGAATAGACTAAGTGCTAAACAATAAAATAAAATAATATTCAGATCTCAAAACATGGAACCTGCACAAGATATGCAGATAAAGTCATGGAAATGACCAAAGTGTTATAAAAGAGTGTCTTGGGAACTTACAGTACATTTCGTTGGAACTCTTGTCTCAGGACAGTAGCATAGCTTCTTGAATCTCCGTTTCTAATCGGAACAGGGGAGCAACGAGAAGCTTGGAGTGGTCGCACATTGTCTTTCTTTCGCTCATGAGGCTGCCTGTCGGAACGCTGAAGATTTGCCCCCAGCTTGTAGGAATCAAACCAAAGCTCCTTTTAAGAAAATTTAATGACCAAAAGGAAGAAGATCATAAAAATCTGCCTTGTGTTTAAAAGAAACACCTCCCTTCTGTTTCCTGAACATGTCAGGTCATATTTTTGGCTGCAAATCTTGTATCCCTAGCGATCCCTCCTCTTTTTTATTTCCTGTGTGCTATTGTTTTAGATCTATGTAATATGCTGAAAATATTTATTTTGAGTACACTACTCATCTACTATGTATTTAGTTTTCTTCTTGGGCATAATCAAGGGCATGTGAAGCCCAATCTAGGTCATAAAAGAAACTGAGTCATTACAATTTTGATCGGCTCCAATTCGATTGAATCAGAACCTAACAGACATCGGTGTGGTATAGAAATTAAGAACACATCACAGGGAATGTATAAAATGAAATTAATAGAAGAATCGGGAATCACCAAGCTTATATCCATCTACAAACTAGAACAAAATGGACTTTGATTTCTTACATCAATTTTCTTCAGAGTTCACAGCTATGACAATAAGCTACCAAAGACAAACATGTTCTTGAAAAATTTGGTAAACAAACTTAAATCATCTGTAACATTTACAGACTCTTATATGTAGATATCTTATTGGTTGGGATTTACAATTTACACTTTCTAATTTATAAAACCAGGAGCAAATCACATATAATACAGTTCGTCAAAGGTTTCCCTGTCAAAATGGAGTTCCTGGTGGGTTCTTGGACACATGCCAAGCACATTGCAAAGGCTTCAGAATTCACAAATCTCCTGATGGAATGACCGCTGGCTATCCCATGCTATAGCTGGCTATATGTGAGGCCTTAATTTGCCTAGGGCCATATGATCCACATAATAATTTCTATTTAAACTATTTTTATAAAAAATAAAACAATCATTTGATTCTTTCTTTTAATTTGATATATGATAACTTGATTTATTTGATATGTAAATTTAATGATTTGATGCTTTAAAAAGTACATTTAATTTGTTTTTAATGTATTGTTAAAGGCTTGATCCAATATAATTTTATTTTTTCTAAACTTCAAGCATAGATAAAAAAAGCTTAAGAGTTTTTGAAAGAGCTTCCTTGCTTGGAATTTTAGTTTGTAGCAATTGCCTTCTATAGTTTGTAAATAAAACGATGAAATTTGAGAGAATTATTCTTCTGGAAATATATAGGATATAATTAATAACTTGACTTTAATTTAAAAGGATTAATGGACATCATAAAATTTCAACTAATATATATATATATATATATATATATATATATATATATATATATGAACTGCATGGCCAAAAAAAATAAAAAAAGAGAGCAAGTATTTTCAATATTTTAGCTAACCAATGCCGACTTGATCATTGATGAATTGTTTATATTGGATGTAAATATATTGCAAACAATTATCCACATCCAAATTAAGTTAAGGGTATGTTTATAAAAACTAAATTTTTTACGACCCTCCTTAATTTTCAATTGAAATCTTGAAGGATAACACAAGAAGTATAATGTATCATTTTCTGACATTATTAGTGTAAGGTAAAACTATAGAGAAAGTAGGGGTGAGAAAAAAACCGAAAAACTGATTAAATCAAGAAAACCAGAAAAAAATAACCGAAAAACCAAACCAAATCGAAATCATCAACCCTAACCCTAAGAGAAAGTGAAGAAAATATTAGAGCAAAGGACATTTTCCAACCCACTAATTAATTCCTTCAAAGAGGAAGATTCTCTATTTCTTCAAAGGCTAATGTTGCACTATTGTTTTCTTGCGGAATGCATTCACACTACATTTAAAATTTAGGAAAACTAAATCTATGATTTATTATATAAATTGATTTTATTGTTATTTTTTTACCATCCCATATATACCTTAAGTAAACCTTACTTTTAATTATTTCGATAAATAAAACATTTATTTTTAATCTTATTATTAGTTTTTTCTTAATTTTTTATGATAATTGAGGAATATATATATTAATACCGAAAAAACACCCAAGTTTAAATGACCAGCCATTAAAATTAATCAATCGGTGGTTGCATTCTAACACACAACATTAAGATTTGAAATTAAAGCATTATATATCTCAAGCTTGAGGGGAAATGGTGGAACGGACCCATCTCTTAGAAAAAACGCAGATGGCAATAATAATGTTTGATTTTGCATAAAGATAGAAGGGAGGGCACTGTATCCATCATCTTCATGGAAAGTGAGCTGGCCAGCGTCAACCTTTTATTCATGTTTTTCCACAGAAGACTTTGACTTGGGGTCAACTTTTCGGTTAATTACTTTTACAATGTTAGTAAAATCACTTTAATTATTCTTTCAATCTTCCCGTGTGATTCACTGCCTGCTTGGTGATTCTAAAGTCGCCTATTTAATCTTCAGTACATTATACAGCTAAATTTATTCTTTCACTCGCTCGGTATTTATTTATTATATATTCAATTCGTTAATAGTTAGAAATACAAAAGAGATAAAGACAATTACAAATGTATTTATAACCAGAAAACTTAGTGATTAATAAATTATCTTTGCTAAGTTGTTATAAAATAACGATATCAGAGTTAATTGTTTTTAGATGAGCCTTTAATATCTTGCAAAGGCATGTGCTGGGAATGTAAGATAGTTGTTGACAGCTGGCATCAACCAGAATATTCTAAAATATTCTCATCATTTCGAAGAAAATTCTATCAAGAGGAATTCTTTATTTATTTGGGAGGCCAGCAAAGTCAAAAGGGAGTGGTAGCTCATCATGTCCAAGAAAATTCTATCAAGGAACGAAGATATTTTTAGAGAATAACAGAAAATAAAATTTGTCTCTATTTATTTGGTATCCTACCATTTTTGGCTGTTTGACACTGCAGTAAAAAAGTGTTTTTTAAAAGATTTAATTTTTTTTTATTTTAAATTAATATATTTTTATATTTTCAAATCATTTTGATATGCTGATATCAAAAATAATTTTTTAAAAATAAAAATATATTATTTTAATATGTTTTGGAATGAAAAATACTTTGAAAAATAACCCTTATCATACTTACAAACACAGTCACACCCTCTAATGATTGTGAGAAAATCAAGGCACAGTCACATATATATCTAGAGAAGATACAGAGTTGAGTTGTAACTCGTTAATTCACCTTAAAAAAAATACAGAGCCCCTAAGTTATGGCAAAAACAGATGTTTTAGAGAAGGTAGCGCTCAAGGGTTTTAAGGGAGTTTTCTCCGGAAACCAAAAGTCCATAAACAACTTTTCTAAGGAGCTCAAATTCTCAATTAATTAATTAATTATAGATTAAATTAACTTTCACACAGTTTAAGTTTTTTTTAATAAAAAAATGTTAAAAATATCTATATAATTTCACAGAACCCGTCTTGAGGAAAAAAATGCATGACGGCAAAGTACTTATAAAATACTTATTTCGTGTACTCTTGCAATAGAAGGATTGCCACCATTTATAGTAATATTTAATTTTTCAACTTCTCTCAACTTCTCTTCTTCTTGTAGGGGCCAGCCCTCCTCTCTCTTTTTATATTTTTCTTAATTTAATTCTTTTTTAATTTAATATTCCAAATCTTTTTAATCTTACAAGTTTCAAAGCTCTCATGCACTTTTTCTTGTTTTTCTCTTGATTTCTAACTTCTCTTGTTTTTTCTCTTTTCCTTTTCTTTCTCTCTTATGGCCGGGCACTACCATTGTTAATAACTTATGAATGTAACAATTTAATTAATTTCATTCATGTCCCTCAATAGTAAATTTTCATGTTTTTGACATAAAATTCCCGAGTACCGTTATAGATTACACCATCTTTTTACCCGAGTTATTTTGATTTTTATTAATTTACATCCTAATAAATTTATTTCATAATGATCCATTTCCATCCGGTCTTAATTCATGTTTTTTTATTTTCTATTTTCAGCTATTTTTAAAATTTTATTTATTTTTATTTTTATTCATTTATTTCTATTAAGGTAAATCATTCAAGATGGCTACTTATCTTAACATTTATTTCAGTGTCCTATAAAATTTTGTTTTATCCGGGGCTTATAATAATAACCCAAAATAAAAACAAATTATGAATCTTAATTTTCAATAAATCTATTGTTGAATTATGAAATTGAAAAAAATCAATCTAAAAAAAAAACATAAAAAATAACCTTACGAAACAAAATTATGAATTTAAATAAAATTATAAAAATGTCATCGGCAATCTCATAAAGTCTTTCTAAACTCTAATTGTTCTAAAATTTTAACTTGCGATATAAATATATGTTAGGAGATTCTCGTAAAATTTTAGTCTATTCCAACAAAACATAAAATAACCATAAAACTAGACTATATTTAATACCATAAAACTAGACTATATTTATTTTATAAAAGTAAAACAAAACATTATTTGATCATAATAGAATGGCTGGAATAGAACCAAAATAACCAAAATATTATGTTATTACTTCCTCCCCCTGTCTTTTATATATTGTCCTCTGTTTTTCTTTAATGCTAGCTATAGCCTCTAATTTTGGCTCTAGCACCTTTCTATAATAATACTCGACTATTATTAAAAAAAAAAAGCAGAAGCAGAAATAACTCGACAATTTCTCTAATGTGCAAAGGAGTGTTTGACGTGCTAAGGATATAGAGCCTTCCTTCTCTCCTTCTGGTCAATCGTCTTGGAGAGCCTATAATCTTGCCTTGATCAAGACTCCTATCTTATCTTAGTTATTCAAAACATATGAAGAAATTTTCCAAAATTATTTCTTGACATAACATATCACCCACCCCTCAGCCCTTTGTCAAGTCCTCCGTCCCCTTATGCCCTTGCACAGACTTGGGGCATCTTTTATATGGAATATATATACAGTTTCCAAAAGGTCTGAGGAATCGAGCAAAGAGGGCAATGATTGGGCATCAGTCTTGAAACCACAATGATCCGATGGACGAGAGCCGCTAGTGGAGAAGGATTCATGCATCTCTGGTTTTGTGTATTTCTGATCATGCTCTTTTTCACTGTACAACAGAACTTTTGCCTTTTCAGTTTTTCCTCTTGGACGCTCTTCAATCAATGGAAAGAGGAAACATCACAGAAAGGTGTAAACTGACAAGAAATTCAATGCTCACACTTTGAATTTTAATTTGCATGTTTCAGGTCATTGACAGCTATACAATAAAGTTTTGGGTGTAAATAACCCCAAACTTGATTTTGAAAAGCATGCATGAAGCGCACATATATTGTTCCTATGTATTCAGATACCACACGAATTATATTTTATTTTAAAAAACAATCGTTAACTCTACTCTCAAACATAGCATGTTAAGTAAAAAAGAGATGGAAACTACAGAATTAAGTGAGTTTTGATAGTTACAGAACGAACATCATAACATTTGTCATATCAGGTCAGCAATGAAAGATACTGCTATGCAAGTTGGGATGGGACCCATTGCATAGAAGCAGCTGATTCGATTATAGCCTCCAAACTCCAAAGTGCTGTCGATGGCTTATTACTCTTCACCGCATACTCCATTTGATTTCTTTCGCCGGTATTGATCATTCGATTATAGGCTCATTTTTCTATGTTCCCCGTCATGTATCATTATTTCATTTATGGGGTCCCAGAGGGTTTGTGGGAAATTGCCTGCCTCTCAGCTTTTTAATTGAAACCACTAGTGAAACGACTTGGTCAGATTTTGGTAGATTCTCAGTTTGCTCCTAATTCAGATTTCTCAATTTCAAAGAAATTGCTATCTGAATTATATATATGGATGAAAAGATAATTGATCCTAGTTTACAACCCAAAAAGCATAATAGAATTCTGAATGTTCTAGGCGCTAAGATTAGTATATTAGGTAGCATGCAGTTAACAAATTATTGTAGTGAAGTGTTGAAGGAATTTTAACAGGTTATATGCTTGCGAATAGGTTTTTTGAGCTAAGATTTCAGACCAGGCAAAGTATACAGAAGTTAGTAGCAGCGAGCAAGAACCATGAACTCACAAACCACACCAATATCAGAAATGTGAGGAATCATTAGCAAAAAGTAAAAACAAATAATGACATAAGCAAGTGTCGGTCAAGTAATATACATAGACATCTTTTTTTACTTCCTCCAGAGATACAGAGTATAGGAGTTTACTTCGCCACCCTTTTGTCTAAAAATTCTAGGTACGAGCTTCATGGTTAATTTTCTTGAACTGAAAGAACCTTTCATTTATGGCTATGTTCCATGATATGTAAGTGAATTAGTTGCAAAACAGGGGAGTCTATGTGAAAACATTACAATAGCATTTACTCTGAGTAAGAACACTTCTATGCATGAGCTGTAATTGACAAAGAAAAAAAGAGAAATCCTTTCAATTTATGAAAATTTAATGAGTTAACCTTATCTCACACTGCAATATATACTCTACAGTATTCAAGTATGAAAACATTTAAACGGGAATAAAGAAAATAATTCATCAAACAATATGAGGGTTGTTTGGAAAAGGATTCTGGAAGACCACCAGTATGCATAACGAAATCACCAGGAAATTACTGCATGGTTGTGTTTAAAAATCAAAAGGGCACACAAGAAGTCATGCATCCGCGTTCACAACCTTTTAATGCTTTAACTCATCTTAGCCAGTAGTGCTATAAAGAAGAGAAAGTGGTATATCCACTTTCTCATCAATTACTTAAGATTTGTGGAAGATATGATACAAGAGATAAGAAAATGATTGCTATTATCCACAATTTCTCTGTTATGTATATATATATATATTAGGCGGAGTTTCATGAATCCTTTCCATTAGATATTCAATAATTTATATATTCTTTTTGGAGAAGTAACTCATTTTCACACCCTTGTTGTAGTTTTCCATTCATTTTCACACCCCAGTTGCCACCTGCTTTTCTTTCCATTCACGCACACAGATAGTGCAAAAAAGCACTACGACAATAGTTGACTCCCAGTCAATACGGTCTACGCAAATTGTTTAGTGAAGTCTTAAATTGTTTGGTGAGGTTACATGCCAACAAAACTAATTTGAATATTTTTCCCAACCTGGCGAATAGACTAAGTGCTAAACAATAAAATAAAATAATATTCAAATCTCAAAACATGGAACCTGCACAAGATATGCAGATAAAGTCATGGAAATGACCAAAGTGTTATAAAAGAGTGTCTTGGGAACTTACAGTACATTTCGTTGGAACTCTTGTCTCAGGACAGTAGCATAGCTTCTTGAATCTCCGTTTCTAATCGGAACAGGGGAGCAACGAGAAGCTTGGAGTGGTCGCAGATTGTCTTTCTTTTGCTCATGAGGTTGCCTGTCGAAACGCTGAAGATTTGCCCCCAGCTTGTAGGAATCAAACCAAAGCTCCTTTTAAGAAAATTTAATGACCAAAAGGAAGAAGATCATAAAAATCTGCCTTGTGTTTAAAAGAAACACCTCCCTTCTGTTTCCTGAACATGTCAGGTCATATTTTTGGCTGCAAATCTTGTATCCCTAGCGATCCCTCCTCTTTTTTAATTCCTGTGTGCTATTGTTTTAGATCCATGTAATATGCTGAAAATATTTCTTTTCAGTACACTACTCATCTACTATGTATTTAGTTTTCTTCTTGGGCATAATCAAGGGCATGTGAAGCCCAATCCAGGTCATAAAAGAAACTGAGTCATTACAATTTTGATCGGCTCCAATTCGATTGAATCAGAACCTAACAGACATCGGTGTGGTATAGGAATTAAAAACACATCACAGGGAATGTATAAAATGAAATTAATAAAAGAATCGGGAATCACCAAGCTTATATCCATCTACAATCTAGAACAAAATGGACTTTGGTTTCTTACATCAATTTTCTTCGGAGTTCACAGCTATGACAATAAGCTACCAAAGACAAACATGTTCTTGAAAAATTTGGTAAACAAACTTAAATCATCTGTAACATTTACAGACTCTTATGTAGATATCTTATTGGTTGGGATTTACAATTTACACTTTCTAATTTATAAAACCAGGAGCAAATCACATATAATACAGTTCGTCAAAGGTTTCCCTGTCAAAATGGAGTTCCTGGTGGGTTCTTGGACACATGCCAAGCACATTGCAAAGGCTTCAGAATTCACAAATCTCCTGATGGAATGACCGCTGGCTATCCCATGCTATAGCTGGCTATATGTGAGGACTTAATTTGCCTAGGGCCATATGATCCACATAATGATTTCTATTTAAAATATTTTTATAAAAAATAAAACAACCATTTAATTCTTCTTTTTAATTTGATATATAATGACTTGATTTATATTTGATATGTAAGATTTAATGATTTGATGTTTTAAAGAGTACTTTTGATTTGTTTTTAATGTGTTATTGAAGAATGTTTATATAGTTTTTAGGCTTGATCCAATATAAATTTGTTTCTTGTAAACTTCAAGCGTAGATAAAAGAGGTTTAAGAGTTTTTGAAAGAGCTTTCTTACTTGAAATTTTAGTTTGTAGCAATCGCCTTCTATAGTTTGTAAAAAAAACGATCAAATTTGAGAGAATTAGTTTTTCTAGAAATTTATAGGATATAATTAATAACTTGACTTTAATTTAAAAGGATTAATGGACATCATGAAATTTCAACATATATATATATATATATATATATATATATATATATATATATATATATATATATATATATATATATATATATAGGAACTGCATGGCCAAAAAAAAAGAGAGAGCAAGTATTTTCAAAATTTTAGCGAACCAAGGCCGACTTGATCATTGATGAATTGTTTATATTGGATATGCAAATATATTGCAAACAATTATCCACATCCAAATTAAGTTAAGGGTATGTTTATAAAAATTAAATTTTTTACGACCCTCCTTTTCAATTGAAATCTTGAAGGATATAACACAAGAAGTATATATCATTTTCTGACAATATTAGTGTAAGGTAAAATTATAGAGAAAGTGCGTGAAGAAAATATTAGAGCAAAAGACGACATTTTTCCAACCCACTAATTAATTCCTTCAAAGAGGAAGATTCTCTATTTCCTGAAAGGCTAATTTTGCACTATTTTTTTCTTACGGAATGCTTTCACACTACATTTAAAATTTAGGAAAACTAAATCTATGATTTTTTTTTATAAATTGATTTTATTGTTATTTTTTTATCGTCCCATATATACCTTAAGTAAACCTTACTTTTAATTATTTCGATAAATAAAACATTTATTTTTAATCTTATTATTAGTTATTTCTTAATTTTTTATGATAATTGAGGAATATATTTATTAATAACTAAAAAACACCAAAGTTTAAATGACCAGCCATTAAAATTAATGAATCGGTGGTTGCATTCTAACACACTACATTAAGATTTATTTTTTATACAAGTTGAAATTAAAGCATATATATATCATCCCTTCTCAAGCTTGAGGGGAAATGGTGTAACGGACCCATCTCTTAGAAAAAACGCCTGATAGCAATGACCTTACCTCAACCTTTTATTCATGTTTTTCCACAGAAGACTTTGACTTGGGGTCAACTTTAATTATTCTTTCAATCTTCCCGTGTGATTCACTGCCTGCTTGGTGCTTCTAAAGTCGCCTATTTAAACTTTAGGCACCTAGCCTTGTATATTATTTAGCCTTGTATATTATTTTTTTCTTTTTATTTTATTCAATGAATTTATAATATACATGTTTGTTTTTATTATCATTTGATCGAATAAAAAATTATTTTAATTAGATAATTTAAAAAACACAACTACGTAAATATCACGTCTTGTAAAATTAAATATCTTGATGTACACCTTTCTTTCAATTTTTCTAGTTTTTATTTTGAGTTATCGTTTAAGGTTTTTTTTTTTTTCACTTATTAACACACATAGTTCTTGATTTATTTGACTATATTTGTGTGTGTGTGTGTGTGTGTATATATATATTCACTTAAATTTTTTTGACTTTCTTAAGCAAGTTGTAGTATATAGAATTTTTTTTTAAATAAAAAAATAAAAATATAATTCGCATATGAGTAAATACCTCCACAAATATAATTCCATTGAAAGTTGCGTCATGTATTAATCTAAGGTCCATTGTCCATTAATTAATTAGTGGTTGCATTCTAACACTTGAGATTTATTTTTTATGCATAAGCATTTAATTTTATTTATTTTGTAAACTAAATAAAAATTAAATCATATTATCCATTCCCAAGCTTATGGGGCAATGGTCTCATGGACCCATCTCATAGAAAAAACGCTTGATAGCAATAGTCTCATGAACCATCCCACTGGCCTATATCATGGAAAAAATGTAATGAGTTAACCTTATCTCACACTGCAATATATACTCTATAGTATTCATGTATGAAAACATTTCAACGGGAATAAATAAAATAATTCATCAAACAGTATGCATAAGGAAATCACCAGGAAATTACTGCATCGTTGTGTTTAAAAATCAAAATGATACACAGCAAGTCAAGCATCCGCGTTCACAACCTTAAAAATTTGTGGTATATCCACTTTCTCATCAATTACTTAAGATTTGTGGAAGATATGATACAGGAGATAAGAAAATGATTGCTATTATCCACAATTTCTCTGTTATATATATATATATATATTAGGCGGAGTTTCATGAATCCTTTCCATTAGATATTCAATAATTTATATATTCTTTCTGGAGAAGTAACTCATTTTCACACCCTTGTTGTAGTTTTCCATTCATTTTCACACCCCAGTTGCCACCTGCTTTTCTTTCCATTCACGCAAACAGATAGTGCAAAAAAGCACTACGACAATAGTTGACTCCCAGTCAATACGGTCTACGCAAATTGTTTAGTGAAGTCTTAAATTGTTTGGTGAGGTTACATGCCATCAAAACTAATTTGAATTATAAACATATTTAAAAGTATAGTGATTAGTTAAAACAACTAGTTATCATTGTCTCTGAGAATTAATATACAGCTCAGCATTTTGTTGAAGGTACCAGCTATATTTCTGTTAACTTTCTAATATTAGATCTTGCTTCAGTATAATTTATTAAATTTATTTTAATATATTAAATAATGTAAGGCACAAAACATATCATAATAGAAGACAATAAAAACAAGTTCTGATATATTTGTTGCACATGGCAAGTTATAAAATGTTTGATATACACTTTGGACATCACAAGGATTGATCATTGTCTTGTACATAGTTTTTTTTTCTATGGAATTATCTCAATCATATGCTCATGATCATGAGATTAGTGTATTTATACAATTTTGACCAGTCTTTTTTTTCATAGTTTTTTTTCTAATTTCTTCATTCAATATTGGGTATGACTTTTTCGTTACCTTTTATCAGAGCATATGGTTGTTTCATAAAAAAAACTCTACACTGTATCTTGATATTTCCAGTTGTTATTTTGAGTCATTGTTTATGGTTTTTTCCACTTATTAGCACATATAATTTTTGATTTATTTGACAATATTTATAAAGTTTTTGATTTTCACTTAAATTTTTTTAAATAAAATGAGTGGCACTCGAAGGTTCACATACCTTATCTTCTAAGAAAGAAGAGACAAGAAAAGCAGTAGGTGATGTTCTTTTCTCCAACTGTAAATGGATGAAGAGATTAATACCAAAAACATGGACAAAAATTGATGTGGACCTACACCACTTTGATTATTTTTCGCTTTTTTCACTCTTCATGTGTTTCACTACTTTATAATTCAAAATTATATATTTAAAAAAATTAATTTTTTTTAAATATTTTTAAAATACAAAAATAAATAGGTATTATTATGTCATGCAACTAAATTTATTTTGACGTTATTCACACGGGAATTATATATTCAATTCGGTAAGTGTTAGCAATGCAAAAGTGATAATGACAAGTACAAATTATATGTATTTTATAATTTTTTTTTATTTAAAAGCTTGTATCAATGTTTTTTTCTTCAATTCGAATACTTATATTCAGGGAATTTAATCAATAAAATATCTTCATTAGTTTTATTATCAAAATGATGATGTCATAGTTAACTCCTTTTATGTTAGTCTAGATTGATTTTATTTTATTTTTAATTCATGAACAATTAATAAAGATATATAAAATACTTACAATTTATATTTTTTTATTCAAGTACTCTAATTGATTTTATTTTTCTATTGAAGTACTTGATAATCTAGTGTCTGTCCATAAATTTGTTTACATTGATTTCTCTAATAAAAGTATATAAAAAAATATTCAATAAAACTATATTTTTATTAATAGATCTGAACTAAAAAAACTGTATATTTTCAAGCAACCAAGAGGCAGCCATCCTTCCTAGAAAATCATTGTTACTAATGCCATCAACATTTGAATTAATAGCCCCATCTTAATATAAATGTTGAACAATCATTACAAAATTGCTACTGGTATAAGTAACTATCTCTTGCAAATGGCAGCGAGGAGTTTCAGGCTTCTACCAAGGAAGGTTGTCAATTATGTTTTAATTGTTGTTTTATTTTTTTAATTGTAACAATATATTTTGGTTTTTGAGTATTTTGACGTGTCAGGGTTGTTCTATATATTTATAATTTAAAATATTAATTTAAGAAATATAATTTCAATTCAAATTTAAAAATAAACTAACTTGAAATTATGCAATTTAAATTTCAAATATAAATAAAAAAATAAGAGCGAATCGATATAACCTGATCGATTCGATGGGCCCAAAGATTGTCTGGATGATTGATAAAAATATAGTTTTACTTAAAAAAGCTCTAGATGACATATTTTCAAAAAAGTATTGAGACAATAACATATATATTGGATCGATTCGGGTCAATCTGAGTTAACCTTTGAAATTCATAACCCGGATCATGACCATAATAACCCCAAATAAAACAAATCAAAACAAATTATAAATCTCAATTTTCAATAAACCTATTGTTGAATTATGAAATTGAAAAAAAAATCAATCTAAAAAAAGACATAAAATTTTGAATTTGAATAAAATTATAAAAATATCATCGGCAATCTCGCAAAGTCTTTCTAAACTCTGATTGCTCTAAAATTTTAACTTGCAATATAAATATATGTTAGGAGATTCCTCATAAAATTTTAATCTAATCCAACAATTGGATTAAAAAATATGATTGATATCATAAAAATAGTTTATATTTTTTTATATATAAAACCAAAACAAAATATTATTTGGTCATAATAAAATGGTTGGAATAGAACCGAAATATTCCAGCGGTGAAATTCATGAAACATTAAAAATACTTCACAAAAATAGCAATGGTCTCATGGACCATCCCACTGGCCTACATCGTGGAAAAATAGACTGAAGAAAGTAACAAGTCTTTCCATAAAAAAGGACTTTAGAAAGAAAAAGAAGAAGGCTTATTGTCATGACAATGACAAGAAGTATTTTAGAAATAATATCATTTATGGTTCTTTTTGTCAACGACACCGTTTGATTTTGCCATCACCATCAAAATTAAGGCATGATTTTCCACACGTTATTTCCATAACGAAAGTAGCAAGTCTTCTATATCCGTCATCGTCATGAAAGTAGCATTAACCTTTGATTCATAGTTTTCCTTCAAAAAAACTGATAGGGGTTCAACTTTAAAAAAAGGAATACAAGTTTATGGTTAATTACTTTTATGCAATTTTTTTTCTACAATATGGTTTTAATCAGCATTATTAAATTTAATTCAAGCCTAACATTTTAATCTGGAACCTATCCCAATTCAAGTTTAGAAAAAACTAAGTGAGAGTTGACCCAATCAAGCCTAATCGACCAAATAAATCAACCCATAACCTAGTCAACTCAATCAAAAACTAGTTTTACTTTTTTTAACTATGTCATTTTGATTTTTTTCTAAAAAAAATCTTAAAACGATATAATTTTAGATTAACACCATTCAACATAAGCTAACTTGTCCGATATATGATCCTAATCTTGATCGTGAATATTAGGCCAATCTATGACCTAAACCCTCATCTGGGTATTAAATCTAATCATATTAAATAATGTTGGTTTTAATGAAAGAGACATTCTTAAGAAAAATGTCATATATAAAATATTTATTCGCATGCAAATTGAAACATTCACAAATTGATATAATAGTTATTAATATTTATTTTTAATATATATAAAATTAAAGATTTTAATAATTGATTAATATTGTTAAACCATATATGTTTTATGGTTTTTTTTTTTAATTTCATCTTTTAACATTGAGTTTGCTTATCCTGATCTCATGATCTGGGTCGTAGACTTCATGCGTTAACTCGAGTGTTTTTTAATATATATATATATATGTTATGTTATGTTATTACTTCCTCCCCCTGTCTTGTATATATTGTTCTCTGTTTTTCTTTTATGCTAGCTAGCCTCTAATTTTGGCTCTGGCACCTTTCTATAATAATACTCGACTATTTAAAAAAGAAGAAGAAGAAGAAGAAGAAGAAGCAGAAGCAGAAATAACTCGACAATTTCTCTAATGTGCAAAGGAGTGTTTGACGTGCAAAGGATATAGAGCCTTCCTTCTCTCCTTCTGGTCAATCGTCTTGAAGGGCCTATGTTATTGCCTTGATCAAGACTCCTATCTTAGTTATTCAACAAATATGAATAAATTTTCCAAAATCATTTCTTGACACAACATCTCACCCACCCCTCAGCCCTTTGTCAAGTCCTCCGTCACTCTCGGTAAATTGTTCTATAACATCTCATATACAGTTTCCTAAAGGTCTGAGGAATCGAACAAAGAGGGAAATGATTGGGCATCAATCTTGAAACCACAATGATCCGATGGACGAGAGCCGCTAGTGGAGAAGGATTCATGCATCTCTGTTTTTGTGTATTTCTCATGCTCTTTTTCACTGTACAACAGAACTTTTGCCTTTTCAGTTTTTCCTCTTGGACGCTCTTGTTGTGAGTGTCACATTATGGAGAATACGGGGATCTTGTTGAATTAATTCTCGTAAGGCATACATTTCCACAATTTAGTTGAGTGAGGATGAATTAACCAAGGGATGTGCTTGAAGATTTTCACTTTTGCTAATTTCACACCAGAAAGCTGTAGAACTGCTTCCACAGAGGATACTTTATATATATATATAGCAGCATCTGCATTTATATCCCCTCATCTCTACAATTTCAAAAGAAAACCTCTATTTCACATAATGATTAGACTAATTGGATTTCTTGTTTTCCACTTCTTGTTTATTTATTTATTTTAGTTAAACACTCCGTATCTGTGAATTGATCTTCTTAAAATTTTACTAACTAGTTTTACACCTTCAAACTAATGACCTGTGGCTTATAACTTCAGTACTCACTTAGGAGCCATATCAAAATCTACAGGAATGGTCCGGTTTGATTAATGGAAATTTTCAGCGACGTGCTATTAACCTCCTCTGCAAAGGTCTGTACTGGTCAATTTGGATAGCGCGTAACCGCCTAATCTTCGAATCCAAAGCTCTGGATTGGGATATGATTTTTGATCTCACCTTTCACCATTTGGCCTTCTGGTTGAAGTTTTCAGTTAGAAATTTTAGCTACACAGGCTCAGATCTTTTTAGAAATCCAGAATGTATTATGAACTGGACTAATTAATTAGGTCCCTCGTCGCTTTGGTCTTCTCTTCTCTTTTATATTCCCATTATATTTATGTTTCATTCAGTTCCACCTACTTAATGGGGCTGTTTAATAAATAATTCACTCGTTTACTATCAAAAAAAAAAAGGAGTGAAGTTTTACCATCAGCAATGTCACTGCTTTATATATCGTGTTGTCTAGCAGAGTTCCTTGATGAAGAAGAGTTTGAAGATGATATCTCATCAAGGTATATTTATTATAACTAAGAAACATACCCAAAGATGATACTTCAACTCTAAGAGTTGATATAGAAAGTAAGAGTGAGGATATAGAGCCAAGTAATTGTTTCTTCTTGGAGACTAGTCAGTGTGTAGCACAGTGAGCCTTCCTTCTCTCCTTCTGGTCAATCGTCTTGGAGAGCTTATGTTCTTGCCTTGATCAAGACTCCTATCTTAGTTATTCAACAAATATGAAGAAATTTTCCAAAATCATTTCTTGACATAATTCCCCCTTAGTTATTCAACCGGTTTAACGGGTTAATCTAGTTGAATTAGATTTATTTTTTAATTAATATATTTTTTATTTTTATTATTCAACATTAGATTGATTAAGAATTATGCTTCGTGATTTTTTTATTTGCTTTCTATAAAGGTATCTCAATCTCATCACCCAGTTCACATGTTTTTACGAGTTAACTAGTTGAGTTATCTTGGGTCGTTTTATTGTGTTTTTTTTGTAGATTGAATATTTTTTTCAATTTTATTTTTCAACAATCAGTTGATTGGGATTTATGCTTTAAAATTTGTTGTTATTTGCTTTACATAGCATTATTCTAGTTTTATGATCTGAGTTGTAGGTTTGGTAGGGAACCTGAGTTGACCTAAGTTGATTGGTAATTGAGTTTCATAATTTGTTTTGATATTTATTATATGGAGTTATCATGATCCCATGATATGTTAACATGTCAAATTCATGACCTAAATCATGAGACAATGATAAACTCATAAAAGTTTATTGAAACAAATTACAAAGCATAATTCTAAATCAAATAATGTTTTTTTCTAAAAAAATATTATCTAGTTTTACGGTATCAATCATATTTCTCAATCCGACTGTTGGATCAGACCAAAATCTTACGAAGAACTAAATTTACTTTTACTACTATTTTAATTTTTTAAAAATATTTTTATATTGTTATGCATTAATTTCAAGAAATAAATTCCTTTTATCTTAAAATCTGGACTTGAAAAACTAGATGTATTTTATAATTAGGGAGAAAACTAGAGAAATTGATTAATCTTGTAATTTTAATATAAATGGTATATCTTTGACTCGACTGAAAAAAATATATTTAATATTGAAATGTAATAAAAACAAGTCAAGAATAACTTTCCGACCATAAAAACAAAAGTTTCTCTAACTTTTATATATTGAAGTTTTTGTATATAATATTGTAGCCATACAATCCACAGGATAATTTATGTATTTAATTATATATAAATATGGTAGTGATGACACCATGCAGTAAATTATGACGAGAGAAGTACAATTATAAAGTTAAAAAGATCTTCCTGCAACATTTTTTTTATTTGATAAATTGGATAATTAGTAACCGAAATATAATCAAATTGGATAATTTTCTTTCCATTCACGCACACAGATAGTGCATAAAAGCACTACGACCATATATAATCGACTCCCAGTCAATACGGTCTACGCAAATTGTTTAGTGAAGTTTTAAATTGTTTGGTGAGGTTACATGCCAACAAAACTAATTTGAATATTTTTCCCAACCTGGCAAATAGACTAAGTGCTAAACAATAAAATAAAATAATATTCAAATCTCAAAACATGAACCTGCACAAGATATGCAGATAAAGTCATGGAAATTGAATGGCCAAAGTGTTGTATAAATAGGACCTCTATGGTTGCCCAAAGGCACATAACAAACAATAATATTCTACGTAGCAGTTCATAGAATTATCTAAGATGATGATGAAAAGAATGGGGGCTTGGATGTTGCTAGCAATATTATTGACTTTGGTTGGCGAATGGCATGGTCGTTGTTATGGGTGTTTGGAGGAAGAGAGAATTGGTCTCTTGGAGATCCAATCTTTGATCGACCCAGATGGCGTTTCCTTAAGAGATTGGGTGGACAGTAGTAATTGTTGTGAGTGGCCTGAGATCGAGTGTGATCACACTACAAGGCGAGTGATCCAACTCTCTCTCTTCGAAGCAAGGGATTTCCGCTTGGGCGATTGGGTTCTCAACGCATCTTTGTTTCAGCCTTTTAAAGAATTGCAAAGTCTAGAATTGGGATATACTGGATTGGTTGGTTGCTTGGAGAATGAAGGTTAGTTCAATGTTTCTGCACTTAATTATAATCATAAAATAAATCAAGGTTGGTTGGTGTTTAATGTCAATTATCTTGCTTTGATGATTCTCTTCCAGGCTTCGAAGTCCTATCATCAAAACTGAGGGATCTTGACCTACGTTTTAACCAATTTAATAATGATAAAAGCATTTTGTCATGTTTCAATGGGCTTTCCACCCTCGAGTCTTTGGATCTATCAGACAATGAGTTGACAGGATCAGGTAGCTTCTATGGTAACCTTTTAATTATTTAGCTTTGAAACATTTTCTTTTCTCCTTCTCATATCATTTTTTTCTATGCGTTTATTTCCTTCCAATATGCTCTTGAGAAACATCATGCAGGTTTCAAAGTCTTGTCATCAAGGTTGAAAAAGCTGGAGAACCTTCATCTAAGATGGAATCAATACAACGATAGCATTTTTCCATCTCTAACTGGATTTTCATCCCTCAAGTCTTTGGATCTGTCATACAATATGTTGACAGGATCAGGTATAATACACAGTACCAGGAGAACCCATCTATGCTAAGTTTCAAAATAAACATATTAAAAAAACAAGTTATGTAAAAATACACAATATTTTATAATCTTTAAAAATATTATATCATTCAAAACTAATAAAATTTCTAATCGGTAATTTAAATAATAGCATTTTATCATGTTTGACCTGGCTTCCATCGACTTTATATCCATAAATTGTTTTTTTTTCCCCCAATAAGATCAAAATTATAATGATATTTAAAAATTGTTTCTTAATCTTTGAATTGTACACAACCTTTTTTATAATTAAATATGCGTTCATGTATCATTCTTTGTATGTATAGTTTGAGAATCAATTGAACAACAACATCTCATCAATTCTAATTATCTTTAGTTTATATTAGCTCATTATGACTTACTTATAGAAACAACTCTCTTCTAGGTTTTGAGATCATATCATCACATTTGGGGAAACTCGAGAACCTGGACCTAAGCTATAATATATTCAACAACAGCATTTTCTCACATCTGCGTGGACTTTCTTCTCTCAAGTCTTTAAATTTATCAGGCAATATGTTGCTAGGATCGACCACTGTCAATGGTAATGTTCTGTTATTTACATCATTTTTTAACAATACCTTTTGAAATCTCTAGATTTTTTTGGCAATTTTCTAGTATCAGTTCTTTATCATAGGTTTTAAAACTCGATCAAGATAACACTTAATTTCGCTACTTACTTGATTGCCTGTTTTCAATTCTACACATCATAGGTTTAAGGAAGCTGGACTTCCTGCAGTCATTGCGTTCATTGCCATCCCTGAAGACCCTTTCTCTCAAGGATACTAATTTAAGTCAAGGTTAATCATAGTTTAGTTTCTTAAAATCTTAATTAATAATATTGAATGGAATGGCCATTCTTTACCAAACCACTATTTTCTTCATATCTCTTCTTCTTTCTTTTTCACAGGGACTTTCTTCAATTCTAGCACCCTTGAAGAATTGCATCTAGATCGTACTTCTCTCCCGATAAACTTTCTCCAGAACATTGGAGCATTGCCTGCTCTTCAAGTCTTGTCTATTGGTGGATGTGACCTCCATGGCACTCTACCCGCTCAAGGTAAATTAACAACTATAATCACATCATCAATAAAAGATTCTTTCAACACTATTTTGACTGTTTCGAGATAAACTGTATAGGTTGGTGTGAATTGAAGAATCTGAAGCAGTTAGATGTCTCTGGAAATAATTTAGGAGGTTCACTTCCAGAATGTTTGGGAAACTTGTCTTCTCTACAACTATTAGATGTTTCTGAAAATCAGTTTACTGGAAATATTGCCTTCGGTCCGCTTACCAACCTCATATCCCTTGAATTCCTCTCACTATCAAATAACCTCTTTGAAGTTCCCACTTCAATGAAGCCTTTTATGAACCACTCAAGCCTCAAGTTCTTCTCCAGTGAGAACAACAGACTTGTAACAGAATTTGCTGCCTTTGATCATTTGATTCCAAAGTTCCAATTGGTCTTTCTTAGCTTGTCAAAAACGACGGAAGCACTCAATGTAGAAATTCCTGACTTCCTCTATTACCAATTTGACTTAAGATTCCTTGACCTCTCCCACAACATCACCGGAATGTTTCCATCATGGTTGCTTAAGAACAATACACGATTGGAGCAACTATATCTGAGCGAGAACTCCTTTGTTGGTACTTTGCAGTTGCAAGATCACCCATATCCGAATATGATCGAATTAGATATATCCAACAACAACATGTATGGTCAAATTCCAAAAGATATTTGTTTGATCTTTCCAAATCTAAACAGGTTAAGGATGGCTAACAATGGATTCACAGGGTGTATTCCTTCTTGTTTAGGAAATATTAGCTCTTTGAGAATTTTAGATTTATCCAACAATCAATTATCCACGGTAAAACTAGAACAACTAACAACAATAATGGTTCTCAAGCTGTCAAACAACAATTTTGGTGGGCAAATACCGACCTCAGTGTTCAATTCTTCTACCTCAAAATATCTCTACCTAGGTAGTAACAACTTTTGGGGTCAGATATCAGATTTTCCATTATATGGGTGGAAAATGTGGAGGGTATTGAATTTGAGTAACAATCAATTTTCAGGCATGCTTCCAAGGTGCTTCGTTAATTATACGCATCTTCGCACAATTGATTTGTCCAGAAACCATTTTAAGGGTTCGATCTCAAGAGACTTTTGTAAGCTTGACCAACTTTTATATTTGGATCTTTCTGAGAACAACTTGTCTGGATATATACCATCTTGTTTCAGTCCACCATCTCTAATCCATGTGCACCTATCCGAAAATAAATTGAGCGGTCCATTAACATATGGATTTTATAACAGCTCTTCCTTGGTTACGATGGATCTTCGAGATAACAGCTTTACCAGCTCCATTCCAAATTGGATTGGCAATCTTTCATCATTGAGTGTTCTTCTTCTGAGGGCTAATCACTTTGATGGTGAGCTCCCTATTCAGTTATGCTTGTTAGAACAATTAAGCATTTTGGATGTTTCACAGAACCAGCTCTATGGTCCACTACCCTCCTGTTTGGGAAATCTTACTTTCAAGGAAAGTTCCCAGAAAGCGTTCGCAGATTTCGGAGTTGGTTTTGGATCAAGGTTCATAGAAAAAGCTTATTATGAAACAATGGGTCCACCACTAGTGGATAGTATGTACAACTTGGGAAAGGATATTTGGCTTAACTTTACAGAAGTGATAGAATTTACAACTAAAAATATGTATTATGGTTACAAGGGGAAAGTTCTCAGCTACATGTCTGGTATGGATCTCTCCAACAACAACTTCGTAGGAGCAATCCCACCAGAATTTGGAAACTTAGGTGAGATACTGTCATTAAACTTATCACACAACAATCTCACTGGATCTGTCCCTGCAACATTCTCAAACCTAAAGCATATTGAGAGTTTGGATCTTTCTTACAACAACTTGAATGGTGTCATCCCTCCACAACTTGTTGAAATTACCACACTAGAAGTTTTTAGTGTGGCGCACAATAACTTATCAGGTAAGACACCCGAGAGAAAATTTCAGTTTGGGACCTTCGATGAAAGCTGTTACGAAGGAAATCCTTTCTTGTGTGGACCTCCATTGCAAAACAATTGTAGTGAGGAAGCAGTGCCGTTGCAGCTAGTGCATAATGATGAACAAGGAGATGATGGTTTCATAGACATGGAGTTTTTCTACATTAGTTTCGGTGTATGTTATACGGTTATGGTGATGACAATTGCAACTGTTCTCTACATCAATCCTTATTGGCGACGTAGGTGGTTGTACTTCATCGAAGACTGCATAGATACGTGCTACTATTTTGTGGTGGCTAGGTTTCGCAAATTTTCCAACTTCAGAAGATGAATTTGTTATGATTGTATGTCTAGCTATTGGGTGCCTAATTTGTAGTGTACTGTCTAAGCTCAGCCTTTCTATTTGATTAGTTATTTGGGCTAAATATATAAGCTGGACTTGTCATTCCTGAACCATTAGGAAGGGAACTGATTTGGATTGTTTATTCACTCGGGTTTGATTACTCTTTCAACTCTCAAGACTTGTCTGAAAATAAATTGCCAAAACCACTACCAAGTAGAAACAAAATATTCTATGCATGTGTGACAAAGCCCACCTCAGTTATTCAATGAAAGCATTGAAATCGGAGCAAGAAGATCAACCTTCTTCAACAGGCGTCCTGGCCGTTTCTCCTAGCTTCTTTGCTCTGCTCCTCATTTCCTCTGCTTCTTAGTGATTGCCTCCTCTACAGCTTCACAACTTTAAGAGAATTGATTAAAAAAAAGAAGGGGGCAGAGGACAGCATAAATTAGTTGAGATAAAAATAGCAGAGTGGAATTAATGCTGGAAACTCAAGAGGATGTCAATATTGATGGAATGGAAAGATGCAAAGGACTGTGTAACTGAACCTTATGCAAAGGACTGTGTAACTGAACCTTCAGACAAGATTCAGGAGTTGGTTAAGTTCAGTTACGTTGTCTCACTGCAAACTACTCGTCACTGTTTTCTGCTGTTCTAGCTCATTTATTAGATTAATTAAATGTTAGATCCTAAGCATTACCACTTATTTTCTATAAAATTCAAATAAGTAGTCATGACTTTGAGACATTCAGAATTTCAACCTCATTTTCTATAAAATTCAACAATACTGGATATGGTCATGATTCAATAGGTTTAAGAACGAATTTCAACCTCATTTTCTATAAAATTTAACAATTCTAAAATTTTAAGCCAAGCTAAAACATGAAGGCTCCACATAAATTTTTAGAATTTTTTGATAAATTAATCAAGAATTACAAAATGTTTTTACATTAAATTAATCAAAAAATATTATAGAATTTTAACTTGAACTATAACACATTCAAGCCTCCGCCCTTGACTGGATATGGTCATGATTCAATGGAATAGGTACACTTATTTTATTTTTTCTTCCATTGTCACGTGTTTCCGAACGAATTGATTGCAGTCATGAAAATAACTATTCACTTAACCAAAGATAAACTGTAAGTCATTCAGAAATAGTGCACTCTTATTTTTAAGCCTGTCTAATGCACTGACAATAGGACTCGTTGGAAATAAATAATAAAATAATAATTCATCACACAACAAATATAAGGAAAAAAATAGAAAGGGATAGGTTTGCAATAAAAAACTGGCGTGCCAGAACCAAGAAAGCAATCCTCTTGACCTAGAAATCTGAATATTTGTACCTTCATTTATCTTGTAATACACCTGAGTGTACGACTTGATTAATGTTAAAATATCCTAACATATATTCTTAATGTAAAGATAATTGTTTTTTTAAAATCTACCAAAAATTTGGTAGAACTTTGTTTATATTTAAGATATCCTAAGTTATCGACTACTATTAATTTACTCAATCAACCCATCATCACAAGGTACTATAATTCTGAACCTTATTTCAATCATCATAATTCAATACCTTATACAATCCACACAATATATATATATATATATATATATATATGAGTAAGTTCAATATAAGTATAGCCCACATATCATATCATAAAATTTAAAAGAAAAAAGAATACTAACATGCAAAGAGAGCATTTATAACATAATAAGTGTTCTTAAACATTTCAAAAAAGTTAATTACAAGATAACTAAAGTATTACATGCTAAGCTGAACTTTTATAAATACATCAAGGTTTACCTAAAAGCATACTACATACACATGTTAATTTCATTTTGTTTAAGTTAAATATTTACATAAGCATGACAAAGTAGAGTCCTAAACTAATGATCTCCTTGAATATTTAATGGACCTGTTACATAAATAAACATACCATTATATTTATAAAAGAAATATATATATATATATATGCGCTCATGTAATATATACGAATGAAGTATAAAATTTTTATCGGATCCATAAGAATTCTAACAAACAACTTATATTTTGCTTGTAAATCATTTAAACCCAATTAACACTTATTTGCATATTTTTAATTTGAATACTCTTATTTACTTGCTTGAACCTAGTGACCTTGCAAAGTCCAACCTGGATATTTTTAGGCAATTATATTTTTCAATTTCCCCAAGTCATTCAAACACTGATACTCTTTACAAATCGAGTCTTATCAATTATTCTTAGGCGTCCCAACGCGGACATCATTAGCCCAAGTTACCCTTGTAATTTATTTTCTAGCAATCATATCACGGATGCCATTAGCTGAAGCTAATCTTGTAATTTATCTCTCGACAATCCTATAATGAATGCTATTGTTACCCAATTTTTGACCCACTTTTTTGATAAAAATTTCAAAAAAATCCAAAAATAGCGAAAAACAACAAAAATCCAAAAAAAAATTCATTTTTAAATATATTTGTGTTTTTAGCATTTTCAGCATCGTCTCAAAAGAATTTAAATTTTCAAAGATTTTTGAAACACGTTTGACTTTCAACGCGTTATTTTTTAAACCGATTTTCCTCATTCGAGTTGATATTGATAAGAAAAATTCAAAAAAATAAGAAAAATCAAATTTACAAAAAAAAAAAAAAAGTTGAGGGACTAAGTTTGAAAACCTAACAATATTTTTACTTATAAATATAAGTTTCCAACACATAAAAAAAGGATAATTTTAAAAGAAAAAACACAAAAAAAAAACCCTAAACCTAAACCTAAACCAAACAGCCCCCCCTGGTGGCTTTCATTTTCTCTCCCAAGCCGCCGCTCACCATCTTCTTCTTTCTCAACCCAAAAAAACAGCCGCCACCTCCAGTCCTTCCTCTCACTTTTGCCTCCTTCTCCCCCCCTCCTCTGGTTCTCTCCCAAACGGAAACAAAACACCAGCCGCTCACCTAAACAGGAAAACCCAACAGCCCCGCTGCCAAGAGAAACCGCAGCTCCCCCTCCTTTGGATTTTTGCCTTCTTCCCTCTAAACCCGAGAGCTTCCTTTCTCTAGCTCTCTGATTTCCCTGCTCACCGGCCACCCAGACAAGCCACAGCTGACACATCTTCTTCTCCCTCACCAGATAAGCCAAGAGCAGCGTCTTCTTCTCCTCTGGTCTCATCAACAGCAACCGGCCAACGAACATAGCCCAACACAGCAGCAGCCGAGCTCCTCCAGAACACCACAGAACCGGTCACCCCGTCTTTATCGACCAGCCTCCAGCGGCAACCGGACAACAGCAGCAAGACCAAACATCGTTGCCACCAACAGGAGTGAAGAGCATCCAGCAGCAGCCCACACACGGCAGCATCCACACCCAGGAAACACCCCGCTTCTCCTCCACGCCGAAGCCTCTAGGCATCGGCGTATCCGTCCGCGTTGGCCTAAAATTGAAGAAGGAAAGAGAAAGAACTGATTACAGATCTAAAATTGAAAAGAACCAACCCGAGGAAACAGATCTAAAAGAAAAAAACAAAGTAAAATCAACTGTTGTGTGCGTTTTTGTTGTTGCAGGTCACGGTGGCCTTTACATCGGCAAGGAAGGGAAGAAGAAAATAAGGCGTTCCCGATCCCACTGTGTTCCAAGTTATGGAGCAATTTATTTTAGGTAGGGTATGTTAGGGGTGTTAATATCTTTTCTAACAACTAATCCCTTACCTATGAATCTTTGATAAGACGAGTATACCCGAGTTTTCTAGTAGCCCTCAATTAAATACAAGGTGGCGACTCCTAACGAACCAATCAATCAAACGACGCAAAAAATTCGCCAGCCGACACTGCTTGGGTGACGTGTGACAAATGCTATTAGCTGAAGCTAATTTTGTAATTCATATCTCAGCAATCCTATCATAGATATCATTAGCCAAAGCTAATCTTGTAAATACTCTAGACTTTATTTACATTGAACACAATATTTATTGTAATTGGATTTATTAGAAGAATTTTAAATTGTATAAGTTCAAATAGAAGGGAAAATGACACACTTGCTCCACCTGTCTCGTGACCTCCCTAGCAAAAGATCCAATCCTGGTTGCTCCTCCTGAATCACAAGGAAGTTTTTTGTTATGATTCCTTCAAGCCGATATTATAGGGAATTCATATTTATTAATTACTCATATGTTACTTTCTATGCATATTTATTTCCTCGTAATAACATACATACATATATCATGTATATTTTCAGAGTTAATATCTCAATATGCAAGTTTTTGTATGACTCAATTCTTTTATATTCTTACATATAATATTCACGTGAAAGTCTAACTGTTACTGTCCAACTGTTATTATCTAAATATTGAACTGTTACTGTCTGAACACCTCAGATTTTTAACTCTATCTAGAGTTTTATAACTCCATTTCAAGTGAGATTGATCTTGTTGGAAAGTTAAGACACGAGGCTACAAGTTCTTTGAAGGAAAGCGAACCCAGTTCGGCCTCTAAGATAGTCAAAATTGCTCATCAACTAATCAGTCTTACTGCCCTACAGAACCAGTCACGACTCAGTATTGGTTAGTGACCCATAACTGGAGTTCTACAGCTCCAAATTGAGCAAGACCAGTTTCTTTGGTTAGCTAACATCCAAAACTACAATTTCTATGAAGGAACTCGATCCTAATTCCTAAGTCCCTTATCCTCCTACCCGACATTGCGGAAGCCTTAAAAATAATCTTGGTTCTGGAAAAAGAATAGATATCTAGCATCTTGTTCTTTTAAAGAAAAGATCTTGTTTAAGGAGTGACCACCTAGTATTATGGTCACTAGGAACCCTAACCAGTCAACAAAGATTCTATGGTACGGGACTGGTTACATAAAAGGAAAGATATTATCACCCCTTAAACGTTTGTCTAAGGCAGACTGCATTGCTGGTTTTGCCCTAAATTGCTAACATTTGTTTTTAGTTT
Source organism: Populus simonii (assembly GCA_007827005.2). Lineage (NCBI taxonomy): Eukaryota > Viridiplantae > Streptophyta > Magnoliopsida > Malpighiales > Salicaceae > Populus > Populus simonii. Next base: position 4,104,264 of record CM017466.2, on the reverse strand, counting down.
CATGCTATGATGGTTTGTGTTGCTACCCAATTTTTGACCTACGTTTTGATAAATTTTTCAAAAATAAAAAAAATAAAAAATAATAATAAGGGTTTACGTATGACGATAACATAAAGCATCAAGGATAATATTAAGGAAACAATGTGTCAAAAAGATAATTATTGAATCATATATAATTACTGCAATATAAAATATCATAGATATATTGATTTGATTCGTGCTGGTTATGGAAAAAAAATCACTGCAATATAAAATACCATATATATAAGATTTGTTGGTGCTGGTTATAGAAGACAATCTTTGCAATAATTATTGCAATATTTCTTTAAGTAACACATGTAGAGATTTTCTATATAAGTGAACCTCCAGCCATATGCAAAAAGAAGAAAAAATATTCTTAAGGGGCAATTTTCAGAAAAAGGGGGCCAAACACCAAAAAAACCTAAAAATAAAAAAACCCTAAACCCGTTTCTCTTCCTTAGCCGCAACCCCTCCTCTCTCAAAAAAATTAAAAAAGAGACGCCATCCGCTGTTAATGTTTGGATAAAGAAACCCCAAGTGGTTAAAATCCAAAATATTTTTCTAGGAATAATAAGTCATCACACATCATTGAAAGAAGTCTTGATTATAATCGAGGACATTTTAATTTTTTACTCGGTTTATGAGCCGTGAGAGTATGAAACACTAAGGCAAAAATATGTTTTTAAAGCGCTATGAATTTCCTTAGATTTTTGTCCCTCCTCCTTGTGATTTATAAGTCACAAACTCTTGAAATACTAAGGGAAAAATGAGCTTTTAAAGCACATGGAATCTCTTTGGATTTTATCTTAATAAATTTTGTTTGAATCAAACCTAGAAAAACTGATGGGATTAGAAAACACCAACACCATAACAATTATAAAACAAACCAAACACCAAGCAGCTTACCTTAGGTAGGGCATTAGGGGTGCTAATACCTTCTCTTTACTCAACTAGTCTCTTGCCTTAGAATCTCTGAAAGACCACTTAGGGTTTTTAGTGACCAAAATACTAGTTGGCGACTCCTTTATTCACAATAAAACAAAAGACCCCTAAACTCAATCGATAGTTTGCCTTAGACGTGTGTAATATTCTTGACTCTGACGTCAGTGAATATTCAACTACGGATACTTTTAACTCTGGCATTAGTAAATATTACGTAGCTATAAAAACAAAATAAATTTAAACCAGTATTTTTTATTCCTGACTCTGGCATCAGTAAATAAAATAAATTTATTTTTACTCATGCACATATTTTTTATTTCTTTCTAGCTAAAAAATAAATAAAATAAAATACAATGAATGAAAATAATATAAATTTAAACCTGTATTTTTATTCCTGACTCTAGTATCAGTGAATAAACCAATAAATTTATTTGTATTCATATATACACATAATTTTTTATTTTTTCTATTTTATTTTATTTATTATTTATTATTTTAGGTTGGGCCCAGCTCAATCCATATGGGCTGGGCTCGACCCAGCCAACCCGGCCCGGTCACTAGCCCAAGCCAATAACCCAGCTAGGCCACATGAAACACGCATGAACCAAATCACGCGTGCATGAGCAGGTAAATTCAAAGTAAACGGCAAACAATGAATTGAAACAAAAAGCAGGGAAAAAAAGTAAAAGACTTGCAGAAAATTTATGCGAGATTGTTGAGGGCGACGCTCTTGTTTTGAAGTTTCCTGCTACTACTTTTGCTTGTCTTTCCTTTTTGTTTCGTTTCTCTTGTTTACCAGACCCTCTCTTGTTTGCGTTCTGTCACCTTCAGTTTTAAGATGAAGGGATGAAGACAAATCTGGGGCTGATTCTCCCCTCTGTGTCGCCTCTTGTTTCCAGTGCTCTTCCCCCCGTGTTTTTTTCTTTTTTTTCTTTCCCCGTGATCTCTCTGTTTTTTTTTTGTCCTCGTTCCTCTCTATTTTCTCTCTTCGTCTCTGTCTCCTAGTTTTTTTTTGCTTTTTTTTCCCTGTCCCTGTGAGGTTGCTCGTCCTCTCCTTTTATAAGGCCAAAAGTGGTGGTAACAGCCGGCCTCCTAAATGTCCTATAACCGACCCTCTAAGCACCTTCAATGATGAAACGTAAGCGTTGGTTGCAAACGGATGAAACGAAAGAAGAAGACCGTGAACATTTTTGTCCAAGAAACGACTTTGTTTTCCATTCAACTGCTATTTTTGATTTGGTCCTTGAAGTTTTGAATTTTTTATAAGAAAGCCCCTGGATAAACTTTAATTGAACCCCTGCATTTCAGTGCATTTTACAAAACAGTCCTTGATTTCCTAATGTCTCAATTCAGTCCTTAATTGACTCTTCAAACTTTTAATCTTTCAAAATTACCCATGGAAAAATCAATTAAACTCCCTACAGTAACACTGCCTTTTCAATTTGGTCATTGGATTTTGATTTCTTGCAATTTTGACCCAAATCGGCCCAAAATTTTGGTATTGTTTCAATTAAGCCCCTGATTTCATTAATTAAACCAAATCCAAGTCCAATTAAGTCTCAAAACTTGTCAATTCTTCAATTAAACTCTTGATTTGATTAATAAAACTAATCCAAAGTTTAATTGAATACAAAAACTTTCAAATTATGTTGGCCTCTTGACATCATCCCTTCATTCATATTTTCTTTTGTTGCTCTTCTTTGATTTGTTGCTTCTTTTTTTATTGTTTTGCTAGGGCATACTCACTTTATCTTGGATGTCACTTTTTTCTAGTGATTTGGGCATGCCCCCTTGCATTTGAGTTTCTTGAGCTCTTATGCCTTTTTTGGCTTTCTCACTGCTTTTTCTCTTTTCTTATTGAAATTTTCATTTGCCCCCTAGTGTGGGGTGTGATCCTAGTCGGGATTTTTTTCATGAAAAAAAATTATTTAGGCTCAAAACGGGATCGCAAGGGATGTACTTATTTCACAATGTGAAAGAAATAACAAAGATATCCTTTTCTCATTTCAAGCGCAAGCAACTATGATCAATAAACTTTGACATCATCCAATGTGATGGTTAATCTTTGCAAAGATGCATTTCATGGGTCATGAGCAACGAGTTCATTACATACCATTATTCATACATTTAAAAACACATGTTTCAAGAGTCACGGGGTAAGGGTGTTTATTCATTTCTTTCTTTTTATCCATATTTTTTTTGGTTTGTAATTTAGTCACCTTAATGATAGAGTTGCTTGATTCACTTGTCATTCTACAAGTAGAATGTCAAAAATATGGTTTTTGAATAAACATCAAATTATTTTTGAAATCAAAATGCAAGATTAATGTTTCAAAACTCTAATAGGGAAATGGATTTTGGTAAAAGAGATGAATTAGGTCTATGAGACCATGCAAGGCTGCAAGGGTATATTTGTGGGTTCTTTGGTATTTGCAGACACCTTTTATGAAAAATGTGCAAGGAGAAATTATTGGCCCAATCTTATTTATTGATTTGACAAAGACTTATACATCACGGATAGTATTTCTTAACAGAATCAGAGTTCGCAAGCCTAACTACGTCTTCCCCATCCATTCTTGTTAATATCAATGCTCCTCCTGAAAATGCCTTCTTCACTAGGTAGGGTCCTTCATAATTAGGTGCCCATTTACTATGATCTTCTCCTGGTAGTGACAAGATTTTCCTCAATACCAAATCTCCTTCTTTGAACTCTCTTGACTGAACTTTCTTTTTATATGCCTTAGCCATCCTTCTTTGATATAACTGGTGGTGACAGATCGCTGCTAACCTTCTCTTGCTGATCATATTTAGTTGCTCATATCATATCTTGGCCCACTCAATCTCCTCGAGCCCAGATTCCATGAGGACCCTTAAAGAGGGAATTTCTACTTCCAATGGTATCACTGCCTCCATTCCATGTACTAAAGAGTATGGCGTAGCCCCTATTGACATCCTTATCTCTATTTGATATGCATGGAGAGCATAAGGAAGCCATTCATGCCAATCTTTGTAAGTAATCACCATTTTCTGAACAATCTTCTTTATATTTTTATTAGCAGCTTCTACGGCACTGTTCATCTTAGGTCTGTAAGAGGATGAATTGGAATGTTTGATCTTCCACTTTATGTATAGCTCTGCTATCATCTTCCCATTAAAGTTTTGAGCATTATTAGTCACTACTCTCTCGGGCACACCGTATCTACAGATTAGATCTTTCTCGATGAATCGTTTGACCACTTTCTGAGTCACATGGGCATATGAGCAAGCCTCTACCCATTTAGTGAAGTAATCAATTGCTACAAGGATGAAACGATGCCCATTACTGGGTTTTGGATTAATAGGCCCAATCACATCTATTCCCCACATTGCAAAAGGCTAAGGGGACACCATGTTGAATAAGGGTGCGGGAGGCACATTGATTTTGTCACTATACACTTGACATTTGTGGCACCTTCAGACAAAATTTATGTAATCTTTCTCCATGGTCAACCAAAAATAACCTACTCTTTGTATTTGCCTAGCTATCATATGTCCGTTTGCATGGGTAGCACAAATTCCCTAGTGCACTTCTTGCAAAGCTTTGTTGGCTTCCGGATCACCCAGACACCTTAACAAAGTTTCATCAAATGACCTTTTATACAAAATCTCCCCATCCATGTAGTACTCCAACACCATTCTTCTCAAGGTTTTTTTTATCTATCTTCGAGGCTCCTGACAGGTACTCTTGATACTAGATGAATCTTTTTATATATGTGTATCATGGGTTGCCATCCATTTCTTCATCTATTGAACAACAGTGAGAGGGAGAATTTCTGATCTCGATGCTTATAGGCTGAATTTTGGCACCACAATCAATTATAACCATAGAAGCTAAGGTAGTTAATGCATCGGCAAACTGATTTTTATGTCTCCCCACATGAGTAAATTCTATTTCATCGAAGCTTTTAGCCAATTTGGAGAGGTATTCTTGGTATGGTCTCAATTTCTCATCCTTTGTCTGCCATTCACCTTTTACTTGGCAGATTATTAGCATTGAGTTTCCATATACTTCTAATTTTCCTACCCTTATCTCTAATGCAGCTTCTAGTCCATGGATGCAAGCCTCATACTCATCCGTGTTGTTTGTGCAACTAAAGTGCAGATTTACTGAGATAGAATATTGCTTTCCTTCTGGGGAAATTATCACAGCACCTGCCCCATTGCCAGATACATTTACTGTGCCATCAAAATACATGGCCCACCAACCACTTCTCTTCTATTTCCTTTACTAGCACATCTTAATTAGGAAAGTCAAAGTTCAATGGCTTATAATCTTCAATGGCATAATCGGTTAAATGATCGGTGATTGCGCTCCTTTTTATTGATTTTCTTGTCATTTAGATTATATCATACTCAGCCAGTAGTACTTGCTATTTGGCTAGTCTACTCGACATGTATGGCTTTTCAAAGATATACTTTAGTGGGTCCATTCTTAAGATTAACCAGATGGTGTAGTATAACATATATTGTCGCAACCTCTTCACACTCCACACCAGACTACAACATAGTTTCTCTTCCATACTATAACGGGATTCACACTTGGTGAACTTCTTATTCAAATAGTAGATGACTTGCTCCTTTCTTCCTGACTCGTTTTGTTGCCCCAGCACACAACCCATAGCTGATTTGGTCACAGTTAAATATAGGATAAGTGGCCTTCCATGCACGGGTGGTACTAGTAATGGTGGTTTTTGTAAGTACTGTTTGATCCTATCAAAAGCTCTTTGGCAATCTCCATCCCATGTTCCAGGATTCTTCTTTCGGAGTAATCAAAAAATCGGTTCACAGGTGACTATAAGTAGTGAGATAAAACGAGCAATATAGTTCAAGCATCCTAAAAAGCCTCGAACTTCTCTTTCTGTCTTGGGAGCGGGCATGTCTTGTATGGCTTTTACTTTGTTAAGGTCTACTTTTATACCTTTATTGCTCAGCACAAATCCTAATAATTTGCCTGATTTCACTTCGAATGTGCATTTCGTAGGATTCAACTTTAACTGATACTTTCTCAACTTCTCGAACAATTTCCACAGAGCTAGGATATGACTTTCTTCATCTTTAGACTTTGCGATCATGTCATCCACGTAGACTTCAATCTCCTTGTGCATCATATCATGAAAAAGTGCTACCATTGCCCTTTGGTATGTTGCTCCAGCATTCTTCAACCCGAATGGCATTACTTTATGACAGTAAGTTCCCTAGAGGGTGATAAACATCGTCTTTCTCTTATCTGTTTTAGCCATTTTAATCTGATTATACTTGGAGAATCCATCCATGAAAGAGTAAGTGGAACTCTTAGCAACATTGTCCGCCAATACGTCTATGTGGAGTAATGGGAAGTCATCCTTTGGTCTTGCCCGATTCAAATCCCGGAAATCCACACACACCCTGATTTTGTTGTCCTTTTTGGAACTGCCACAATGTTAAACACCCATTTAGAATATTCTACTACCTCCAAGAACCCAGCATCCCACTATCTTGTTATCTCTTCTTTTACCTTGAGCAACATGTCAGGCCTTGTCCTTCTTAATTTCTGTTTGACTGACTTGCAACCCTCAATCAAATGTAACCTATGTACTACTATTTTGGTATCCAAACCAAACATGTCAGCGTAATATCCACATATTCCTGTAAGAGGGCGACCAACTCGCTCTTCACATTTATAGTGATCAACATCCCTATTTTCAAATCCTTTTTGTCATGCTTGGTACCTACGTTTATTAATTCTAGTTCCTCTTTTACAGGCTTTCATGCATGTTTGGATTGTTTTATAAGCTTTTTGAACTCCTTAATGTCATCCTCACCATCTTCCTCCTTATCCATTGAAGTTGTGATTTTATCAAAATTAGGCCAATTATTCTCAATGCAATAGGTTTGTAAGTTTATCGATGACCCGCATTCAGATCCCCTGAAAGCGAAAAGTGCCTTTGTTACGAGTGCATAAAGAAATAGGTGAAACTAAAGGGCATGATGAAGGGAAAAACAATGCGTGATCTCATTAAAATTTAAAAGGATAGAAGGGCTTAAAACAAAATCTTGTTGCTAATATCTTGAGCCACGATTACTGGCAACGCAAATTTATTCAAACAAAATGCAGCAATAATAAAAGCAAGCAACCAACAAATGTTTACTTTTTAAAGATAATTGGGACTTCTTGAATTTCCTAATTGTTCAACTCTTCCCCTTCAGCTAATCTTCTCACGAACTCCAGTAGACCATCTTCCAAAGCACTCAGTCAGTTGAGGTAGTGCTTCATAGGGGCTCTCTTCGCCTTTAAAACCTCCTTGGGGTTCTTGTTTGTTGATCTCTTCCAAATAGTGGATGGTAGCACCACTAAATTCTTTGCTCATCCTCTCAATTTCACCCCCAGCCTTGATCACTTGTGCAGGTCGTGGGAATGTTACGTGGATTGGAGAGATCTGTATCCGGTCTTCATTAGGCTCCCTTTCTTTGATTCGAGCCAACCTCCTTTCTCTTTTAAACTCGGCTGCTCTCTTAAAATCTACCTTTCCCAGCTTAAAACCTAAACTGAATCTCTGATTGACACATTTCATCTTTATTACGTTGATCCTCTCGGGCATTCCTGTGATAGGGTCATACTAGAATGGCAGCCCGTGCTTCAGAAAGTATTTAGCAGCTATTCTTGCAGCCTCAAGAACCTCTGGTTTCCTTTAAACTGTATTCTCAGGTACCCATTCAGCATTTACTACCTCAAATACATGTAGATTTTTGTTCTTACTCTCTTCAGCCTCTATATAAGGAATTGACACGTTTCTTACCATAGTTAAAGCCTCTTCAGCCGTTACTGTCACCAAGTTCCCATTGATGATAAACTTAGCTCGTTAGAGTAATGAGTATGCAACGGCTCGGGCTGCGTGGATCCAAAGTCTTCCCAACAACATGTTGTATGTGGGATGAATATCCATCACTTGTAAAGTTACTTGGAATGCTTGGGAGCTAATTACAAGCTCAACATCAATATTTCCCAGAATCGACCTTGGCGAACCATCATATGCTCTAGCTGTCTGGTACTTGGCTTCATATAAGAGGCGTCAACTAGCATTTTATCAAGCACATGCCTTGGCAACACATTCAAAGTAGAACCATTATCTATTAGCACCTTGGCGATCACACAATCCTTGCATTTCACAGTGATATATAATGGCTTGTTGTGACCAGTTCCTTCATGATCTAGTTCATCATCTGTGAAGTAGAGATAGTTAGTGGCTTGAATCCTTCCCACCAAATGTTCTATAGAATCTTGTGTGATATCTTGAGGGACATATGCTTCGTTAAGGTCCTTCTAGAGTGTGTTCCTATGCAACTTCGAACTCAAAACTAATGATAATAAAGAGATCCTGGCGGGGGTCTTTTTCAACTAGTCCACCACACTATATTTATTGTGCTTCATTAGCTTCAAGAACTCATTAGCCTCCTCATCGCTCACTGGTTTGTTGACCTCATCCATCTTGGCCAATTCCACCATATTCTTCTGTTTTGCCTTCCTTTGGTCTTCTAGTTCTTCAGGAGTATAGCACCTCCTACTTCGGGTTAACCCCCCCATTTCAGCATGAAAAGTAGGAGCAGGTATCGTGGTACGAAAAGAATAATCATAACTATGAGGCATGGCATTATAATTCCCACTAATTGTGCTCACAGGTCTAGCTAAAATCATTCATAGGGGTCCTCCCTCCGTTGGTTGATATCTACAGACTTCAACCTTTTTATCGAAACCAGTTATGGTTCCTACTAGGTTTTCTTTGGGCGCCCCTATCCTCAACACTCCCAACATCATCATGTCTTCTACTTTCACCTGAAACTCTTCACAGGAGTTTATATGGTGTCCTATATGTTGGTGATACTTATAATATTCACCCTCATGCTCTATGGCTTGCTTTTTGATAGGCGTTTTGAGGTACCCAGTCTATTTCAACATTTTGTACAATCTCTCCATTGTCAACTTTAGGACATTAGTACCCCTCTCTTTTTCTTCCAAAACATTCACCCCTCTACTTCCAGAAGTGTGGTGCGGTAGCGGGTTGGATTTTACATTTGGAAAATCATCCAAGGAAATCCACCCAGCTTTGATGAGTTGAAGGATTCTCCTTTTGAAAGCCACACAATCATTAATATTATGGCTGGTGATACCAACATGGTACTCACATTTCTGGTCTGGTCGGTACCATTGAGGAAAAGGTGGTTATAAGGGTGTTAAAGGAATATGTATTACTTGGCCAATGCTGAGCAATCTTTGATACATCTCACAGATAGGTATGAGAAGTAGGGGAAGTTGTTCTTGGTTTGCGAGGAAGCTTCTACGTAGGTGAAATGTGTTGTTTTAGTGGTACGGGATATTTTAGGTATTTGTTTGGTTTTTTAGATAAGACGAAGTGAAATTTATGCTGGATGAGAGGGGAGTGGTCATGAGTGGCCTGGAATTGTGCTTCCTTCCCTTACCTTCACCTTCGACGTTGTGGACTTCAGCCTCCTTCTTGCGGCCAACAAAACCCCTTTTTTCACTAGGGTCTACGATCCTACCTATGTGAATGGCTTGTTCCATTTGTTCAGCTATAACAACACATCAGAGAAGCTTTGTGCAGAACTTCCAACCAAGTATTCAAAATACGGTGCTTTAAAAGTATTGAAGAACAGACCTATCATTTCCTTCTCCAATAGTGGTGGATTAACTTATGCCGCCGTTTCGCGCCACCTTTATGCATACTCCTTTACGGATTCCTTATGACCTTTCTCCAACATATGCAAGCTTGATCTATTATGGGCTATATCCATATTGAATTTATATTGCCTAATAAAGGCATTGACTAGGTCTTTCCATCACTTTACATTGGTGTTGTCTAAACACATGTACCAAGTGAGAGCGACATCGCTTAAACTATCCTGGAAGAAGTGGATCAATAACGTCTCATCTTATACTACTTCAGTCATCTTATTGCAGTATGACTTAAGGTGGGTTATTAGACATTGAGTTCTAGTGTATTTGATGAATTCTGGCACCCTAAACTTCTTAGGAATGACTACGATAGGTACTAAACACATCTCAGCGGCTTTCATCGGGTCATACAAATGGTTTCCCTCAACTGCCCTCACCCTCTCCTCTAATGCAACCCACTTCTCCAGACCCTCATCCTCTATCATTTTGTCCTTGTGAGACTCCTCCAAGGTTAGCTCATCAGCATGAGGGATCCTTATCGGGTATATAGGTTGAGTTGGGAAATGTGTAGCATATTAGGGCTCAGGCGAAGTTCTACTTCCCCTCAAGTTTGGTAGGTTGAATAGAGTAGGAGGCATTGGTGGCATCTGAGCTATAAATGCTGGTTGGGAGGATGTCCTTTCTCCTGACTTAGATCTCAGGGCTTGTTCGAGTAGGCTAGTAAGGCTTGCGACATCTTCCTTCAGACCGTTCAACTCTTTTTTATGTTGGGCATCCAATTGAGCTCTTTCTTCATTTTTCATTTTTTTCCGCAACCGTGTGTTATGAGTGTGTTTTAATGGGAGACCTATATTTCACCTGGAATGCATCATAAATGCATGTTTGAACATGCATGGATATGAATGCAACATATTGGGCATGGATTATTCCATGGGAGTGTGACATAAGAACCATTATTCTTTGGATGTGTGATCAGATCTACATCCGATACTTATTGTAATGCCGAGAGGAGATCTGTTTAACCTTTTACCATCTGAGCTTTTAGCTGTGTATACACATATTTTGAATAAAAAATAAAGGTCTCAGCCCTTTTTATTTAACCTGTAAAAACTTTCATTACAAACAATGATTCATTTTAATCTATTACAGGGGAAAGGCACTGCCTCTATTAGTTATAGCTTTTAGAAACATATCAGTGTTATCCATGCTCCTTCTATACTTCGCGATGTCCCCTCTAACTTGACGAGCCTCCAATCTTAGCCAATGAGCCTCAGCCGCAGCTCGGTCAATTTGCTCTTGAAATTCCCTTATTCTTTCAGTATGGATCAAGTTGTTTCTGGATAGAGAATTATTAGCAGTATCTAATGTTTGATTGTGACTCCATCATTTTCTAACTTTCTAGCAACTGTTCGGTCTTTGCTTCTTCCATTGCCAACTTAGTCCTCAATGCTTTTGCCTCAATTTTACTACTATTAAGTTCAGCTCTCAAATTCTGGGTGGCTTTGACTGTCTTCTTGGTTTTACCCAACTCCAATTCAGCTTCTTTTAACTGGCTCTTAAGTTCTTTTATATCTCTTAAACGCTTGCTTAACACAGCTTGGGTTTTGACAGCCAATTCCTCCCAATATTGGGCCTTTTCCACCTAAAGTGTCTTGTCCTCATTGATGACTTTTAGTGATTCCAAGTCGTCCATTGCTTTCATCTGGTCTCGGACCACAAACTCTCTTTCTTCCTCAACCAATTTCCTTATAGCTTTTTCTTCGATTAATTGATGCTCTAATGACAGTCTTAATTCCTCCTTTGTTTTGAGCTCGGCTTGCAATCGTTTTACTTGCTTTCTCAATTCTTCTTCACCCTCTTTCTTCGGATGCCCACAGATTCTGAAATTTCTACCATGTTGAAAACTCCTCTATCACGCCATTCGGGATATTTTTCGCTAACCGTGAGATTCCTTGATCCATTCTCTTTTTTTATCAACAAGATTTCCAATCCTGCCTAATGCTTTCTATCATCTCTGTGGTGGCTACTTTATAGACCCCGATAAATTGAGCTATGTCAATTGTCCTAGGGACACTTTGTATGCCCCTATGTTGCCTTGCAACTAAAGCAAGTGCGTAACTGACGTATCTCATTACTCCAATTAATGGTACCCAAGGCTTTTCTCCACAACTCATCAAGCTTACCATATTACTCATTCAAGGAGCTTTCCAATTAAAAATGCTTAATGGGAGTCTTTGCAATTTTACCTTCCAATCAACTTAAAAAAAACTCTCCCATTCTTCTAATACGAACAACTCGAGTGGCTTTTGGTCAAACCACTAGAAATTTTTAAATATTGGCGTCTCCGTTTCTATATGGCTTACCAACCAGATGAATAGTAAGGAGACATAACACCTCATGGAACCTTTACCCGTTTTCTTACAATGATTAAGAGATAGGAAGGTTTCAGCCAAAATCGCAGTACACGGGTTGATCTTTGTCTTTTTAGATTCCATAAACAAATTAGCAGCTTCCAAACTGATAATTCCCGTAGTAGAGGGACATAGAATTAACCCAAATATTCCCAAGGCCAATATTCTATGTTTCTTTAATTTAGCACCCAGGTTAGCCTTTTAGCAATCAACAACTCCTCTAGTTTTTTCCATCTAAGACCCTTAGAGTTATCTTTCTCTCTATACGGTATTAGCTGAGGGATTCCTAGCAGTTTGGCAAGCTCATCCACAATGTCATCAATTCTCTGGCAGAAGTACACTTTGTAGGCATCTTCGGGGAATTCAGTCAACACACTATACTCTTCAATGGTAGGTGTCATGTTGACATTCCGAAATGTGAAATGACCAAAAATGGATCATGGCTTTTATAGCTGATGGCAACACTAGCACTTTCAAAAGGTTCAAAACCTCCCATATATCATAGCAAACTCTGTTTCATCTACCTGATATTTGGTGAGTGAAAACAATCGGTTGGTGTCATTTACTATGCACCTAACGTCTTTGAGTAGCAGTGTCTCACTAGCATTTGGTCTAGGGCAGTCTCCCTCGATCATTAGCAAGGATTCAGATTCGAGTCCATACTCAACAGTTGTTACCTCAAGAATAACGACCATTATGTCACCCAAAAGCCCTGTAATGATGATGCTTACATGTTAAGCTTATCTTAGTGAAATTATGAAGGGACCAATCTTAAAGAATAGGTTCTAGTCATTAAATGCATCAGGGTAGTTTTGCTATCTAGTCTCAAAGGTCTTTCGTATGCTCAGTAATCGTCCTCGAAAGGCTGATATGAGGTTTGCAAGCAGCGTGAAGATAGAGGCCCTGAGTAATATCAGTTTGGCATATCGACCATTGTCGAGCAAATAATCATGCGAGAGTTGGATAGTTTCGCGAGTCATACCCAGGCTAAAGCCATTGGGGTGTCGTTACTCCACTTATCTTAAAGTTGATACCACACGTGTGTATATATATATATATATATATATATATATATATATATATATATATATATATATATATATATATATATAAATGAGCTTGAGTGATGTGTGAATGCCTTATATTCGTGTCCAATATATATGCATAATAAACATGAATAATTGTGCATGCTAAAACAGTAAAAAGAGCAAAATAAATAAATAAATAAAATAATAATACATAATACATAATAAATAATAAATAACAAACAAACAAATAAATAAAAAATAAAATAAAAAATAAAACTTGATAAATACAAACACAACAACAAAAACACCGTAAAACATTTTTAGCAATAAAAAGACAAAAAACAAAGCTTAGTCCTAAGTCCCCAGTTGGAGTCGTCATTCTGTCGCACCTGATATCGTGGTGGCCTTAAAAATAATCTTGGTTTTGGAAAAAGAAGAGATATATGGCATCTTGTTCTTTTAGAAAAAAAGGTCTTGTTTAAGGAGTCGTCATCTGGTATTATAGTTACTAGGAACCCTAACAAGTCAACAGAGATTCTATGGTATGGGATTGGTTACATAAAAGGGAAGTTATTATCACCCCTTAAATGTTCTGTCTAAGGCAGACTGCATTGCTGGTTTTGTCTTAAATTGCTAACATGTTTTTTTTTGTTTTATGCTATGATGGTTTACGTGCAATATTCTTGACTCTAGCACCAGTGAATATTCAACTACGGATACTTCCAACTCTGACGTTGGTAAATATTACGTAGGTATAAAAACAAAATAAATTTAAACCAATATTTTTTATTCCTGACTATGGCGTCAGTGAATAAAATAAATTTATTTTTACTCATGCACATATTTTTTATTTCTTTCTAGCTAAAAAATAAATAAAATAAAATACAATGAATGAAAATAATATAAATTTAAACCATTATTTTTATTCCTGACTCTAGCGTCAATGAATAAACCAATAAATTTATTTTTATTCATACATACACATATTTTTTTATTTTATTTTTTTATTATTTATTTTTTTAAGGGTTGGGTCCAGCTCAGCTCATATAAGTTGGGCTAGACCCAGCCAACCTGGCCTGGTCACTGGCCCAAGCTAGTGACCTGGCTAGGCCACATGAAACATGCGTGAACCAAATCACGTGTGCATGAGCAGGTAAATTCAAAGTAAACGGCAAATAGTGAATTAAAACGAAAAGTGGGGAGAAAGAGTAAAAGACTTGCCTAGTTCTCTTGCAGAAAATTTATGCAAGATTGCTGAGGGCGATGCTCCTGCTTTAAAGTTTCCTCTTACTCCTTCTGCTTGTTTTTCCTTTTTGTTTCGTTTCTCTTGTTTACCAGACCGTCTCTTGTTTGCGTTCTGTCACCTTTGGTTTTGAGATGAAGGGATGAAGACAAATGTGGGACTGATTCTCCTCTCTGTGTTGTTCCTTGTTTCCAGTGTTCTTCCCCCGGTGTTTTTTTCTCTTTTTTCTTTCCCCGTAATCTCTCTGTTTTTTTGGTCCTCGTTCCTTTCTATTTTCTCTCTTCGTCTTTGTCTCCTAGTTTTTTTTTGCCTTTTTTTCTTGTCCCTGTGAGGTTGCTCGTCCTCTCCTTTTATAAGGCCAAAATCGATGGTAACGATCGGCCTCCTAAATTTCCTGTAACCGACACTTTAAGCGCCTTCAATGATGAAACATAAGTGTTGGCTGCAAACGGATGAAACGAAGGAAGAAGACAGTGAACCGTTTTGTCCAAGAAACGACTCTGTTTTCCATTCAATTGCAATTTTTGATTTGGTCCTTGAAGTTTTGAAATTTTATAAGAACGCCCCTGGATAAACTTTAATTGGACCCCTGCATTTCAGCGCATTTTACAAACTGTCCCTGATTTCCTAATGTCTCAATTCAGTCCTCAATTGACTCTTCAAACTTTTAATTCTTTTAAAATTACCCATGGAAAAATCAATTAAACTCCCTACAGTAACACTGCCTTTTCAATTTGGTCATTGGATTTTAATTTCTTGCAATTTTGACCCAAATCAACCTAAAATTTTGGTATTATTTCAATTAAGCCACTGATTTCATTAATTAAACCAAATCCAAGTCCAATTAAGTCTCAAAACTTGTCAATTCTTCAATTAAACTCTTGATTTGATTAATAAAACTAATCCAAAGTTTAATTGAATACCAAAACTCCAATCATGTTGCCCTTAACTCAAATTTTAACTTATTCTTTATTTATTTCATTTTTCACTTGTTTTTCTTCATCATTTTTTTTATTATCATTTTTCAGTAAATAAAATAATAGTAATAATAATAATAATAATAATAATAATAATTAAAATAAAAATGGTCCAAATTGGGTTATGACACTGAAATCTCACCGAAAGTCAGGAGACAAGTCTGTTCAGATTTGTCACCCCCTTCCCTTCACACAATACTTTCACAAACTACATTCTCTGGGTAAATTATTTGGGTTTCACGCCCCCCATCACATACCATACATGAATTAACTTAATTTTAACAACAAATACTTTTTTCCCATTTAATGTCTAGGAACCCTAACCTATAATTCAATATCAAGTCATCAATTCATTATCGAATTTGAAATGAATTTTAAGATTATGTTTAGAACACCTTACCCGGTATGAATTAAAATTTTGATCTTCAACTAGTTGAAGATTTTCAACTCCCTTTCTTTTCTAATGACTGTCAGCCCTCCTTCTTCTCTTTTTGTTCAATTTCTCTTGTTAATCCCTTGCTCACAAGTGTTTATTCCATCTATAAACTCTTAATGTTAGATGGGTTCTTGAAATTTTAGTGTCTCTCTCTTGATTTTGCTAGAATAGATACAAAACTCCCTATTTTCTTTCCTTATGGTTCATACAGATTTTTAGTGAGGAGAAGAGTATTTATACTCTATAATTTTTCTATATTTGCATTTAGACCCCATTTTCTTTAAATGTATTATTCTCTTCAATTAAATTCAACCCTCAACATTGTCGGGTTTATTTATAATGTCTTGAATTATTTTGCCTGAAAATTTATATTCAAAAATTTCTGAATTCCTATTTTTATTTAACCATATGCATGAATTTCTTCACTTTTATTTCTCATGTAGTTAGTTTGCAATGTAAGCAACCTTTATTTATTTATTTATTTATTCCCGGAGTTTACACATCAATGATTAATCATTTCTTAGTTGCTGCAATCATTGAACTTCCAATGCTTCCTAACCAATCCCGACCATAGCTGAATAAAATTACTCGGACCAATCCCAGGAGACCTTTTTCCATTGAAATCTTGAAAGAATATGGCATACATGAACTCCATCTAATGAACAGTAAATCACAAAAATTACCTTCTGATAGATCTCCTCTTGCCAATCAGCGCCTTTTGCATGTCCAGTTGGTGCAGTGCACTAGAGGGCATCGTGTGGTGACAAATGCATGTGTGATTGCAATAGTTCCAATAGCAGTGGCACATAAAGCTACCAAAAAAAGCATTACCTGCATGGTTGTGTTTAAAAATCAAAATGGCACACAGCAAGACAAGCATTCACGTTCACGACCTTTCTTGGCTAGTAGTGCTATGAAGAAGAGATGGTGGTATATCCACTTTCTTGGCCAATCAGCACCTTTTGCATGGCCAGTCTGTGTTGTAGAATCTAGGGATGCTACAAAAATTTCAATGGGCAACAAAAGATTTAGAATTCATGTATATTCGTGTTTTCCATATACAAGGGTATTTCTGTAATTTTCACATTTGCTGAAAATTATGGAACATCGGAAGTCTCAGTTTTATTTTCCATTTAGTATTTTATTATCCCAAAGTATAGTGAGCTTCATTAGGATTTGCCTATTCTAGATAGGACTATTAGTATTTTCCAATAGAGGAATACAAGCCCTTTTTCGGAGTAGGAGTACTAGGAACTCCATCTAAACGTTATGTAATCATTCAAACAGACGGACAAACCCTATAAATCCAGAATGAGAGGTGAGCTGCTGGTGCAATGCACTGGAGGGTATGATGTGGTAACAAATGCGTGTGTGATTGCAATGGTTTCAATAGCAGTGGCATTAGTAATGCCATAAGTGGCAGCAGTAGCACATAAAGCTACCTAAAAGAGCATTACCTGGCATTTTTCTCTGAGAATTGGTAAACATAGTGGAGGGATTCCCTTGTCCCATTGATGCTCCACATGTTAGGATTCTGGACAACAATGTTGGGGATAGTCTGGGTTACACCGGAGACAGGAGGCAATGCCGCTTGTAAGCCAGTAGAACTTTGAACTCCATTAGATGCCATGCATTTCTACATGTTCTGTGATAACAACTGCTGTCGTGCTTGAGACTGATCAGTAGATAATAGGATAGGGAGAAACAGCCCTTGATTCTGAACTTGAGGGGGCATGCTATGGGATGTTGTTCAAGATAAAAGGCAAAAAGGAAAACCATGTCAAAGAAAAAAAGAAGGCACTGAACAAGGAAGACGAATGAAACATCGGCAGTTCACACATAAAGTTATGAGCGAAAGAATTAGGATGGATTCGATTCAAAGCATAAAAGTGCCCTCTGACAATTTTCAAGGTTGGAGGAAGAAAAGGCGACTGAAAACAAAAATAATATGACAATTTTCAGGGTGGGGGAAAGAAAAGGAGGAGGCAGAAAACAAAAATAATCAGCAACATTCATCGATTACTCAACTTAATTTTTGATTAATGCATGTCGTACACATGGCAATATGCTGCAATAAAATGCAAAATAGTTTGATAACAATGCGACAAACAAAACAACATGTAAGATGTTTAGAAATTCAATGCTCGACAGCATTATTATATATTAAAAAAAGGATCAAATGCTTTCTCTGGGAAGAAAAGCAAGAAAGTGGCGTCTTACCTCCTAAATAAGAAAATCTTTAAAATCTACCATCTCAAACATAAAATATAAAATAGCCACGCATCACAGTCCTTGTTCGTTAACAAGTTAAGGATGAAACACTTTACATGCATTACAGAGTTAGCATCGTGGAGATGATCATGACATTTTTCCAGCAAGGCGATATACATAGCAATATGCAGCAATAAAATGTAAAAGAGTTTGATAACAATGCGAGAAGAAAAACAAAAGGTTAGATGTTTAGAAATTCAATGCTCGGCTGCATTATTACCTGCTGGATCCATGGGGGCAGTGGGCATGGCGTTTTGCGACCTGATCTCCATCGAAAGAATCTCCAGAGATATTTTATGCAGATAATCAGATTGAAATCAGATATCAATAACAAAACATTAGCTCTCAGAGCAATCCATGTTACAAGAGAAGGGGGAAAATGGATATATGCTCTATCATTTCATCTTCTGTGAGGATATACTTCTCGTGAGAAACACATGAAAAGATAAAAACAAAAAAAGAGGTGTGTGATACTGTTACACGCCCAAAATATTTAAGTTAAATGAGTCCACGTAAGCTAAGGAATTACTTAAGGGCATTTTTCTGTTATGCATATTTTCAATTCAGATGTTACGTAATTTATTATTTAAGGCAATGGGTCAGTTATTTTCTATTAAATGCTAATTAAGAGAGTCAGTTATTCACTATTTATTGCAAGAATGTAAAATGCCTATAAAAGGCCTAATATTAGAAATAAAGGATATCCTTTGAATTTTAACTCTGCCGTGTGCATCAGTGGAGGTTTTTCTGGCTCCTCAAATTGCCAGAATTCATTTATAATTCTTGGGGCCTAACAAGTTGGTATCAGAGCCGGCGTTCCTGCGACATGGCTGAGGGAACAAGACTATCCCAGTTATCTGAAGCAGTAAACAATTTACAAGGGGCAACCACTGCCCTGAAACAAGAGCAATCCAAGCATGGAATGTTAATAGAAGGAGTGCTGCAACAACTCAATAATTTGGCATCAAGCTATGACAGCTTGGTACAAATTACAACTAAAACCAATTCAGGGGAAGGGACTTCTAACAGTGTCAAAGTAAATGCTAATCCTTTGTTTGATGGACATGGAGGAATTCAAGCTCGATCTCTTCGATTGGATTTTCCTCGATTTGATGGGGGAGATCCCAGCGAATGGATCTTGAAGGCGCAGCAGTTCTTTAATTATTTTGAGACCCTAGAGAACCACAAACTGGAAATTGCTTCTTTTCACATGGAAGGGAAGGCACTAACTTGGTATTATTGGTTGCAAGAATCCAGCTCAGTGACCAGATGGGGTGACTTCGTGGAGGCTCTCCGCACCAGATTCGGACCTTCAGCATATGAGGATCCAGTAGGAGCATTCACCAAATTGAGGCAGACAGGGAGTGTAGAGGATTACCAAACAAATTTTGAGATCCTGTCCAATAAGATAAATGGGGTAAGTGAAGAGTTTCGTATAAGCACCTTTCTAAGTGGGTTAAAAGATGAATTGCGAATTATTGTTACCATGTTCAAACCAAATACTCTTGCTGCTGCTTTTGGTTTGGCTCGGTTACAAGAAGAGGAAGTGACCAGAAAACATTTCCCTCATCGAAACACTCCAAGCCAAAACAACCCATATACACCCTCATTCAAAGCCATACCCTCATTCAAAGCCACTCCTCTCAGACTACCTGGACAAAATCCTATACCCAAATTACTAGCCCCAAACCCAGCACTTAAACTTCCACCCCCCAACAACCAAGATATAACCCACCATTCCAGAGAAGAAACCCATATCCAGTAAGGCGTATAAGTCCTGACCAAATGCAAGAAAGAAGGGAAAAAGGTCTGTGTTATTTTTGTGATGAAAAATACCATCAAGGACACAAATGCAGCAGACCCAAATTATACTTAATCGAGGGAATGGAATTTAAAGAGGAGGGAGAAGAAGGATGGGAAGAAGAAGGAGAAGAGACATTTAATCAACTTGATACAGATGAGATACCTGCAGTCCAACAAGCTAATCTATTGGGCATATCCTTGCATGCCATTGCAGGGGCTCCTTCTCCCAAAACTATGAGGTTAGTGGGGAAAATTGGGACCTATTCAGTTATTGTTCTCATTGATACCGGTAGTACGCATAGTTTTATTGATGTGAATGTGGCAAAGAGGGCAAAACTACAAGTGGAGGAAGGCCAACTAGAAGTCCAAGTTGCTAATGGGGACACCCTTCCTTGCCAAGGTTGTTGTAAGGTGGTCCTTTTGAAGATGCAAAGCTGTAAAGTTTTAGCCAATCTATTCTTATTGACCCTAGGTGGGTGTGATGTTGTGTTAGGAGTAGATTGGTTAAGAAGTTTGGGAACTATTCAGTGGAACTTTGCTGATTTAAGTATGAGTTTCTTTGTGGATGGAGAGAAATTATTTCTGCAAGGCTTGAGGTTACCCAAGGAAGCCATTAAGGAAGAACATAGTCTGAGCAAAGTTACCTTTGTAGAAGGGAGAGGAATATGGTTGTAGTTTATGGAGATCAATGAAAGCCCAAGAGGAGTACCAGTAGATCCTGCCTTACAAATTGTTTTGAATGAATTCAGAATAGTGTTTGATGAACCCACTGGACTCCCACCTCCTAGGAGTCACGACCATCAGATCCAACTCCAAGAAGCAGCTAAGCCAACATGTGTTAGGCCTTATCGATACCCTTACTACTAGAAAGAAGAAATTGAGAAGCTGGTCAGGGAAATGTTAAAGGCTGGGATCATAAAACCAAGTCAAAGTCAATACTCTTCACCAGTCCTCTTAGTGAGAAAGGCAAATGGAAGTTGGCGAATGTGCGTTGATTATCGAGCTCTCAACAAAGATACCATTAAAGATAAGTTTCCCATTCCTAATATAGATGAATTATTAGATGAGCTTAATGGTGCTGAGATGTTTTCTAAACTTGACTTGCGGTCGGGCTACCATCAAATCAGAATGAAGACTGAAGATGTGCCCAAAACTGCCTTCCAAACCCACGAGGGGCATTATGAGTTTTTAGTAATGCCCTTTGGGCTCACCAATGCTCCATCAACCTTTCAAGGTTTGATGAATGAGATATTCAGGCCATATCTTTGGAGATTTGTATTAGTTTTTTTTGATGACATACTTGTTTACAGTAAGTCTGTTGAAGAACATGTGGGGCATCTAAGAGCTGTCTTAGAAGTCTTGAGACGACATCAACTATATGCTAAGGCCTCAAAATGTATCTTTGGCTGTCAGGAAGTGGAGTACTTGGGCTATGTTATCTCCAAAGAAGGAGTCAAGGCAGATCCATTAAAGATTTCAGCCATGATGGAGTGGCCTGAACCTAAGAATCCTAAGGCTCTAAGAGGATTTTTGGGGTTAACAGGTTATTACAGGAAGTTTGTAAAAGGCTATGGAAGTATTGCAGCCCCTCTAACTGCCTTACTCAAGAAAAATTCATTTAGGTGGGGTGAGCAGGCCAGCCAAGCTTTTGCAGCCTTAAAGGCAGCCATGGTGACTCCTCCTGTTCTTGCCTTACCAGATTTTTCCAAAATGTTCGTGGTAGAATGTGATGCTTCTGGAATTAGATTGGGAGCAGTCTTAATGCAGGAAGGGAGGCCTCTGGCTTATTTAAGCCAAGCATTAAAAGGTAAAAAATTGTTCTTATCCACTTATGAAAAAGAATTTTTGGCTCTTGTGTTGGCAATTCAAAAATGGAGACATTATCTACTGGGACACACGTTTAAAGTAAGAACTGACCAGTAAGCTCTAAAGCACCTTTTGGAACAGAAGATTGGAACTCCTTTTCAACAAAAGTGGATAACAAAGCTATTAGGCTTTGATTTTAGTGTGGAATATCGTAGTGGGAAAGGAAATAAAGCAGCAGATGCTCTATCCAGGTTACCAGACCAGGGGAATACTACAGAACCAGAAGGGGTTATGACTAACTGTGGAGAAGCCAAGGCCATTAGTATGGTTACTGTTAATTGGTGGGAAGGACTTCGTCAAGTATACAACCAAGATCCCCAGTTGCAACAGTTGCTCAACCAATACCATCAAGGTGATCTTGATTCCCTCAAGTATCAGGTTAGAAGGGGGGTTTTATTCTACAAAGGGAGGCTTTATTTGGGAACCTTAAAGATGCAGCAGGAGCAAGTCATGCAGCAATTCCATAGTAGCCCTATGGGAGGGCATACTGGTTCACAGAAGACTCACTCCAGACTTAAAAGGGAATTCTTTTGGCATGGCTTGAGAAAGGACATCAGAAAATTCATTAGAGAATGTGAGGTATGCCAAAGAAACAAAACAGAGAACCTCAAACCAGCTGGGGCTTTGCAACCTCTGCCGATACCAAGTAAAGTATGGGTGGATATTAGTATGGACTTCATAGAGGGGTTACCGTTATCTAAGGGATACAGTGTAATCATGGTGATCGTAAACAGGTTCAGCAAGTACAGTCATTTCATACCCATAGCACATCCATATACAGCAGCAACAATAGCAATGGCATTTATGGAAAACATATTCAAATTACATGGTATACCGCAAAGTATAGTCAGTGATCGAGATGCAATATTCACAAGTAATTTTTGGAAAGAAATCTTCCATTTAAGTGGAACCAAGTTACTAATGAGTTCAGCATATCATCCTCAAACCGACGGGCAGACAGAGATAATGAACAAGTGGCTAGAAGGGTACCTCAGGTGTTTTACCAGCGATAGACCCAAAGATTGGGCCAGTTGGCTATCCTTAGCCGAGTGGACATACAATACTTCAGAGCACTCCTCCACGGGGTTTACTCCTTTTGAGATTGTTTACGGACAAGAACCACCACGACTCCTTCCATATGAGCCTGGGACCACGACGGTGCAAGCAGTTGAGGACGAAATGAAAAGTCGAGATTTTATCCTTACCCTGGCACAAGAAAACATGCAAGAAGCTCAAACAAGAATGAAATTATATGCAGATAAAAAGAGAACAGAGAGGGAATATAGCGTGGGAGACTGGGTCTATTTGAGGTTAAGACCCTACAGACAGATGATGGTGGCAGTGAGAAGGAACTTGAAGCTTTCTCCAAGGTATTTCGGGCCTTTCCAAGTTATTCAAAAAATTGGAAAGGTTGCATACAAGCTCGATCTACCCAAAGATTCCAAAATTTATCCAGTATTCCATATCTCCTGCCTCAAGAAGAAGATTGGAACTCAATTAAACCCTAACCCTAAGCTACCGACAGTAATGGAAGAAGGTACGCTAACCCCTGAACCAAAAAAAATATTGGATAGAAGGCTCAAGAAAAAGGGAAATCGAGCAGGAGTTGATTTTCTAGTTCAATGGAAAGGAGCTAACGAGGAAGATGCCACCTGGATAGATAGAGAAAAGCTGAGTCAGACCTATCCCGAACTCGTGGGCGAGTTCTTCTGAAGGGAAAGGTTATGTTACACGCCCAAAATATTTAAGTAAAATGAGTCCACGTAAGCTAAGGAATTACTTAAGGGCATTTTTCAGTTATGCATATTTTCAATTCAGATGTTACGTAATTTATTATTTAAGGCAATGGGTCAGTTATTTTCTATTAAATGCTAATTAAGAGAGTCAGTTATTCACTATTTATTGCAAGTATGTAAAATGCCTATAAAAGGCCTAACACTACCAGAAAACCGGATAAAAGCAACGGAATTACCGACGGAATATTTCTGTCGGTAATTAATACCGACGGAAATAATTCCGTCTCCAAATCTGTCGGTATATACCGACGGCATATTTCCGTCGGTAAGTCCGTCGGTATGTACCAACGGAATCTATCCGTCGGTATATAGCGACGGTTTCACCGACGGGGTATACAGTTCGTCTGACAACATGCAACGGCGTGGTGACGTCAGGAAATTTTACCGACGGACATTACCGAGGGATTCAAACTGAGGTAGCCGTACAGTGACGTGGCGCTTTCACCGACGGCGTCACCGACGGAAGTAATCCGTCGGAAAAAACCATTATATCCACCCCTCTGCCGACACTCTCTTCCTCTGTTTCTCCTTCTTCTTCTTTCCCATCCCACCTCTCCCCTCCCAAACTGCAGCTCCCCTCCCAAACTGCAACCAAACACCCATCCCAAACTCTCCACTATTCTCAACACGAGCACTCAAGTTTCTTATATCTTGTATGTGGTCACAATATCCGTTTCTTGTAGATTTTATCATTTTTTTATAAGTAAATCTATCCTTTTTAGTTTTAATATTTAATTGTGAATTTTATTGTTTTAGTATATGTATTTTGTTAACGTTTGTACTTGTTTAATTGTTATTTGTCAAAGAAACTTGTAGTATGAATGTATAATTTTGTAGTTGTTATAGTTTGTTTTAGATTTTGTCAAATTATATTTGTTTGTAAATTGTTGAAATTTTGTTTGAATTACACCGAATTAAATGTGTCGTTGTGATGAAATAAATAATTAATAGCTTGTTTAAGTGTCTTGTTTAATTGTTATCAATTATATTTCGAAGTTGTGATTTCTGTAAATTTATATATGTATAAATTTGTATGTATGAACGTTGATAATTGATAATGAATATTTAACATAAGTGTTGTTTTAGTTTGTTGGATAATGTCGGGGAAAACCAATATTTTTGTTATGTTTTATAGAGGTTCAATAGAAGTCATGGATGTATCGAGACTCACCTCAAGGATTGCGGAGGATGGATTATTGTAACGGTGTCCAGGGTTTTATTAATTTCGCAACATCTATTTCGAGGAATTTTACTGATGGTGGTATTAGGTGTCCATGCAGGAAGTGTAAAAATTTAAAGTTTCTGCATCAAGATGTTGTAACGATGCATCTTCTAACCAAAGGGTTCATGGAAGATTACCTGTGTTGGTATGCTCACGGAGAACTATTTGTTCCTGATGAGAGCATGGAAGAATAGGTGGTTGGGTCAACTTCTAGTGCTAGCAACATGCATGAAGTTGGAAATGAGAACAGTAATCCTTACAGGAATATGGTTATGGATGCAATGAGAATGAGTGAAGGTAATGTCAGGGAATGTCCAATCGTAGAAGAAGAACCTAATGCAGATGCAGCAAGGTTTTTTGATCTGTTGAGAGATTCTGACGAACCATTATGGGATGGCTGCACGAACCACAGTAAATTATCAGCCGTAGCACAGGTGTTCACCATCAAGTCAGATCACGGGTTGAGTGAGGCCGGTTATGACAAGATTATTGAATGGGCGAGAAGCATTTTACCTGAAGGGAACAGGCTGAAAGAGAACTTCTATGCTGCCAAGTCCATGATGAAACCCCTCGGTTTAGGATACCAGAAAATTGATATATGCCCTAACTTCTGCATGTTATACTACCTTGAAAATGCTGAGATGACCGAGTGCATGACATGCGGGCATTCCCGTTACAAACCCAGAACTGGTAGAGGGAAGACTCTCGTGGCATATAAAAAACTTAGATACTTCCCAATCACACCTAGACTGCAGAGGTTATTCATGTCACCAAGGACTGCTGAGCACATGACATGGCACCAATCACATCATGCGGTTAATGGAGTGATGGTTCATCCTTCTAACGGTGAAGCCTGGAAACACTTTAACAGTATGCATCCTCACTTTTCAGCTGAATCAAGGAACATGCGTCTTGGGTTGTGTACAGACGGATTCAACCCATTTGGGTCATTTGCTGCTCCTTATTCTTGTTGGCCGGTCATACTGACGGTTTATAACTTGCCACCGGGGATGTGTATGAGGCCGGAGTTCATGTTTTTATCTATGGTCATACCAGGTCCGAGCAGTCCGGGGAGGAATATAGATGTTTGTCTTCGTCCGTTGATTGATGAGTTGACGCAGTTGTGGTCCTCTGGAGCTTTGACTTATGACATCTCGAGGAAACAAAATTTTGTTATGAGAGCGGCTTTGATGTGGACTATCAATGATTTCCCAGCTTATGGAATGGTTTCTGGTTGGAGCACGCATGGAAAGCTAGCATGTCCATATTGTATGGAGAACAACAAGGCATTCACGCTAACAAACGGGGGTAAAGCTTCTTTTTTTGATTGTCACCGTGGGTTCTTGCCACATAACCACAGGTACAGAAAGAACAGAAAGGATTTCTTTGTTGGCAGAGTTGAAAATGATGTTGCACCCCCGCGTCTTTCCGGTGAAGAATTGTTTGATGTTGTGTCAGAGTACGGTGAAATTGTGTTTGGTCTCCAATCAGGTAAGCAGAAGTTTCCTGGTTTTGGTTTGACCCATAATTGGGTGAAGCGAAGTATATTTTGGGAGCTTCCTTATTGGAAGACCAATCTTCTCCGCCATAACCTTGACGTCATGCACATTGAAAAGAACGTGTTTGAGAATATTTTCAACACCATCATGGATGTGAAGGGGAAGACAAAGGACAACATCAAAGCTAGATTGGATGTAGCGCTGTTCTGTAACCGAAAAATATGGAGTTGGTTTGTGATGGGTCACGGGTCGCAAAACCAAGAGCAAGCTTCGTGCTAGAGAAAAACGCACAACTACTAGTCTACAAATGGCTTAAGAGTCTGCGTTTCCCCGATGGACATGCCTCGAACATATCAAGGCTGGTTAATACAGAGGAATGCAGATTATATGGAATGAAGAGTCATGACTGCCATGTGTTTATGCAAACACTCATCCCATTAGCTTTTCGTGATTTGTTGCCAAAGGGGATATGGGATGCACTAACGGAGATTAGTCATTTCTTCAAAGACATATGCTCCAGCAAGTTGAATGTTGATCACATTGAAAGGCTTGAAAAGAATATCATCGAGACAATATGCAAACTTGAGATGATATTCCCTCCATCATTTTTTGACTCAATGGAGCATCTACCCGTACATTTACCGTTTGAGGTAAAAGTTGGAGGACCGGTCCAGTACAGATGGATGTATCCATTCGAGAGGTTAGATATTACAGTTGCTATGACATTTATAATTAAATGTTTTTATTTTTATTTTAATGTTTTTAATTGATAATTTTATATATATATGCAGGTACTTGTTCAATCTTAAAAAAAAGGTTAAGAACAAGGCGCATGTTGAGGCGTCAATATGTGAGGCGTATATTGTTGAGGAGATCTCAACATTTATCTCATACTATTTCGAACCTCATTTGAGAACGAGGATAAACCGTGTTCCACGGCATGATGATGGTGGTGAAGTGCATTCAAGTGGGAACTTGTCAATATTCTCCAATCCTGGACGACCCACACCTAAAAATGCCGTGAGGGGAAGATATTTGTCTGAAATAGAGTTCAGACAAGCACACAATTATGTCCTATTTAACTGTGATGAGCTTAGACCTTTTATTAAGTAAGTGGATGTTCGACTTAAACTTTGTCAAGAGTGTACTATTTATGTTTTGTGATACCATACACTCATATACTTTGGAACAACGTACCTTGCAGGCAACATCGACGATACTTACTGTCCAATAACTCACAGCTGACCGAATCCCAGATCTTTAAATTACAAGATGAACAATTTGCCACATGGTTTAGAACACATGTAAGTCCTATCACAAACTCATTATCTCTTGCAATGTAATTAATTGTAGTCAATGTTACATAATATCCGTTTATCGATTATTGTTTTATTTAATTTACAAGCTAGGTTTATCAAATGGGAGGTAGTGCTGCTGTTTCACTGTCTTTACTATGTCTGGGCCCTGAAAGAAAAGTCAAGTGCTATAATGGTTATTTTGTCAATGGATATGTCTTTCATACTGAAGAATACGGGCATGGAAGAAAGACATACAACAGCGGTGTTTGTATTAAGGGATCGACTTCTAGTGAGTTTGAAGTTGACTACTACGGTAGATTGGAAGAGGTCATCGAACTGCAATATCATAGCGAGCAAAATAGAGTGTTTTTATTCAAATGCTATTGGTATGACACAACTGACAGAGGAATCAAAGTAGATCCTCACTATGGTCTCGTTGAAATCAATTCAAAAGCTAGACACCGCAACGTAAACGACGTCTTTGTTTTCGCAAAGCAATGCCAACAAGTTTATTACACATACACTCCTTCCTTTAGAAAGGACCGATCAAGAGTTGATTGGTTATCCGTTTTAAAAACAAAACCCAAGGGTCGTGTCGAGGTTGTTCAGGATGAGAACGAAGACACAAGTGTGATAGATGAAGTCTTTCAAGCTAGTGAGTTGGTTGAACCATACCGAGTTGCTTCGTCGATTGACTTAGAAGAAAATTCGAATTTTCGTGTTTTCAACGATAGTCTTGTTGATGTTGACGCAGAGGAGTTGAATGTTGTTCTGAGCTCTACTAGTGGAAAAAAGAATGTTGTTGAAGAAGATGATAACGAAATTGAAGAGTGCGATGAAGCTGATGATAACAATTCAATAGAGGACGAAGATGAAAATTCCGACTAACTAAACATGTTATAAAGCCTTATTTTTATAATGTAATAATTTGAAACATGAAATATTTATTCTTCTTTAAGGGTCAGCCTTTGTTATTGTGTTGTGTGTGTGTAAGATTGCAATTCAAGATTTTTCGAGAGTGTTACATCAAAAAAAAATAAGAAAAATTTACCTTTTCACCGACGGATTTACCGGAGGACTATAAACCGTCGGTATTTCACAGAGAGTTGCAAAACAAATTACGGGATTTTGCCATTTTCACCGACGGATTTACCGACAGTATTACCGACGTTTAGACCGACGGATCACGCACGCACGGGTGACACGTGTCCGTCTGCACCATTACCGACGGACTTTCCGACGTCAAAATACCGACGGTATTACCGACGGATCACGCATGTCTGACACGTGTTCGTCTGCGCAATTACCGACGGACTGGCCGACGGATCGAAAAGTTTGGCGGGATTTCCAAACTTTTTGGTGCGCATTTCAATTAATTTCCGACGGAATTACCGACGGAAATTAATTGCACCGATAGCAAATAATTTCCGTCGGAAATTCCGTCGGAAATATTGCTATATATACCGCCCATCCCCCCCCACTTTGTTCATTTTCTTCTCTTCTCCTCTTCTCACTTTCTCTTCTCCTCTTCTCCCTTACTCTTCTTCTTTGATTTATATTTAGCTTTTAGAAGGATTTTATTGTTTTGGTGGTGGTTTTAAAAGGTATGTATCCCTTTTTCTTTGTCTTTTTATTTTTTTATTTTAATTATGATTATTTTTTTTGGTGTTCTTTGTTTTGTATATTGTTTGTAGATAAAATCTTAAATTCAACACATTATTAAGGTAAGCATTTTTTATTCCCAAATTTATTTTGAATTGATGTCTTTTTAGTTTTTTAATTTTATTTATTAATTTTAGTTTTTTAGTTTTGATATTATTGTTTGTATTGCTATAATTGTTATTGTTGAATTTTATGTTAAAAATATTAATTTGTAAATATAATTGTTATTGTTGATTTATTTTAAAAATGTTAATTTATATATATAGAATTGCATTTAATTAGTTTATCTTAATTTAGGATATTATTGTTTGTATTGCTATAATTGTTATTGTTGAATTTATGTTAAAAATGTTAATTTATAAAGATAATTGTTATTGTTGATTTGTTTTAAAAATGTTAATTTATATATATAGAATTGCATTTAATTAGTTTATCTTAATTTAGGATATTATTGTTTGTATTGCTATAATTGTTATTGTTGAATTTATGTTAAAAATGTTAATTTATATATATAGAATTGCATTTAATTAGTTTATCTTAATTTAGGATATTTGTATGACTTAATTCTAATGTTAGTATCAATTTAACAATGAATGTTGATAGTTGTAATTCTATATGATGTTTATTGAATAAAATGTTGTGTTGATGATGATGAGTTGGGTTGAGATCCAGGATGATTGGATCGGGATGTGAAACAAAATTGGAAGTGTAATATAATTTTGTCGACAACTTGGGACCCCTCAATACAGGGGAGACTCTGTCGAATTTTTTTTAAATAATCGAAGTTAATTATGTAATTATTCGTGTACATTTGTGTAGATGCGTAGAATGAAATCTACAGCACGTCGTCAGAAGACGGTTGCAGCTAGTTCTTCTAGCAGCGAGGAGGACGTATCCTTAGGTGCTGATCATGGCGAGGAATCTACGCCAACTTGTGATGCTGCCTCTTCTAGCGCGGTTTCACAGCGCAGAAGCGGTGTGCCTTCACAGCGGGGTCAATTCACCCGCAAGTACCAGGCACAATGGAAGGACGACCTCTCAATGTAAGTTTGTTTAGGTTTTAGTTTTTTTTTTATATACTTATAACATAATTTATGAACAACTAATTAATATTAATTACTACTTTTATTTAATTTCAGGTTCACAAACATTGAGGCTGCAAGGACTATAACATTGACGTTTAAATCGTCGATGGAGATTCCATTGTTTCAATGGAGCCAGGTTTCCAGACATCCTGAGTGGAAACCTAATATCGATGCATGGTTTAAGCGATTTCAGGTCGGTGTAAATTTTTAATTTCCAGCTTATTTTTACTAAATGATTTTTATAATTTTATATCTTGTACTATTTTTATTTTATATGAATTATTTATATACACAGAACAAATTTGAGTGGGATAGGGCGGACAACAATGTTGTGAGGAGGGTATGGGAGAATCACGCGGCAACTAGGTAACATCGAAAATAATATTTATTTTTGTTTTATAAGTTTATGTTTTAAATTCTAATTTGTTACTATGGAAGTAGGTTGCGTGATTTTTGGTATGACACCCAAAAAAAATCAAAAAGACATGCGAGGGATAACGGTCTTGAAGGATGGAATGAGGTGGCGGTTTGGCAGGAATTTAGACCGCCATTCATCTCGGGGGAAATATGGACGGCATATATTGAGCACGTGACCTCAGAGCGGTTCTCACGACGCTCACAGTCTGGCATCGACAACCGGAACCGGCAAATTCATGGTTCGGTGACCACGCACACTGGCGGATCCGTCCCATTCAGCGCACATGCAAAGCGGATGGTAAGATTAATTTTAATGAAATATATCATTAATTAATTTGTCGTTCCTTATAATATATTTAACTTTCAACCTATTTTTTTCCTTACAGGCTGCGTCTCTTGGACGTGAACCGAGTCCAATGGAGCTGTTTCTAGAGACGCATGTGCGGAGTCAAGACCGCAAAAAGGGGGTGCAGCAGTTCGTGGACAACCGTGCTCAGCACTTCGTGGTATGTTCGTTCATTCATTTTATTTTGTAAGTTATTATTTTCTTGAATTGCATCTTGAATTGCATTTGATGATTTTTTTACCGATGGAATTTTCAGGAGACCTATAATAGCCGGTTGAGGGAGAGATATGGGGACAATCCGTCGACCCATCCAGATTTCGATCCAGATTTGTGGATGGAGGCGGGATCGTCTGGTGGACCCGATAAAAATCGGGTCTACGGGCTCTCGAACACTACGGCTGACAACTTGCGTTCGACTCGTAGTGTCTCAACTGTTGGAAGCTCTCCATCAGTATCGAACACCCAGTCTGAGGAGTTCATTGCGTTGAAACAACAATATCAACAACTCTCGACGAATTATGATGAGCTCCGTCAAATAGTCATGGAGATGAGATCAAAGATGGGTGACGATACTTGTGCAGCTTCTTTTTGGCCGTATGGTCCAGGGAACAACCAGCCTCCTCCTCCTCCTCCGCCTCCTCCTCCAGCTCCGCCGCTATTTTAGTTTCATTTTGCTTTTTAAACACATTAAATTTGTAATGAATATTATTTAACATTACTTTTACATTATTAATGTTTAATGCATTTCTATTTGTTTATTAAGGTTTTTTACAATTAATAAAATTTTTTTATATATATTTTAAATAGCTACCGACGGATAGTATCCGTCGGTATTTAACAGAGAGTTGGCGAACAATTACCATCCATGCCATAATTACCGGCGGACTCACCGACGGATATTATCCGTCGGTATTACACAGAGAGTTGCACAAAAATTACCAGCCATGCCACATTTACCGAAGGAAATTGCGTCGGTGATGCCGTCGGTAATTACCCTTGATATGACCGACGGAATAAATCCGTCGGTAATGTTCCCGCGGGAAACTTTTATTTGGGCGTGCGCGTATCCGTCTGTAACCCGTCGGCGTTTCCGTCGGTGGATGGTTTTTTTTATTTGCGACAGAATTAGCGACGGAAATGGGATTTACCGACGACTGTTTTACCGACGGACATGTTGCGTCGGTGAGTCCGTCGGTATTATTTTCACCGACGGACTTCATTGCTGTCACCGACGGAATGAGTCCGTCGGTAACACTGGATAATGTTGTAGTGTAATATTAGAAATAAAGGATATCCTTTGAATTTTAACTCTGCCGTGTGCATCAGTGGAGGTTTTTCTGGCTCCTCAAATTGCCAGAATTCATTTATAATTCTTGGGGCCTAACAGATACTTGAGGTTGCCTCATGGCAATCTTGCTGATTTTAAGTAACCTTTTGCACTTCTCCTTTTCTTTCAAATAAATAAAAATCTGACCAGACTAAATGCTTCACCCACTGTAGAATCGGTTGATTCCGCCTTCCTTCGAGTTGCGTTCACGAGCACCGATTTCATCGATCCGATTATATATCTTTTTAATTTACTTATTAAAATCGAATTTCTCTCTCTAGATAGTAATTTCAATTAAATAAATGAAAACGCAGACGTAAATCTTTTTTAAAAATAAAAAACATGATAGAAAAGGAAGCACCTGATGGAGAGTTGAAGCCTTATTGGTTGAGGTGGCGGCGGTTTCCGAGAGCAGAGGAGGGAAAGAGAGAGAGCTCAGGTGGGGAGAGGTGAGGAATGTCGGACCAAAGTCAACAGTGTAAGGTAATGTAGTAGGATTATTTTTTAAAGTGTTTTTTATTTAAAAAAATATTAAAATAATTTTTTTATTTTTAAAAAATTATTTTTGATATTAGCACTTTAAAATAATTTTAAAATATCAAAAATACATTAATTTAAATAAAAAATTTTAAATTTTTTCAAAAACGCTTCTGAAATGTAATGTCAAACACACCCTAAGAGTATGTTTGAGATTGAGATAACGATAGCGATTTTAAATGTTTTTCATTTAAAAATATAAAAAATTATTTTTGACATCAGCATATCAAAATAATTTGAAAATATAAAAAAATTATTTTAAACAAAACAAATTAAAAAAATGTGAGAACACAGTTTGCACCATGTTCCCAAACAATCCCTAACTAAAGGAATTATATATAAATAAACTGAGTGTGAATCCTGTGGCTTCACAATCTTTACGGTGCTCCCAAAAATAATTTTATGAACTATTTAAGGTGATCTAACAATTTTAAAATAATGTTTTTTAATATATTTGTTCTGTGTATATGTATATATCTTCCAGAACAAATTGATTAAATATTGACATAGATTTAAAAAAAAATAGTTTAATTTTAATAGGAAAAGTAAAGTGTGTGTACTTTTTTGTTAAATTCAATGACTATGTTAAATTCCTTATCGCCTGTTATTTGTGTACTTGTTACATTGATTCCACAGGAAAATAAATTTTATGTTGTATTTTAAATATTAGTATTTTCCTTTGTTGCTGTATTGATATGAAAAATAGAAAACAGAAAATGGGGGAAAAAGAGTTGCTTATGTGGATAATAATTGCGTATGTTAAGTGCACTTCTATTTAACTGGAATTCTTTTGTTTAAGTTGTAAATTAAAAAGAGGTTCTGAATATATATGATATAGAAAATTAATTAGAAATCATCAATCATAATAATTTTGATATACTTGTTAACATAGTAATCTTAAGTTGTGGTCTTAATGGCAAACCCAATTCCTAAACATTCTTATTGAGTAAGCAACAACCACGAATGGATAAGGACTGTTGTCAAAAAGAAGTTCAAAGAAACTTATTTTGTTTGTAAAAAGCAAAGACATATTTGTAAGGATAAGGCCTGTTGTCACGTTAAAGGAAAAACATGCACAAAGCAATATCATTGAGAATGTTAATGAGAAAGCTATTAAGTTTGGTTGTAGTTACGTCAAAAGTAAACTTTGTCGACAATCCTCAAAAGTGATGAATTGATATTGAAGTCACATGTCATGCATATTGTGACATAATATTTTTTTTTGAGTATGCAACAACCACTTATGGAGAATAATTATTCTTAGATAACTTATTAGTGATTGTTTAAGAATATAGTAGTGATTGTGTTTTATAATGTTTTTCACTTCAAAATATATCAAAATAATATATTTTAATTTATTTTTTATATTTGCACATCAAAACAATTCAAGAGTACAAAACAAATTAAACAAGAATAAATTTTTAAAAAAATAATAAAACAATGATTGAACCGAAACGTCAAATAGGCTCTTAGGGTGCAAAATCCTAAGCCATAAAAAGGTAATGTTAGTTGTTATGGATAACACGTATGAAAGAGTCAATTATGAACAATATGGTTCATGCTTTTAATATTCAAAATAGTATTCTTTGTGGCTCATTGTAGAGCAAGAACGAGTTTAGTCCCATAAATGATATGGTGGACTATCACGCGTTGACACGTGCTACTCATATGGTAGGTTTTTTTATTGATTTATTAATATTTCAATACTTTAAATTATTAAATAGCCTTAAAAGCATCTAAATATTACATAAAAGCTATATTGCAAAGATGAAAATGTTATCCCAAGCCAGCTTTAGATTTATTTTATTCTAGGATTAACTTTGTCATTTCACTACACACAAAACGTGAAAAAGACTAAAAAATACCTCTCGCTAAGGTCAATATTCTTGAACTCTCAAGGGTTTTGATGTCATTTTACTATGCAAAAAAAAAATAGAAAAGACAAAACAAATCCTAAACAAAAGGCCAATGGTTTTTTTTTATTGCTTGTAAGGGCAAAGATGTAGTTTTAATGTGCAAAAAAGGAGTAAACCTACTAAATTATCCCTAATTAATATACAAATAACTTTTAGATCCCTTCAAAAATACAACTTTATCCCCATTAGCAAGACAATAATTTTGTGTATAGACGGAAAAAAAATAAATATATTGTGTTAATCGACAATGTTTTACCTTATAGCCTATAATGAATCACTTGAATCATTTGCCTCTTTTAGTTTTTTTTTTTAATTTTTATAATTTCACTTTGTTTTTAGTTCATGTTTAGATTTTTAGCATGCAATTCTCAAACTAAATCTCTTCTCTCTTATACACAAATATTTTTTAAAACTTTTTTTTTTCTCACAATCTAACAATGTCGAAACTTTCTTTTTTTTGCTTTAAAAAAAATAGAATAACCCATAGTACGGGTCACCTATATAGTTGGATACTATAATGGTGTTTCATTTTTTTAATGTCATCAAAGACAATGGTAACTGTTGCTACCCAATTTTTGACCCATCTTTTGATAATTTTTTAGAAAAAAAAACCAAAAATAGCAAAAAAAACAATGAAAACCCAAAAAATGCATTTTTGATATATTTGCATCGTTTTTTAGCATTTTCAACGTCATCTCAAAAGAATTTAAATTTTCAAAGGTATTTGAAACGCGTTCAACTTTTAACGCGTAAATTTTATGATCATTGATTTTCCTTGTTGAGTGGACGTTGATATTGCTCGCTTTCAAAAATACAAAAAAAAATAAGAAAAATCAAAATTTACAAAAAAAAGAGAAAAAGAGAAGGAAAGGAAAGGTTGAGGGACTAGTTTGAAAACCTAGTAAAACTTTTCCTATAAATACCATGCTATACTGATTTTGTAAAGGGGGGGGGGCAATTTTGACAAATAAAAAGGGGAAGAGAAACCTAAACCTATCTTTTTGACACCCAGCCGCCGCTGCCTACGAGAGAATTTTTTCTTCTCTGCACACAGCCCCTGGTGGCCTTCATTCTTCAACCACAGCCGCCTCACCATTTCCTCAAGCCCCCTTTCCCCCGGCCAAAACCAGAGAACAAAAGGAGCGGCGCCCCTCCCTTTCCTCTCATCTTCCCCCATTTTCCAGACCTTCCCTCTCCCAGCCATACCTAAACAGCCCAAACAGCAGCTCCACCTTCCCCCCCCACTTCCTCAAGTTCTTGCCCAAACCGACACAGACCTCCTGCCCGACGCCGTTCCTTCCTTCTTCGCCTGAGCCACCACCACTGGACCTTCCACCTCTGTAAGCCAGCCTCCACAGACTCTCCCTTCCCCGGCTAAAACTGAAGAACAAAGCCAACAGCCGACCGACCCAGCCTTCTCTCCTCCAGCCAACCTCCAACAGCGGCAGCTTCTGCTCACAGCGGACAAACCCAGCTCCCTCATCTCCACCGATCTGTCCGTTCCTCCGCCTCAACACCGCCAGCAAGCTCATCTCCACCGCGGTTTCAGAGGCCACGACGACAGCCACCGGATCAGAGGAAGGAGAACCAGCAACCGCCACTGCTACCACCAGGAGAGATCTCAACGTCGCCGCCCCCTCCGCAGAAGACCGCCACCACTAGATCTGCCATCGGCAGAAGCAGAACAAACCGGGAGGAACGGGTGACAGAAGTTTTTGAGCAGATCTAAAAATAACAAACTAAAATCGACTGGTGTGCGTTTCTTTTCTTGTTCTGCAGGTCGCCGGCGATTTAGGAGGACAGAGGGGGAAGGAAACATTCCAGAGCCCCTGTTTTTTTGAGTTTCCAGCGGCGGCGCGTGAGCCCACGCGCCGCCAGTGGCGGTGGCGCGTGGAAGGACGCGCCGCCGCTGTTCACACGGGTCCAGAAGGTTTGCCTGCACTGTAAAGGATTTGTGGGGGTCTGTTTTGTAATATTATTGTAATTTTTGTTTAGTTTGTTTAGAAATTGTATTTTGTATTGTGGATGTAAAAAAGAAAAAGAAAAAGAAAAGAAAAGAAAGAGAAAATAATAATAGAAAAGGAGATGTGTGTGTTTGTGTATTTTTTTTTTTATGTATGTTATTGAATCAAAAGAAAAAAAATGAATTTAATATTTTAATTTATATGCACAAATATCTAAAGGATAGATAAAAATCATGTTGTATTTTCCATAAAAATGTAGAACATGTATCTACATATATTTTGGGAACTAATAACTGATTTATCAAAGCCTTAGAATTGGGCTAAAATTTTATTTTTAAAAACACATCAAGTTCACGAAGCAGCTTACCTCAGGTAGGGTGCGTTAGGGGTGCTAATACCTTCCCTAACCACAACCAGTCCCTTACCCGCGAATCTCTGACAAGACTAGTATATCCGGTTTCCTAGTAGCCCGCAATCAATTACTAGGTGGCGACTCCAACGAACCAACCAAAGCAAAACGAGAAACGAAAAGAATCGCCAACCGATGCCGCGCGGATTTTTCGACGTGCGACAGAATGGCGACTCCACTGGGGAAGGTATTGTTTTCGACATTATTGGACTAAGCTTTGTGTATTTGATGTGTTTATGTTTTTGCATTTTGTCTTGTTTTATTTTTGTTTTATTCATGCATTTTGTAGAAATGTCTCATGCATCACATATTTTAATTTTTTAAAGCACACACAAGATTCAGGTTAGGTGGGGGACTAGCAGCTTACCTTACGACTTTTAGTCAAGGTTTAAGTTTGTGTAAACCCTAACTCTTCGTTGAGTGCTTAGACTGGTAATAGTTGGACACGTGCCATCTCATTGCCTACAAGCCCCCATATTGCCTCCACGAGGGCAATCACTGGGACAACAAGAGACCCTTTTTAGAGACCAAGTAGTAAACCTCCCTTTTGTCTCACTTAAAAAGATTAGAACCTGCCTTTAGGATGTATGCTCCGTATACGTTGTTTAGCATCAGGGCAAACCCTTCTTGAAGCATCTTGAACTCAAGACTTGTGGGTGACCCAATGGCCGTCACTCAGAAAATTATCATTGTAGAGTTTGGGCAAGAATCAAGATTCTTGTTTCATCATACAAGAGTTACGACCATATGTCACCCCTCGAAGGGCGAGTTCATCATATAGTTTACATGTTCATACGTTTATCATGCATGTACCGGGAGGAAAAATAGGTTCCCCTATCCGAGGTTTACTACACTGGATGGAAAAAGATGGATAATAAAGAAAGGGGTCAGAGAGGCACAGTGTCAAAATGAAGTTGAGAGCAGCAAAGGTGAAGCAGCCAGACTCAGATCTGCTTGAACAAGTGTTGAGCATGAAATTGAAGTCTGCACAGTCTTCTGTGGGAACACTGTTTGTCCACGTCCGATGAAAGTTACACCTCCCCTTTTCAGTCATGAACAACAACAACAATGCCTTCAGTCATCAACTAATGACAACCTTTTGTTCAGTTGCATTGATTATTGCTCATCGCCTTCACATCTTCCAATGGCACCAAATAACTGTTAGCCTTCTGTGCATGGTGCATTAGCCTTCTTTGAAGTTACCCCCACTGTGAGCCCAATTCCAGTGCAGCATCACATGATTAGACACTGAGCCTCTACGTGGCAGAGCTCTCTCTGTAGAGATTTGTTTGTGGATCTGCTAGTGGGGAATGCAAGAGGGGATGCAGTACTTTCATACGCTACAAAACTTTGTCTCATCAGTTTCAGCACCGAAACACTGTAGTAGGTTGAAGAACCGGACCCGGTCTGAAAAATATGAGCAGACATCAAACTTCAACGTGGCAGAGCTCCCTCGGCAGGAATCTGTTGGTGAATTTGCAAGTGGGAAATCCAAGAAGGGATGCAGTAGTTTCAGATCATATGCGGTTTTCTCCCATCAGTGTTAGCTTGAAAACGCAAAAGTAGGGAGAAAAGACAAGCCTAGACTAAACAACATGAAGAAGACTGAAACTTCAATAGAGGAGAACTCCCTTTACAGATGTCTGTTTGTTCCACTGTCTGTGGGGAATCGAATAGGAGATAGAGGAGCTTTAGATTCATCGGGCTCTCTTCCAGTTTTGACAATGTGTGATTCCACATGTTTTTGTTTTTGTGCACTACCAGGATTCCTTAGCTATTGAGAGGTTTCCAACAATCCTAAAACAACAACAATAGCATTGGAAGATTGACATGAAGTTGTATGAATTGCCAAAAAAAAAAAAAAGAATGAACAAGCTATCAAGATGGGAAAGATTGAAGGTTCTGCCAAGGATTCCAGAACAATGATGAGAGATGAATCAAAGGAAGACTCTGACGGTGGGAAACCTTAATTATGTGGTCTAGCCAGGTCTTGTTGTATCATCGACCACTCCAATGTCTTTGCCAAAGATAGACATTCCTTTGCCATGTGAGTTTATTTACCAGCATCTGCTAGATTCCAGACTTTTACCTGACTCCGACAAATCCCATGCAACCACCATTCTCTAGGTGGTTTAATCCGAACAAGAGATGTGATGTCATGGTGGGGTCCTCAACCATTTCAAGTGAACAGTTGCAAGAATTGAGTCCGAAAGTTGGTGAGCAAGAGACAAGTGGAGTCTGTGAAGGAGGGTATCATTGGCTATATTATCCCCCAAACATCTTCAGAATAACATGCGATCGAAAGTGCTTGGCAAAACACAGATATTGCCAGAAAAGCTGATTCAAGAATGGTGATGAACTGTCAATCATATTGTTATGGAATTCTGCATTTTTGTTTTGGGATCACATCTCATCCTTTACCGAAACATGTCTTATTTTTGTCTCTTTGTTGTTTTGAAATCAACAGATGTTTAGCATTTTATTTTGACAAAATATTTTGATCAAACTCCAACATGCAAAATTAAAGATAATCAATCCTGAAGATTAAAAGTATTTTGATTACAGAAATGGCTCGATGCTTGAAAATGACATGAGGTGACCAAACAATTTTGAACTCATACCTCCTGAAACTGAACCACACATCATGTAGCTAAATTTTAACAGTATGCATAATGACATGTAGTGGATTCAGTAGTTATGGACTCGTGAATCATTGACTCTTACAAGTCCCAATCATTACACTGGATGAGGTCAAAATTTATCGGTTCTAACCGACCTTGCTTGAAATGAGAAAAGGCCATCTTTGTTATCCTTTCACATTTCTTGAAATATTATCCCTTGCAGTCCCATTTTGAGCCTGGTAAAGTATTTTCTTTCAAAAAGAAACCCTGACTAGGATCACACCCCACACTGGGGGCAGATGAGAGATATGTTGGAGACATTGATATAATTAATGGATAAAGGGGAAGGCTTAGAAAAAAAGTCCAATGATTGAGAGAGGGCTACAAGAAAACACATAGACTGGGGGGCATATGAGAAAATTTTGAGGAAGGATATGAAAAAGAAAAAGAAAAAAAAAGGATTGAAAAAAAGAAGAAGTTGAAATTGTCTTCACTTAAAGGCAAGTCAAAGATAAAGGAAGGAGAACGCCTATCAAGTCTATGAAGAGCAAAAGAAATTTCAATTAAGGAAAGGCACAACAAAAGTCAATAGCAGAAAAAAGACTAAGCTATAAACGTGACTTTTGGTATCCATTATAAAGCCTCTGATGTTATCAGATGATTGAGGTTGGTTATTCATCAAGGAAAGGTGGATTTGCATTATGACTTATGTTAAGAGAATTCTGATCTTTGAGATTAACAAGGTTATATGTCACTTTCTCCACAATAACAACAAGAAAGAGAGTTGATGAATAGTTGATGTTGATCCTAGGTCGTTGAAACCCTCAAACACCTTTTGAGCCTGTGAATTTCCCTTCTTTCATAAGCCATGAACCATAGCCTGTATTACGTGCTTTTAAAAGCCCTTTTTGATCAAATAAGCAATTTGAACCGATAAATGGCGCTTT
The DNA here is from genome assembly GCA_007827005.2 of Populus simonii. Lineage (NCBI taxonomy): Eukaryota > Viridiplantae > Streptophyta > Magnoliopsida > Malpighiales > Salicaceae > Populus > Populus simonii. The sequence goes on along the minus strand of CM017466.2, from coordinate 4,063,513 downwards.
CAAAACTTGAAGAGCTTTTCCATAAGAGTCGTGGCTTCATGAATTAAGCTACTGGTCATTATGCATGCTGATAAAATTGATGCTAAAAAAAGAAAACAATCTTTCTTGATGAATCCTCAAGTTTTGGCTTGAGCCTTTTGTTTTTCTTGAAATTCACAGAAGGTCACCTCATCGCAGACCATCAAAAGATATACCCAAGATCAAAGATTAAAACTGACACAAAGAACCATGAAAAAAGTAATTTTAATCTTGCAATGGGTCAATTTCTGTTTTCAAAATACAAGACAATCAAATGACTACATTGAATAACGTGTGTTGGATCTTTGACCAAACAAGCTTGATTTCCAAAAATACTAAATTGACATCTCTCTGATTTCATTCCAAGAACTAGACTTTGGATAGACATGATCTTTGGAGTATGAGAGTTGATTCCAGAATAGAAAGATTGTCAAATAAGAAGAATATCGATCGAGTTTGCAAAATCCTTGATAAGAATGACATCAACACTTCTTGACACTCCTTGAAAAGTTGACCACCTGGGGGCAATACAGTGGACCCTGAGAAGGAAAACAAAAGGTATTCAGATCAGCTGGGGGCAAAGAAAGAATCGAACGATGAGTTGGCGAAGTCCATCAAAGTCATTCTTAGCGATCACAAAAGTCGTTTGGTTATAGATAGAAGAACGAGCATGTTCAGATCAACTGGGGGGAATGTTGTTCAAAGACAGTCCATGATTTAGTAAACTTCAGCAGCAATTGATGAGCAACGCTGCACTTGAAGGATAATTTCATATCTTTATCTTGGTTTATCATCCCCAACATAGCTATGACTTTTGAACGATGTTATCACATAGTCGCGTTTGAATGAATGTTGGAAGGCTGCACCCACTAAGACTGACTGTCGGGCCATTTGTTTTGAAGCTCAAATGCGCACTTCACCGCATGAATATGGATGATGAACATCATTGATGATGCCAGTGCATTTCTTTTCATGATCTGATTTGACAAGCTGAGAGGAATCCCTGGAGAAGAACATTGAGTTTACAACGATGAGTTTTTTATTGCAAGCTATGAGATGCATGTTCGGATGACTTGACAGTTTCCAAGAAAGTTGATGATAACATATACTTGAAAAGTATTGTTTCAACTAGAGGCAAGTTCATGATTGATTGACAATTTTAATGGGCGTTGGCATGCACAACCAATCAAAGGGCAATTCTGGAGAGAATCTAGGAGATGGATGAAGTGAGCTACATCACACATGGAAGCATGGTCAAGCTTGAGAAGCAGCAAGAGCAGTAATCATCATGGACGACCCATGATAGGCACTGCACTTACATCTAAGTGGAAGGCTAGCACACGAATGAGCCAGTGCATTGAAAGAATAAAGAAAGCTTTGAATAGCAAACAAAGGCACCATGTGATGATGGAACATTGAAGAGGGGGGGGACCTATATTTCAAATTAGGTAAGGATGCATGCATGTCATCTAACATTGAAGCATTGCATATATTTTTGATTTGTTGCAGGAAAAATCCTCAATGTAGTCCAGCAAGATTGGGGACAAAGAAAGAGTTGTTGATTTGAAGAACAACAAAGAATCATGGTTTTGACCCTGGAATGGGAGGAAGATGAGATAAACCCTAACATTAGGGAAATCTCAAAGAAATAAGAAGATCAGCGAAGAAGAGTCTTCAATTCAAACCCTATCATCTTGAAGAAGGAATTTATTTTTTGGTTAAAGGAGATTGCCAAAAGGAATCTCGGGTTAACCACAACATGAAGATTTTAGCTTAGGTTGAAGGGAGTCGCCAGGTGGGATTCCAGGTTGACCTAGCTACACACAGATTTTGGTTCCGGTTGAAGGGGATCGACGAAGGGATCTCAGTTCAGCCCAACCGCAAAGATTTTGGCTCTGGTTAAAGGGGATCGGCTAAGGGATCTTAGTTTAGCCTAGCCATGAAGAGACTTTGGTTATGGTTAAAGGGGATCGGCGAAGGGATCTCAGTTTAACCTAACTACAAAGGATTTTGGTTCTAGTTGAAGGGGATCGGCGAAGGGATCTCAGTTCAGCTTAACCACACAGATTTTGGTTCAAGTTAAAGGGGATCGGCGAAGGGATCTCAGTTTAGCTTAACCACACATAGACTTTGGTTCTGGTTAGAGGGGATTGGCGAAAGGAATCTCAGTCTATCCTAACCGCACACAGGAGTTTTGGTTCTAGTTGAAGGGGATCGACGAAGGGATCTCAGTTCAGCTTAACCACACAGATTTTGGTTTAAGTTAAAGCGGATCGGCGAAGGGATCTCAGTTTAGCTTGACCACACATAGACTTTGGTTCTGGTTAGAGGGGATTGGCGAAAGGAATCTCAGTCTATCCTAACCATACAGGAGTTTCGGTTCTGGTTAGAGGGGATTGGCGAAAGGAATCTCAGTCTATCCTAACCGCACACAAGAGTTTTGGTTCTGGTTGAAGGGGATCGGCGAAGGGGTCTCAGTTCAGCCCAACCACACAGATTTTGGTTCTGGTTACAGGGGATTGGCGAAAGGAATCTCAGTCTATCCTAACCGCACACCGGAGTTTTGGTTCTGGTTGAAGGGGATCGGCGAAGGGGTCTCAGTTCAGCCCAACCACACAGATTTTGGTTCTGGTTAGAGGGGATTGGCGAAAGGAATCTCAGTCTATCCTAACCATACAAGAGTTTCGGTTCTGGTTAGAGGGCATTGGCGAAAGGAATCTCAGTCTATCCTAACCGCACACAGGAGTTTTGGTTCTGGTTGAAGGGGATCGGCGAAGGGGTCTCAGTTCAGCCCAACCACACAGATTTCAGTTCTGGTTAGAGGGGATTGGCGAAAGGAATCTCAGTCTATCCTAACCGCACACAAGAGTTTTGGTTCTGGTTGAAGGGGATCAGCGAAGAGGTCTCAGTTCAGCCTAACCACGCAGAATTTAGCTTTGGTTAAAGGGAATCGCTAGATGGGATTTCAGGTTGACCTAGCTAGACACCAATTTTTGTTCTTGTTAGATCGCCAGATGGGATCTCAGGTAAACCCAATCAAAAGGGCAGGTCGCCCGTGAAAATAGACCCGTGTGAGTGTGTGGGCAGGTCGCCCCTGAAAATAGACCAAAGTGAGTATGTGTGGGTAGGTCGCCCGTGAAAATAGACCAGTGTGAGTTTGTGGGCAGGTCGCCCCTGAAAATAGACCACTTTGAGTATGTGTGGGCAGGTCGCCCGTGAAAATAGACCAGTGTGAGTGTGTGGGCTGGTCGCCCCTGAAAATAGACCACTTTGAATATGTGTGGGCAGGTCGCCCCTGAAAATAGACCACTTTTCTTCAAAAGGGGCAGGTCGCCCAAGATAATGAGATCATTTTCCTTTTATTTTCTTTACAAAGCTTACTATGCAAAATATTGAGGAGTTTTGCTTCGTAAGCATTGTAAAGAGGGGGCATCTGTTGCTACCCAATTTTTGACCCATCTTTTGATAATTTTTTAGAAAAAAAAACCAAAAATAGCAAAAAAAACAATGAAAACCCAAAAAATGCATTTTTGATATATTTGCATCGTTTTTAGCATTTTCAACGTCATCTCAAAAGAATTTAAATTTTCAAAGGTATTTGGAATGCGTTCAACTTTTAACGCGTAAATTTTATGATCATTGATTTTCCTTGTTGAGTGGACGTTGATATTGCTCGCTTTCAAAATACAAAAAAAAATAAGAAAAATCAAAATTTACAAAAAAAAGAGAAAAAGAGAAGGAAAGGAAAGGTTGAGGGACTAGTTTGAAAACCTAGTAAACTTTTCCTATAAATACCATGCTATACTGATTTTGTAAGGAAGGGGGGGCAATTTTGACAAATAAAAAGGGGAAGAGAAACCTAAACCTATCTTTTTGACACCCAGCCGCCGCTGCCTACGAGAGAATTTTTTCTTCTCTGCACACAGCCCCTGGTGGCCTTCATTCTTCAACCACAGCCGCCTCACCATTTCCTCAAGCCCCCTTTCCCCCGGCCAAAACCAGAGAACAAAAGGAGCGGCGCCCCTCCCTTTCCTCTCATCTTCCCCCATTTTCCAGACCTTCCCTCTCCCAGCCATACCTAAACAGCCCAAACACAGCAGCTCCACCTTCCCCCCCCACTTCCTCAAGTTCTTGCCCAAACCGACACAGACCTCCTGCCCGACGCCGTTCCTTCCTTCTTCGCCTGAGCCACCACCACTGGACCTTCCACCTCTGTAAGCCAGCCTCCACAGACTCTCCCTTCCCCGGCTAAAACTGAAGAAACAAAGCCAACAGCCGACCGACCCAGCCTTCTCTCCTCCAGCCAACCTCCAACAGCGGCAGCTTCTGCTCACAGCGGACAAACCCAGCTCCCTCATCTCCACCGATCTGTCCGTTCCTCCGCCTCAACACCGCCAGCAAGCTCATCTCCACCGCGGTTTCAGAGGCCACGGACGACAGCCACCGGATCAGAGGAAGGAGAACCAGCAACCGCCACTGCTACCACCAGGAGAGATCTCAACGTCGCCGCCCCCTCCGCAGAAGACCGCCACCACTAGATCTGCCATCGGCAGAAGCAGAACAAACCGGGAGGAACGGGTGACAGAAGTTTTTGAGCAGATCTAAAAATAACAAACTAAAATCGACTGGTGTGCGTTTCTTTTCTTGTTCTGCAGGTCGCCGGCGATTTAGGAGGACAGAGGGGGAAGGAAACATTCCAGAGCCCCTGTTTTTTTGAGTTTCCAGCGGCGGCGCGTGAGCCCACGCGCCGCCAGTGGCGGTGGCGCGTGGAAGGACGCGCCGCCGCTGTTCACACGGGTCCAGAAGGTTTGCCTGCACTGTAAAGGATTTGTGGGGGTCTGTTTTGTAATATTATTGTAATTTTTGTTTAGTTTGTTTAGAAATTGTATTTTGTATTGTGGATGTAAAAAAGAAAAAGAAAAAGAAAGAAAAGAAAGAGAAAATAATAATAGAAAAGGAGATGTGTGTGTTTGTGTATTTTTTTTATGTATGTTATTGAATCAAAAGAAAAAAAATGAATTTAATATTTTAATTTATATGCACAAATATCTAAAGGATAGATAAAAATCATGTTGTATTTTCCATAAAAATGTAGAACATGTATCTACATATATTTTGGGAACTAATAACTGATTTATCAAAGCCTTAGAATTGGGCTAAAATTTTATTTTTAAAAACACATCAAGTTCACGAAGCAGCTTACCTCAGGTAGGGTGCGTTAGGGGTGCTAATACCTTCCCTAACCACAACCAGTCCCTTACCCGCGAATCTCTGACAAGACTAGTATATCCGGTTTCCTAGTAGCCCGCAATCAATTACTAGGTGGCGACTCCAACGAACCAACCAAAGCAAAACGAGAAACGAAAAGAATCGCCAACCGATGCCGCGCGGATTTTTCGACGTGCGACAGAATGGCGACTCCACTGGGGAAGGTATTGTTTTCGACATTATTGGACTAAGCTTTGTGTATTTGATGTGTTTATGTTTTTGCATTTTGTCTTGTTTTATTTTTGTTTTATTCATGCATTTTGTAGAAATGTCTCATGCATCACATATTTTAATTTTTTAAAGCACACACAAGATTCAGGTTAGGTGGGGGACTAGCAGCTTACCTTACGACTTTTAGTCAAGGTTTAAGTTTGTGTAAACCCTAACTCTTCGTTGAGTGCTTAGACTGGTAATAGTTGGACACGTGCCATCTCATTGCCTACAAGCCCCCATATTGCCTCCACGAGGGCAATCACTGGGACAACAAGAGACCCTTTTTAGAGACCAAGTAGTAAACCTCCCTTTTGTCTCACTTAAAAAGATTAGAACCTGCCTTTAGGATGTATGCTCCGTATACGTTGTTTAGCATCAGGGCAAACCCTTCTTGAAGCATCTTGAACTCAAGACTTGTGGGTGACCCAATGGCCGTCACTCAGAAAATTATCATTGTAGAGTTTGGGCAAGAATCAAGATTCTTGTTTCATCATACAAGAGTTACGACCATATGTCACCCCTCGAAGGGCGAGTTCATCATATAGTTTACATGTTCATACATTTATCATGCATGTACCGGGAGGAAAAATAGGTTCCCCTATCCGAGGTTTACTACACTGGATGGAAAAAGATGGATAATAAAGAAAGGGGTCAGAGAGGCACAGTGTCAAAATGAAGTTGAGAGCAGCAAAGGTGAAGCAGCCAGACTCAGATCTGCTTGAACAAGTGTTGAGCATGAAATTGAAGTCTGCACAGTCTTCTGTGGGAACACTGTTTGTCCACGTCCGATGAAAGTTACACCTCCCCTTTTCAGTCATGAACAACAACAGCAATGCCTTCAGTCATCAACTAATGACAACCTTTTGTTCTGTTGCATTGATTATTGCTCATCGCCTTCACATCTTCCAATGGCACCAAATAACTGTTAGCCTTCTGTGCATGGTGCATTAGCCTTCTTTGAAGTTACCCCCACTGTGAGCCCAATTCCAGTGCAGCATCACATGATTAGACACTGAGCCTCTACGTGGCAGAGCTCTCTCTATAGAGATTTGTTTGTGGATCTGCTAGTGGGGAATGCAAGAGGGGATGCAGTACTTTCATACGCTACAAAACTTTGTCTCATCAGTTTCAGCACCGAAACACTGTAGTAGGTTGAAGAACCGGACCCGGTCTGAAAAATATGAGCAGACATCAAACTTCAACGTGGCAGAGCTCCCTCGGCAGGAATCTGTTGGTGAATTTGCAAGTGGGAAATCCAAGAAGGGATGCAGTAGTTTCAGATCATATGCGGTTTTCTCCCATCAGTGTTAGCTTGAAAACGCAAAAGTAGGGAGAAAAGACAAGCCTAGACTAAACAACATGAAGAAGACTGAAACTTCAATAGAGGAGAACTCCCTTTACAGATGTCTGTTTGTTCCACTGTCTGTGGGGAATCGAATAGGAGATAGAGGAGCTTTAGATTCATCGGGCTCTCTTCCAGTTTTGACAATGTGTGATTCCACATGTTTTTGTTTTTGTGCACTACCAGGATTCCTTAGCTATTGAGAGGTTTCCAACAATCCTAAAACAACAACAATAGCATTGGAAGATTGACATGAAGTTGTATGAATTGCCAAAAAAAAAAAAAAGAATGAACAAGCTATCAAGATGGGAAAGATTGAAGGTTCTGCCAAGGATTCCAGAACAATGATGAGAGATGAATCAAAGGAAGACTCTGACGGTGGGAAACCTTAATTATATGGTCTAGCCAGGTCTTGTTGTATCATCGACCACTCCAATGTCTTTGCCAAAGATAGACATTCCTTTGCCATGTGAGTTTATTTACCAGCATCTGCTAGATTCCAGACTTTTACCTGACTCCGACAAATCCCATGCAACCACCATTCTCTAGGTGGTTTAATCCGAACAAGAGATGTGATGTCATGGTGGGGTCCTCAACCATTTCAAGTGAACAGTTGCAAGAATTGAGTCCGAAAGTTGGTGAGCAAGAGACAAGTGGAGTCTGTGAAGGAGGGTATCATTGGCTATATTATCCCCCAAACATCTTCAGAATAACATGCGATCGAAAGTGCTTGGCAAAACACAGATATTGCCAGAAAAGCTGATTCAAGAATGGTGATGAACTGTCAATCATATTGTTATGGAATTCTGCATTTTTGTTTTGGGATCACATCTCATCCTTTACCGAAACATGTCTTATTTTTGTCTCTTTGTTGTTTTGAAATCAACGGATGTTTAGCATTTTATTTTGACAAAATATTTTGATCAAACTCCAACATGCAAAATTAAAGATAATCAATCCTGAAGATTAAAAGTATTTTGATTACAGAAATGGCTCGATGCTTGAAAATGACATGAGGTGACCAAACAATTTTGAACTCATACCTCTTGAAACTGAACCACATCATGTAGCTAAATTTTAACAGTATGCATAATGACATTAGTGGATTCAGTAGTTATGGACTCGTGAATCATGACTCTTACAAGTCCCAATCATTACACTGGATGGGGTCAAAATTTATCGGTTCTAACCGACCTTGCTTGAAATGAGAAAAGGCCATCTTTGTTATCCTTTCACATTTCTTGAAATATTATCCCTTGCAGTCCCATTTTGAGCCTGGTAAAGTATTTTTTTTCAAAAGAAACCCTGACTAGGATCACACCCCACACTGGGGGCAGATGATAGATATGTTGGAGACATTGATATAATTAATAGATAAAGGGGAAGGCTTAGAAAAAAAGTCCAATGATTGAGAGAGGGCTACAAGAAAACACACAGATTGGGGGGCTTATAAGAAAATTTTGAGGAAGGCTATGAGAAAAAAAAGAAAAAGAAAAAAAAGATTGAAAAAAAAAAGAAGTTGAAATTGTCTTCACTTAAAGGCAAGTCAAAGATAAAGGAAGGAGAACGCCTATCAAGTCTATGAAGAGCAAAAGAAATTTCAATTAAGGAAAGGCACAACAAAAGTCAATAGCAGAAAAAAGACTAAGCTATAAACGTGACTTTTGGTATCCATTATAAAGCCTCTGATGTTATCAGATGATTGAGGTTGGTTATTCATCAAGGAAAGGTGGATTTGCATTATGACTTATGTTAAGAGAATTCTGATCTTTGAGATTAACAAGGTTATATGTCACTTTCTCCACAATGACAACAAGAAAGAGAGTTGATGAATAGTTGATGTTGATCCTAGGTCGTTGAAACCCTCAAACACCTTTTGAGCCTATGAATTTCCCTTCTTTCATAAGCCATGAACCATAGCCTGTATTACGTGCTTTTAAAAGCCCTTTTTGATCAAGTGAGCAATTTGAACCGATAAATGGCGCTCTCGAAACTTGAAGAGCTTTTCCATAAGAGTCGTTGCTTCATGAATTAAGCTACTGGTCATTATGCATGCTGATAAAATTGGCGCTAAAAAAGAAAACAATCTTTCTTGATGAATCCTCACGTTTTGACTTGAGCCTTTTGTTTTTCTTGAAATTCACAGAAGGTCATCTCATCGCAGACCATCAAAAGATATACCCAAGATCAAAGATTAAAACTGACACAAAGAACCATGAAAAAAGTAATTTTAATCTTGCAACGAGTCAATTTCTGTTTTCAAAATACAAGACAATCAAATGACTACATTGAATAACGTGTGTTGGATCTTTGACCAAACAAGCTTGATTTCCAAAAATACTTTTCAAAATTGACATCTCTCTGATTTCATTCCAACAACTAGACTTTGGATAGACATGATCTTTGGAGTATGAGAGTTGATTCCAGAATAGAAAGATTGTCAAATAAGAAGAATATCGATCGAGTTTGCAAAATCCTTGATAAGAATGACATCAACACTTCTTGACACTCCTTGAAAAGTTGACCACCTGGGGGCAATACAGTGGACCCTGAGAAGGAAAACAAAAGGTATTCAGATCAGCTGGGGGCAAAGAAAGAATCGAACGATGAGTTGGCGAAGTCCATCAAAGTCATTCTTAGCGATCACAAAAGTCGTTTGGTTATAGATAGAAGAACGAGCATGTTCAGATCAACTGGGGGGAATGTTGTTCAAAGACAGTCCATGATTTAGTAAACTTCAGCAGCAATTGATGAGCAACGCTGCACTTGAAGGATAATTTCATATCTTTATCTTGGTTTATCTTCCCCAACATAGCTATGACTTTTGAACGATGCTATCACATAGTCGCGTTTGAATGAATGTTGGAAGGCTGCACCCACTAAGACTGACTGTGGGGCCATTTGTTTTGAAGCTCAAATGCGCACTTCACCGCATGAATATGGATGATGAACATCATTGATGATGCCAGTGCATTTCTTTTCATGATCTGATTTGACAAGCTAGAGGAATCCATGGAGAAGAACATTGAGTTTACAACGATGAGTTTTTTATTGCAAGCTATGAGATGCATGTCCGGATGACTTGGCAGTTTCCAAGAAGGTTGATGATAACATATACTTGAAAAGTATTGTTTCAAATGGAGGCAAGTTCATGACTAGTTGACAATCTTGATGGGTGTTGGCATGAGGCACACAATCAATCAGAGGATAATTCTCAGAGGAGTCCAAAAGAGAAAATCCTTTATGATGAATCAAACAACACCACACTTGGGGGCAGAGTCCAGCTTGATCAACAACGAGAGTAGTAATCGTCGTGGACAACCTAAGATGGGCATCGTACTTGCATTTGAGTGGAAGGCTAGCACGCAAATGAGCCAATGCATCGAAAGAACAAAGAAAGCTTTGGAATGCAAACAAAGGCACCATGTGATGATGGAACATTGAAGAGGGGGGGACCTATATTTCAAATTAGGTAAGGATGCATGCATGTCATCTAACATCGAAGCATTGCATATATTTTTGATTTGTTGCAGGAAAAATCCTCAATGTAGTCCAGCAAGATTGGGGACAAAGAAAGAGTTGTTGATTTGAAGAACAACAAAGAATCATGGTTTTGACCCTGGAATGGGAGGAAGATGAGATAAACCCTAACATTAGGGAAATCTCAAAGAAATAAGAAGATCAACGAAGAAGAGTCTTCAATTCAAACCCTATCATCTTGAAGAAGGAATTTATTTTTTGGTTAAAGGAGATTGCCAAAAGGAATCTCGGGTTAACCACAACATGAAGATTTTAGCTTAGGTTGAAGGGAGTCGCCAGGTGGGATTCCAGGTTGACCTAGCTACACACAGATTTTGGTTCCGGTTGAAGGGGATCGACGAAGGGATCTCAGTTCAGCCCAACCGCAAAGATTTTGGCTCTGGTTAAAGGGGATCGGCTAAGGGATCTTAGTTTAGCCTAGCCATGAAGAGACTTTGGTTATGGTTAAAGGGGATCGGCGAAGGGATCTCAGTTTAACCTAACTACAAAGGAGTTTTGGTTCTAGTTGAAGAGGATCGACGAAGGGATCTCAGTTCAGCTTAACCACACAGATTTTGGTTTAAGTTAAAGGGGATCGGCGAAGGGATCTCAGTTTAGCTTGACCACACATAGACTTTGGTTCTGGTTAGAGGGGATTGGCGAAAGGAATCTCAGTCTATCCTAACCATACATGAGTTTCGGTTCTGGTTAGAGGGGATTGGCGAAAGGAATCTCAGTCTATCCTAACCGCACACAAGAGTTTTGGTTCTGGTTGAAGGGGATCGGCGAAGGGGTTTCAGTTCAGCCCAACCACACAGATTTCAGTTCTGGTTAGAGGGGATTGGCGAAAGGAATCTCAGTCTATCCTAATCGCACACAAGTTTTGGTTCTGGTTGAAGGGGATCAGCGAAGAGGTCTCAGTTCAGCCTAACCACGCAGAATTTAGCTTTGGTTAAAGGGAATCGCTAGATGGGATTTCAGGTTGACCGAGCTAGACACCAATTTTTGTTCTTGTTAGATCGCCAGATGGGATCTCAGGTAAACCCAATCAAAAGGGCAGGTCGCCCGTGAAAATAGACCCGTGTGAGTGTGTGGGCAGGTCGCCCCTGAAAATAGACCAAAGTGAGTATGTGTGGGTAGGTCGCCCGTGAAAATAGACCAGTGTGAGTTTGTGGGCAGGTCGCCCCTGAAAATAGACCACTTTGAGTATGTGTGGGCAGGTCGCCCGTGAAAATAGACCAGTGTGAGTGTGTGGGCCGGTCGCCCCTGAAAATAGACCACTTTGAATATGTGTGGGCAGGTCGCCCCTGAAAATAGACCACTTTTCTTCAAAAGGGGCAGGTCGCCCAAGATAATGAGATCATTTTCCTTTTATTTTCTTTACAAAGCTTACTATGCAAAATATTGAGGAGTTTTGCTTCGTAAGCATTGTAAAGAGGGGGCATCTGTTGCTACCCAATTTTTGACCCATCTTTTGATAATTTTTTAGAAAAAAAAACCAAAAATAGCAAAAAAAACAATGAAAACCCAAAAAATGCATTTTTGATATATTTGCATCGTTTTTAGCATTTTCAACGTCATCTCAAAAGAATTTAAATTTTCAAAGGTATTTGAAACGCGTTCAACTTTTAACGCGTAAATTTTATGATCATTGATTTTCCTTGTTGAGTGGACGTTGATATTGCTCGCTTTCAAAAATACAAAAAAAAATAAGAAAAATCAAAATTTACAAAAAAAAGAGAAAAAGAGAAGGAAAGGAAAGGTTGAGGGACTAGTTTGAAAACCTAGTAAAACTTTTCCTATAAATACCATGCTATACTGATTTTGTAAAGGGGGGGGGCAATTTTGACAAATAAAAAGGGGAAGAGAAACCTAAACCTATCTTTTTGACACCCAGCCGCCGCTGCCTACGAGAGAATTTTTTCTTCTCTGCACACAGCCCCTGGTGGCCTTCATTCTTCAACCACAGCCGCCTCACCATTTCCTCAAGCCCCCTTTCCCCCGGCCAAAACCAGAGAACAAAAGGAGCGGCGCCCCTCCCTTTCCTCTCATCTTCCCCCATTTTCCAGACCTTCCCTCTCCCAGCCATACCTAAACAGCCCAAACACAGCAGCTCCACCTTCCCCCCCCACTTCCTCAAGTTCTTGCCCAAACCGACACAGACCTCCTGCCCGACGCCGTTCCTTCCTTCTTCGCCTGAGCCACCACCACTGGACCTTCCACCTCTGTAAGCCAGCCTCCACAGACTCTCCCTTCCCCGGCTAAAACTGAAGAAACAAAGCCAACAGCCGACCGACCCAGCCTTCTCTCCTCCAGCCAACCTCCAACAGCGGCAGCTTCTGCTCACAGCGGACAAACCCAGCTCCCTCATCTCCACCGATCTGTCCGTTCCTCCGCCTCAACACCGCCAGCAAGCTCATCTCCACCGCGGTTTCAGAGGCCACGGACGACAGCCACCGGATCAGAGGAAGGAGAACCAGCAACCGCCACTGCTACCACCAGGAGAGATCTCAACGTCGCCGCCCCCTCCGCAGAAGACCGCCACCACTAGATCTGCCATCGGCAGAAGCAGAACAAACCGGGAGGAACGGGTGACAGAAGTTTTTGAGCAGATCTAAAATAACAAACTAAAATCGACTGGTGTGCGTTTCTTTTCTTGTTCTGCAGGTCGCCGGCGATTTAGGAGGACAGAGGGGGAAGGAAACATTCCAGAGCCCCTGTTTTTTTGAGTTTCCAGCGGCGGCGCGTGAGCCCACGTGCCGCCAGTGGCGGTGGCGCGTGGAAGGACGCGCCGCCGCTGTTCACACGGGTCCAGAAGGTTTGCCTGCACTGTAAAGGATTTGTGGGGGTCTGTTTTGTAATATTATTGTAATTTTTGTTTAGTTTGTTTAGAAATTGTATTTTGTATTGTGGATGTAAAAAAGAAAAGAAAAAGAAAAGAAAAGAAAGAGAAAATAATAATAGAAAGGAGATGTGTGTGTTTGTGTATTTTTTTTATGTATGTTATTGAATCAAAAGAAAAAAAATGAATTTAATATTTTAATTTATATGCACAAATATCTAAAGGATAGATAAAAATCATGTTGTATTTTCCATAAAAATGTAGAACATGTATCTACATATATTTTGGGAACTAATAACTGATTTATCAAAGCCTTAGAATTGGGCTAAAATTTTATTTTTAAAAACACATCAAGTTCACGAAGCAGCTTACCTCAGGTAGGGTGCGTTAGGGGTGCTAATACCTTCCCTAACCACAACCAGTCCCTTACCCGCGAATCTCTGACAAGACTAGTATATCCGGTTTCCTAGTAGCCCGCAATCAATTACTAGGTGGCGACTCCAACGAACCAACCAAAGCAAAACGAGAAACGAAAAGAATCGCCAACCGATGCCGCGCGGATTTTTCGACGTGCGACAGTAACAATGATGTCACAATGGTTGACAACTGAGCGAAAAGCTCCAAATCTCAGCTGGAAAATCTTGTTCTTGTTTAATTTTTCAATCATGGGAGGTGGGATGCAATCAATAAATCCCCTTTTCATAGACATAGTAGTGGGTAGAGAAGCCAAAGATATTACCATAGGGGACAAATTATGCCTTTGTCAGATAATGATTTTGTATATAGGGGACAGCTTTGATATTACCATCCTCTATGAAGATCATAGTCAGCTATCAAAGCTTTGCATGTAAATCTTTTGCTCTACACATTACTGAGAAAAAATATAGTTTGATGTGTGTTTATAAAGAGCAAAGTAGATGTTGAATAAAAGATGAAACATTGAAAGAATAATTGAGATTATTGTTGACATACTTTGTTCTGATATGGATCCAATCAAAGAATTTCTTTGATAGTCTTCCTATTTTCAAATTATTTTTTTAGATTATGAAAAAAAATGTATAGAATCTTCTGATTTGATAGTAATCACCTTCAATGGTAGAAGTAGCAAACAACTATATGTCCTTGCCTTTAGCATAGCGGAGCCCTATATTGCGCATAGTTATTAAACCCGGCCCGGGGGGTGGACCCGGCCAAGGGGCCGGGTCCCAGGTTTCAAGGGTCAACCCGGGTCAACTCGGGTCAACCCGGATTAACCCGGAAAAATTAAAAAAAAATAAAATTTTAATATTTCATATGAAAAAATCCATGTAAATATAGATTATACATATTATGAAGTTTAAAAGAATATTTTAAAAAGTTTTTTATCCCACATTAAAAAGATATTATGTTAAGCTTTTAAGTTAAAGTATTTAAACTAAAAAGTTTTTTATCCCACATTGAAAAAACATAACTTTTTCCTTGGAAACATAGAGTATATATACTAATGGGTTTCAAATCTCACATTGAAAAAACATAACTTTTTTTATGGGAACATGGAGTATATATATGAAAGGGCTTCAAATCCCACATTGAAAAGATACTATGTTATCCTTTTAAGTTGAAGTATTTAAACCAAAAAGTTTTTTATCCCACATTGAAAAGACATGGTTTTTTTCATGGGAACATAGTGTATATATATGAAAGGGCTTCAAACCCCACATTGAAAAGATACTATGTTATCCTTTTAAGTTGAAGTATTTAAACCAAAAAGTTTTTTATCCCACATTGAAAAGACATGGTTTTTTTCATGGGAACATAGTGTATATATATGAAAGGGCTTCAAACCTCACATTGAAAAGATACTATGTTATCATTTTAAGTTGAAGTATTTAAACCAAAAGGTTTTTTATCCTACATTGAAAAAACATGGTTTTTTTCATGGGAACATAGTGTATATATATGAAAGGGGTTCAAATCCCACATTGAAAAAATACTATGTTATCCTTTTAAGTTGAAGTATTTAAACCAAAAGGTTTTTTATCCCACATTGAAAAAACATGACTTTTTTCTTGGGAACATAGAGTATATATACTAATGTGTTTCAAATCCCACATTTGAAAAAAAAAAAAAAAACAACCGGGTCTCGTCCGGGTTCGCCCGGGTCGCCCGGGTTTGGTCGGGCTGTTGCCACAGTCGGTCTTTTGTTAAACCCGGACCGGTCTAGCCACCGGGTCGACCGGGTCCCGGGTTGACCCCCCGGGCCGGGCCGGGTTTAATAACTGTGGTATTGCGTTACCCGATGGAATCATGATGAAAACTATTATAAATGAGATAACATTAAAATTGAGCATAAAAAAACAAAGTATAAAGCTAACAAATGGTTTATTAGCTACTGTCAGTAATTTTAGAAAGTTTCACAGGGAAGTTTTTTTATTTTACAATTGATTCATTCCTATAAAATATAAATTATTTTACAATTTTTAGTTATATATTTTATTATATTATAAAATATAAAATATATTATAATTATAACAATAATTATATTATAATTAGAAATCTAAGTCAATTCTTGGTTTAGCTGTATCACACATTGATGTCATCTTTTTAATTAATAAAATAAAATGAAGACATTTTACAAATAATTCATTCAACCATGGTCTGTGTGTCATGTTATTTATTAAACCTACACCACTGGCATGTTTGTTTCAAAGGGTTAAAATAAAACATGGACGTAGCAGAAGCTTTGTTTTCTTAGAATATTAAAAGGTTATTTACGGGAAGAAGAAAAGGAAACATTTGATGATACCAAAAGCATAATAATTAAGTTTTTATTTTTTCGGATTCAATAAAAGAATTTTCGATTTTAGATTAAAGCTTGTAAAAATTAAAGGGTGAAGATAAGGAAGTCTATTGTTTTTTATTTAGTACATGGAACCTTGTGGACATCCCTTTGAGGATCTAATTGAACAAACTTAAGAATTAAGAGCTGAAATCAAAAGGGGAATATATGACCTAATTTAAAGGATTGTCAAAATAATATTGTTTTATTTAAATCAAATAATATGTTTTGACAAAAATGGCATGTTTTGGTTCAATACAACATTATCCTGGTCAACGTCAAGTTAAAAAAAAGAAGCTAGATAATATGTCGTTTGACACTTTTTTTTTTTGCCTCATAAAAGCTGACCGAGAGACCCTTTTTCAAAGCCATTTAATGTATCTCCCACCCCTTTTTTAGAGCCATAGTATGGACTTGGACCTTTAGCCCAATAAACCTAACCTATATGACTAGGTCAAGCCCAGCCCAACCCAACCTTAAGGACATGTTTGGCATGCTTGATTTTTACCAAAGAAGAAATGTTTTTTTTTCCTTAAGGCATGCTTATCAAACACAATCTTAAAGCATTTTTCATGTCTCTGACTTTTAGATAAAGATATGTTTGACAAACACGTTCAACTGCCCTCTTTCTAGCTTTAGTTTGTTCATTATTTTAGTGTCTAGCCAAACATGCTCTACATAATCTCAAAAAATTCTAAAAACAAAAGTTTGACCATTTTAAAATTATTTGAGTCCCTTACTTACATGTTCTCCAAACAATTTCACTTAATATCGAGATATAACCTTACACTATAAATACTAACTAGATATTAAAAATACTTTTTTTCTATGAAATTTCAAAAAAAATGAAAAAACTAAAAGAAATCCTTATTTCAAAAATAAAAAAATATATTTTTGTTTGTTTGCATACAACCAAATCCTAATGTTTTTCATGCATATTATATATATATATATATATATATATATATATATATATATATATATATATATATATTGCATCATTATCATATTTAAAAAAAATACAAAAAAAAGTATTGTATCCAATTTATGATTATTCATTAGAGTTTGACTAAAATTTCAAAAATACCACGTAAATTAAATTTTATAATTGATATTCAGGGTATGAACTTTATAACATAATGTGTACTTTTGATATTAAATTAAACGAATTAATAGCAATAAATGTTAAGAATTAATTGTAGACTTTATTATTTTGCGGTATAAAATTACACTGTAAGAATAGGGATGAGTGCGTGTAATAGTCCCAATTATTTTGTTCCATCAATGTAAAAAGATCCCAATATATATATTCTTAAATTGAGGGTAATTTGTTTTTAGGTCCCGCAAAGATTGCCATTTACTCCAAGAATTAAAATGGACTCCATTTTATGTGAATAAAGGTCTAGTTAAATCATATCATTCATGAATTAACAATTAATAGATCATTATAAGAAACTATTCATGTTTTAAAGGTAAATCAAATGGAAATATATGCAATAGTGTTTACACAAAATAACATGCTTCAAGTCTAGCTGATAGTTTTTATACACATCAAGTTTACACAAAATAATATGCTTCAAGTCTTAGCTAAGAGTTTTTATACACGTAGAAGATTACACAAAATAGCATATAACATGTACTAGTTAATACTAATATGCTTAAGGTTAACTTGTACATAAGTTTAACAAAAGCAAAGTTCTAAAACTAATGAGTTTTCTAGGTATTAGATAGACCTGTTACAAAAACTTCATATTCATGCAACGAATACAAATGAGGCATAAGTTTTCTACCGATTACATGGGAATCTTAGCAATCAACTTACAAATTTCTTGGGAATCATTTAAAACCCAATTTAACACCATTTACATATCTTTGATTGGATACTCTTATCTTGTTACATGAACTCATAACTTTGTTTAATTGGATTCACGAAATCTTCAACTTTGCATAGTCCAACCTAAACAATTTTGGGTAATTGTACTTATCAACTTCCTCCGGTCATCCAAACATGGTAACCTTTACAAATTAAGTCTTATTGATCGTTTCCGAGCGTCCCAACATGGACACCATTAGCTGTAGTTACTCTTATTGATCATTTCCCAGCAATCTTAATGCGAATGTCATTAGCCGAAGCTAATCTTATTAACTGTTCCTGACAGTCCTAACACGAATGTCATTAGCCGAGGCTAAACTTGTAATTCATTTCCCGACAAATCCTACCACAGAAGCCATTAGCCAAAACTAATCTCATAATTCATTTCTCAGCAATCCTACCACAGATGTCGTTAGCCGAAGCCAATCTCATAATTAATTTCCCGGCAAATCCTACCACGGATGTCGTTAGCCGAAGCTAATATTATAAATATACCAGACTTTATTTACATTGAGCATAATATATATGTACTTGCATTCCTCCTAAAGAATTCAATTACATCAATGTAAAGGGAAGGAAAAACCACGCACCTGCTCTGCCCGTCTCATGACTTCCTCCAACAGAAGATCTAATCTTGGTTGCTCCTCCTAAATCACAAGAAAATCTTTGGTCATGTTTCCTTCAATGTTTTTAAACCCGGCCTGGTGATCAATCCAGCTCAAGGCCCGGGTCACTGGTTTTGCCCGGGTTACCACTAATTTTTTTATAAATCAAAACGATGTCGTTTTAATTTAAAAAAAAAACAACAGGTTACAACCGAATATTTGACCGGGTTTTGCCGGGTCAGCCAAGTCACTCCGGATTGTGACTTCCTCTATTTTTTTTAAACCCGGCCTAGTTCTAGCCCCGGGTCCCGGGTCAACCTGCCGGGCCGAGCTGAGTTTCAAAACTTTGGTTTCCTTCAAGCCAAATGTTATATTAACTCTATATTCATTCATTATACATGTTATACTTTCCATACATGTTCATTTTGTCATCATATCATACATATTTATCAAGTATAATTGGCTTGGATTTGTAGTAAATCCTGTGAAATTTTTGCTACAATATCCTCATCATTCTCTCTTCCCCCCTTTTCTTTTCTGAAAACCTCTCGTCCCGCATCATCATGTATGGTTGTGACATAGAAACCCATGCTGCAAGCTTGACATATTGTTCTGCTGCATCGTTGGTATAGAGCCTTGCACATTCAATGATTGCAACTGGAGATTTAGTTCATTTTCATGGGACTGCAATTGAGGAACTGGAGGCTGAGGAAATTGTCCTAGTTGTAGATTAGGAATAGGCCTCCTGAATCCGCTTGGGTTCAGAAAACTTACAATCTGCTTCTCATAGGAACCCAATTTCTCCATGAAACTAAGCGTGATGTTGTTTTTAGAGACCTGTAAGAATGTATCAAGCGCTCCAACATGGCCTTGAATACCTCCAGTTTTTCAAGCTGTTCTGACTTCGGTTGTTGCGGATGAGAGTCATGCTGGAAAGCAAAGTTAACATACACGAGAATTAAAAATTGCATGATACAGTGACAATAGGATAGGGAGAAACAGCCCTTGATTCTGAACTTGAGGGGGCATGCTATGGGATGCTGTTCAAGATAAAAGGCAAAAAGGAAAACCACGTCAAAGAAAAAAAGAAGGCACTGAACAAGGAAGACGAATGAAACATCGACAGTTCACACATAAAGTTATAAGCGAAAGAATTAGGATGAATTCGATTAAAAACATAAAAGTGTCCTCTGACAATTTTCAAGGTTGGAGGAAGAAAAGGCGACTGAAAACAAAAATAATATGACAATTTTCAGGGTGGGGGAAAGAAAAGGAGGCAGAAAACAAAAACAATCTGTAATATTCTTGCCTAACATTCATCAATTACTCAACTTTTTGATTAAAGCATGCTAAACACAGCAATATGCCGAAATAAAATGTAAAAGAGTTTGATAACAACGCGACAAACAAAACAAAAGGTAAGATGTATAGAAATTCAATGCACGGCAGCATTATTTTATACAAAAAAGGATCAAATACTTTCTCTCGAAAGAAAAGCAAGAAAGTGAAGTCTTATCTCCTAAACAGGAAAATCTTTAAAATCTACCATCTCAATCATAAAATATAAAATAGCAATGCATCACAGTCCTTGTTCCTTAACAAGTTAAGGATGAAACTCTTCATATGCATTACAGAATTAGCATCGTGGAGGTGATCATGAGATTTTTCCAGCAAGGCGAAATACATAGCAATATGCAGCAATAAAATGTAAAAGAGTTTGATAACAAAGCAAGAAGAAAAACAAAAGGTAAGATTTTTAGAAATTCAATGCTCGGCTGCATTGTTACCTTCTGGATCCATGGGGGCAGTGGGCATGGCATTTTGAGACCTGATCTCCATCGAAAGCATCTCCAGAGATATTTTACGCAGATAATCAAATTGAAATCAGATATCAATAACAAAACATTACATCTCAGAGCAATCCATGTTACAAGAGAAGGGGGAAAATGGATATGTGCTCTATCATTTCATCTTCTGTGAGGATATACTTCTCGTGAGAAACACATGAAAAGATGAAAACAAAAAAGAGGTGTGTGATACTTGAGGTTGCCTCATGGCAATCCTGCTGATTTTAAGTAACCTTTTGCACTTCTCCTTTTCTTTCATATAAATAAAAATCTGACCAGACTAAATGCTCCACCCACTGTAGAATCGGATGATTCCGCCTTCCTTCGAGTTGCGTTCACGAGCACCGATTTCATCGATCCGATTATATATCTTTTTAATTTACTTATTAAAATCAAATTTCTCTTTCTGGATAGTAATTTCAATCAAATAAATGAAAACGCAGATGTAAATCTTTTTTAAATTTCAAAAACTTAATAGAAAAGGAAGCACCTGATGGAGATTTGAAGCCTTCTTGGTTGAGGTGGCGGTGGTTTCGAGAGCGGATGAGAGAAAGAGAGAGAGCTCAGGTGGGGAGAGGTGAGGAATGTGGGACCAAAGTTTTTTTTTTTCTGAGAGCTGGAGCGATTAGTTTTTTTATTTTAAAATATATTAAAATAATATTTTTTATTTTTTAAAAATTATTTTTGATATATTAATTTAAAGTAAAAAAATAAAAAAAATAATTTTTTTCAAAAACGCTTCTGAAACGCAATGTCAAACACACCCTAAGAATATATTTGAAATTGAGATAACGATAGCGGTTTACAGTGCTTTTCGTTTAGAAATATATAAAAAAAAATTATTTTTCACATTAATACGTCAAAAAAATCTAAAAATATAAAAAAAATTATTTTATATATCTGGGTGTGAATCTTGTGGCTTCACAGTCTTTACCGCACTCCCAAAAATAATTTTATTAATTATTTAAGGTGATCTAACAATCTTAAAATAATTTATTTTTTAATACATTTGTCCTGTGTATATGTATATATCTTCAAGAACAAATTGATTAAATATTGACATAGATTTAAAAAAATTAGTTTAATTTTAATAGGAAAAGTAAAATGTGTATATTTTTTTTTGTTAAATTCAATGACTATGTTAAATTCTCTATCGCCTGTTATTTGTGTACTTGTTTCATTGATTCTACATAGAAATAAATTTTATGTTGTATTTTAAATATTGATATTTTCCTTTGTTGTTGTATTGATATGAAAAAAAGAAAACAGAAGATGGGAAAAAAAGAGTTGCTGTATTTTAAATATTGGTATTTTCCTTTGTTGTTGTATTGTTATAGAGGGTATTGATATTATTTTACTATGAAAAAAAATAGAAAAGACAAAATAAACCCTAGACAAAAGAACAATTGTTATAATATCATTAAGTTACAAATAAATAAATAAAAGTTTTTAAACTAGAAGGAGTCTATTATTCAGGTAGTAGGTTTGGAGAGTTAAGCCATGAAATTAGGGTCAATCTAATATATCATAATATCAATATTACAAAAAAAATGTTATTTTAAAACTTTTTAAAACTAAATTATATTGTTTTAGAAAAGCTTTTATGTTGATTAATTTTAAATTTGATAGAGGTAAAGAGTCGAATAAAAAAAATTAAAATAAATTTACTAAATTGAGTTTAATGGATGCCCAACTGCCAAATAGTTACTTAAGCATTTATGATTTTTTCAGGTTGCTGTGGACAATCTTCTATATTCTACAGCCCAGCATTTTGTTATAGTTGTTGTCGACGTGGACAAAAGTGCATTTATTTTCTTTTAACTTTTAAAACAATTCATTTAGTTTTATTTTTTAAAAAAATGTTTAATTTCTTGGTATTGAACAAACCCGACTTGTAGAGAGCCTTATGTAGTTTCATGATTTTTTTGTGATTTTGTGTCATTTGGTATCATCTTCTTTTACCATTAGTTTTTAATATTCTACCTCTTATTCGTTTTTAATATTTTTCATAATTTGATAATTAGATAATATTTGTATAATCAGAATACGCGACGCATGTATTGAGTTCAATGTTTTAGAAAAATAAATTTTTTTATTGATTAATATATAAGTGTATAAATTTATTTACTAAATAATATATTGATTAATTAATAAATTTCAAGTTCTCAATGATATTAATTTATAGATGTTTAATTAACTGTATATTGTATTAATTTTTTAAAAAATATATAAATTTTACATGATAAAATTAAAAACACTTAACTCCATATAAGGAAAATATTTATTTTTTTAAACGACAATACAAAATATATGATAATAATAATATTGTGTAAATTCAAATCTATCTCTAATGAGGCATATGTCATTGCGGCAACAATTGCTTACTAGCAGGGACATCATTAGCTTTTTAGCTTCCATTGGTTTAGCCATGCATTGCCTCTTTCATTTCTCAACTGATTGTTTTTAACATTCCATGTTAATTTTATTTCTAGATGAAGCTCTCAAATGTACTTGGAATCAACAACTTAGGTTACATGAACATCACCCTTTTTCTCGCACATACATATAAAACACTGATTTGTGCATAATGGCACTTCCGAGAGGAAAATGAGACATGTTGTTGACACTACTCTCACCTGATTACAACCTATTTGATTAACTGAATGCCTAGTTCAATTCTTGATAAAATGTTATTCTATCAGAAATTGTATGGTTCTCCTCCTGATTACAATTTCTGATAGCTTTGGATCAGCTTTGTATCAGAAATTATTTGATTAGCTTTGGATTTTCTTTTATTTTTTTCTGTTATTGTTTCTTATTTGGGTATTTAATTTGTCCTTCTTTTTTTTGTTTTTTTTTTTTTTTTGCAGTGTTGTAAAAAAGGAAGCTTTAGAGGAAGTATGCAAAAAATGAGTTCTTCATCTGCTGTAGATATTCCAGCAATGCAGGTAAATAAAATCACTTTTAAAATTGTGGGTTTTGCTTAAAATCTCTGTTTCTTATTAATTAGAGCCTGTAATTGCTTTTTTGGATGTACAAGTATGTTATGGTGTTGTGGTTGTTTTGTTGGGTAGGAAATTATGTTAGAGTTTCGTGCTGGTAAAATGGTTTTCCATGATAATAAGTTTGTTCCTGATTCTCGAAAAGGACTTGTTCGCATTGGAAGGGTAAACTGGTGTCTTTTGGTTTTTTTGTGTTATATAGAGGCCGTGCCTGTGTAAAGATTTTTAATTACTTCTGTTGTTTTGGTTTATCTCAAGTACTAGATAGTGTGTTTCTAGTATCTTGTTTCCTGTTTGAAGTCGAAATTTTTGAATTGTTCTAGGGTGATGAGGGTTTGCTTCATTTCCAGTGGCTTGATAGGAATTGGAATGTTGTGGAAGATGTATCCTAGTTATTATTATGTTTTTTAGCCTAGGGATTTTGTTTCTCTCTTCCAACATTGGTTTTTATTTCTTTTTCTGTTGTTTGTTTTGTTAATATTCTTTTGAGGTAAGAACTTGGTAGCTTTTTCTTGACGTGTTGATTAACAGGATCAGATTTTTTTTTTGAAGAGGCTGTTTTTGAGAAGGTGCACTTTTCTCTCTTAGTTTTTTCTTAGATGGGAAATATTTGACTCTAATAATTGATTGTAATATCATAGATTCATAATTCTTTGGGTTATTCAGGTTAATCAAGCTTTGGGAAGAGTTTACATCTTGAAATTCAATACAGATGATCGAAAGTTTTTCATTTGGATGCAGGTCAGGTTCATTTTCTGTGTTTTTCACTCTCTTATGTGTAACATTGACTCGGCTGTTAGTTGCCTGATTTTGGAAAATTATGTAACATGTTTGCAGGAGCCAAAAGCTAAAGATGATTCACAATTGTGTAACTCTATCAACTATTATATTAATTGTCCATTTGGTAAATACTTTTGTGTTTTGAGTCCTTTGTTAGCCATGCTACTTTTGTGTTTATTTATTTATTTTTATCTTGCATCTGCGTGTATCTCCTCCCATCTCCACAATTTCATAAAAAAAAACCTCTATTTCACAAAAAGATCATATTAGACTAATTGGATTTCCTATTTTCTACTTCCTGTTTATTTATTTTAGTTACACACTCCGTATATGTGATTTGGTCTTCCTAAAATTTTACGAACCAGTTTTACTCCTTCAAACTAATGACCTGGCTTATAACTTCAGCACTCATTCATGTGTGAAGTTTTTCCATCAACAACGTCGCTACTTTATCTTATTGCCTAGCAGAGTTCCTTGATGAAGAAGAGCCTGATGCTTCTACTCCTTTCCAAGTTTTTGAAGACGTGTTTAAAGATAATATCTCATCAAGGTATATTTATTATAACAAATAAGCAGACTCAAAGATGATACTTCAACTCTAAGAGTTGATAAAGCAAGTAAGAGTAAGGATATAGAGCTAAGTAATTTTTTGTTCTTCGAGACTAAGAGTCTGTGGAGCAGAATGAGCCTCCCTTCTCTCCTTCTGGTCAGTCATCTTGGAGAGCCTATGTTCTTGCCTTGGAGAGCCTATGTCCTTGCCTTAATGAAGACTCCTATCTTATTTATTTAAGAAATATCAAGAAATTTTCCAAAATCATTTCTTGACAAAAACATCTCACCCACCTTAGCCCATGTCAAATCCTTCATCCCCTTATGCTATTGCACAGACTTGCCCTCAGGGTAAATTTTAAAACTTGGGGCATCTTTTATATGGAAATTTAAAATCATAACTTGGTGTTTGTCCATGTATATACAAGTTTAATGCTTGTAATTCATTGTAAAATAACTTCAAAAAGGTTAAGGAGCACTTTTATTACCAAAAAAAAATGGCCCAGTATTACGTGGCCATTTTCTTTTATTCTGATGAGATTTTTGCTCATAGCTCTCAGGACTGGAAACTTAGTTGTCCCAGACCTTGGTGCACAAGTAATGAATGATGTAAACTCTTCATCAGAACCTGAAATTGGAAGACTTGCAAAGAATTCTAAGTAATATCTGTGTTATGCTCAGATAGTGCAATTGACCATATCCTTGTTTGCTGTACTTAGGGTGGCCCGCGCCGTGATGTGATGATAGATGTTGCAGTAGTTCGGCCGATCCAGATGAAGGTAATTATTAATGCCTATTCTATACATAATGTAATCTGTGAAAGAATTGTACACCCTTTTTTTTCTGCAAATTATATGCTCTGGCACGGGGTGCATTACTGTAAAATCATTTTTTTTTCATGATGTTTTCTTTTGCTGTCCTAGGCTTGGGATTAGGGGATATACTGAAGCCTGATTTGATAATGCCATTGATTGAGACGTTGCCGCTTGAAGAAGGATTACATCTCACTTACCTGAGGTATATTAGCCTGATTTGATAATGCTTATTCTATACGTACTGTAAGCTATGAAAGAATTGTACAACCTTTTTTTTCCTGCTAATTATATGTTTTCTTTTGTTGTCTTATGTGTTGGGATTTCCTGTGTGCTTTACGTGGGTGCATTCTGAGGTAAATATGAGGTTGTAGGGTCACTGAACCCCAGATGATATTTTAGACTTGTTGCAGAGTCCTCCTTTCCATCAGCAAGTGGATTCTATTACTTATGTAAGAAATGCGAGGCTGATCCTTCTTGTTCTGTTTCTTGTCCTTTTGATGATAGCCAATTTTACAAGGTTTAATTCTTCTTTTTGTTTGAAGGTTTCTCCGAACTGGACAAGTAGATTTGTCTGAATTTTGGGATCAACCCCAGTAAATTTGAGTGGTTTGTGGCTCCTGAACCTATAGCTTAGCAATGGTTCTTAAATACATGGTTTTTTCTTTAGCAAATCATTTACTCGTGTTCATCAGCATTAACTAAAGTCTTTAGTTAATTCTTTCTTGGGAAATCCAAGTATTCCAAGTTATCGAGAGGAAGGAAGTTTGCTACAATCAAGAAATTATATTAAAATGAATTAAAATTATAAAAGA
This sequence comes from Populus simonii, assembly GCA_007827005.2. Taxonomy (NCBI): domain Eukaryota; kingdom Viridiplantae; phylum Streptophyta; class Magnoliopsida; order Malpighiales; family Salicaceae; genus Populus; species Populus simonii. The sequence goes on along the minus strand of CM017466.2, from coordinate 4,037,210 downwards.
ATTAAAAGAGTTAGCAAGAAGCAACAAATTGTCCTTGAGGGGTGTAGTGTGATGGTGAGGGGTTTGAGATTTGCACAGCAAGTCTCGAGTTCGAGTCAGAGCATGCATCTCTTGTAAGAGCTTGGAACAGCCGAGGTTTTACTCGTTCATCTGAAACCACAAAGTATGCTTTTTGGAGGATGGGGTTTCCTCAAATCCAAAAAAAAAAAAGGAACAAATTGAATGAATAATAACGATCTCAATTGAGTTGGTTTTTAAATTTTGAATTTATGTCTCTTTTATTGATCAATTTGCTGTTGTAAGCAAATTGCTAATAAGTTCTGGCAGTGGACAAGACGTGATTTTGGTCGATTATTGGCTGAGTAGTGTCCTTTTTATGCTTTTCTTCTTTTATCTTTTGAGATTTTTGTTTTTTTAATTTAATTGACTCATAATTAGTTTTTATTTTTTAATCTAAATATAATAATTTAAGACATAAAAATCCCTCTAAATAGAATACTGTTATCCAAACGATTAGATTCTAAATCAAATATCTCTAAATTGTTCAATTTCTATAATTCATAACTACCTATATAAAAATAAATTAATTAATTAAGACTTCATGTAATAGAATAAAAAAAAATATTATTGCAGTAATTTCATTATGATTGATCAAGAGGCATGTAATTGCTACGGTGATGCCAGGCAAAGAGGTTGGGACGGTGAAAGTGTAAATAAGAGGAGTAATTGTTATAGCGATGATATCATGATTATAATAATACTGGTAATGTAATAATATATGTTGTGGTGGTATGATTATAATAATAATGTTTTCTATTTTCTTCGATGGAGAACCAAAATGATACTAATTTGATTAATTTAAAAAAAACTAATCTAAATAATTTGTAATACAAAAGCAAACCTTTCTTCTCAACCCAACCAGCTATACGATTGGGTTTTAATCTTAATATCTTGAAATTGAAACAAGGAAGAAACAAGGAGCTATTCTTTTTATAATGCTTTTAATCTGAATATTATCTTTTAGAAAAAAAAATTGGTTTTATTTTTTTTTGAATTTTTTTATATCAACTTTAATTCTCATTTACTTTTCTCTTATCTTTTTTAAATTAAATATTTTAATTTATTATATTTGATTTTTTTAATCAATATTTATTTTATTTAAAATAATATATAAGATTATAATTATTTTTTTAATTTTATTATCTTTTTATTTTTTTTATCTATCATGTGAAGCTAGCGTTCCTATCCCTATGTATAAAAAATGATTTGATGGTGCTTGGATTGGGTGTATGCCTACGTACTTAGTTTTCTGCACGGACCTTGAGCTTTAATAGGGCAGAAAATAAGCTACCTGGCATTAACCTTTTATTCATGTTTTTTTCAAAAAGACTGACTTGTAGTGTATTTTTTAATATCTTATTTGTTTTTGTATTTTAAAAGTATTATTAAAAAATTTAAATTTTTTTTATGTTTTTTGCTTTAAATTAATATATTTTTTGTGTTTTAGATTATTTTAATATAATGATGTTAAAAATAATTTTTAAAAAATAAAAAAACTTTATTTTGATGTATTTTCAAGCAAAAAAAACTTTGAAAAGCAACCGCTACCACACTCTTAAACACCTCTCAAAGAAATACAAGTTTTCTGTTATTTATTTTAAGCTTTTTTTGTATGTAGTGTTAGTTTTTAAAAGAATTAGTTTTTAAAATCTTAGTAAATTATACAATTGGATTTATTTTGATGTTTATCACCCGTGTATTATATATTCAATTCTTTAATAGTTAGAAAATACAAAGAGTTAGTGGCACTTACACAGAGTATTTGTATCTTGTTTTTTCTAATTAAAAACTTGAATTGATTTATTTTTAAAAAAAATTTGAATACTTGCTCTTATAAATTTTTATCAATCAAGTCTCTATATTAGTTTTGTTGCCATAATGCAAATAACATGATTAATAGTATTTTATTTTCAATTTTTTTTCAAGGCCTAAATTTTCCACACGTAATTTAGAAAGGAGCAAGTCTTGTATATCCATCATCGTCATGTGTCTAGCATTAACCTTTTATTCATGTTTTTTCCAAAAAAAAAAAAAAGAACTTGAGTTGGGGTCAACGTTTTAAGAAGGAATATAAGTTTTGGTTAATCATGCAATTCATTTTTTTTCTGTACTCTATGGTTTCGATGAACTTGATTTTCTTAAGCTAGTTGTAGTATATAGAAATTTCTTTTAACATTTTAGAAATATAATTCACATCTCAATTGATAAATTCACAAATTAATATAATAGGTTTTAATATTTATTTTTAATATATATTTTGAATTTAATATTAATAGTTATAGAGTTTATTTAGTTAATAAAAATTGTTCCACTTTTGTTAATCACTTTCCTCTTAAAGGGGTTATGTGCAGCCTTGCAAATTATTTTAAAGTTTATTTATTTTGAATTTAATATATAATTTTTTTTCAATAGATAAACTTTATTTTTTAAAATAAAAAAATTATTTTCAAATAATATTTCCAATATATGAAGCCTGACATATTATTATTATTTTTTATTTTATTCAATCAATTTATAATATGTATATCTATTTTTATTATCGTTTGATCGAATTAAAAAATTATTTTAATTAGAAAATTTAAAAAACACAACTGTAATATCATGTTTTGTGAAATTAAATATTTTGATTTATATTTGTCTATTGATTTTTCCAGTTTTTATTTTGAGTCATCATTATGGTTTTTTTTCACTTATTAAGACACATAATTCTTAATTTATTTAACTATATTTGTGTATAAATTTTTTAATTTTCACTTAAAAAAATTTTAAATAAAAAATTTATTGAAGAAATCTATATATTTTTTTTTAATTAAAACAATTTAACTTGTGGTGAAGCTGTGGTCAAATAACTAAGTCTATGTACTAAAATGAGTGGCACTCAAAAGTTCACATGCCTTATCTTCCAAGTAAGAAGAGACAAGAAAAGTAGTAGGTGGTGTTCTTTTCTTCAGCGGTAAATAGATGAAGAGATTAATATCAAAAACATGGACAAAAATTGATGTGGACCCACACCACTTTGATTATTCTTCACTTTCTTCATTTTTCCTGTGTTTCACTACTTAATGATTCAAAAGTTATCTATTTAAAACAATTTAATTTTTTAAAAATATTTTTAAAATACAAAAATAAAAAGGTATTATTACGTCATATTGCTAAATTTATTCTGACGTTATTCACACGAGAATTATATATTCAATTTGTTAAGTGTTAGCAATGCAAAAGAGACAATGAGAAGTGCAAATTATTTGTATTTTATAATTTTTTTTATTTAAAAGCTTGCATCAATGTTTTTTTTTTCCAATTTGAATACTTATATTCACAGAATTGAATCAATAAAATATCTTCATTAGTTTTATTATCAAAATGATGATGTCATAGTTAACTCTTTTTAGATTAGTCTGGATTGATTTTATTTTATTTTTAATGTATGAACAATAAAGATATATAAAATGCTTATAATTTATATTTTTTTTATTCAAGTACTCTAATTGATTTTATTTTTCTATTCAAGTACTTGATAAACTAATGTTTTTCCATAAATTTGTTTACATTGATTTCTCTAATAAAAGTATATAAAAAAATTCAATAAAACTATATTTTATTAATAGATTTGAACTTAAGTGTTGTTACCTATTTTTAGGACTCCACACAAAAAAGGAGAAAATACAAAAAGTAAGAGTCGAAAAAAATTAAATAAATAATAAAAATAAATAAATAAATAAAAATATATGTCGCAGTGAGAAAAGCTGTTGGACAACCCAAAATGGCTAAAAATTGGTTGAGAGGTTAAAAAATACAAAGATTGAAATTTGACAGTATATCGTTGACTAATGAGAGCCCTGTTGACAAAGAAAATTCATTTAAAAAAAATATATCCAAAATCAGATGTTTATGGACTAAATTAAATTTTATTGAGGGTTTAATTGAATTTATGGAGGGTTTGATTGAAAGAAAAATTGAGTTTTATGTCGATTTAGGCTTTTATTGGAAGAAATTAAAGTTTTAGGGTATAATTATAATTTTAAAGAGTTGATTAGGTCAAATCAGGAGCTTAATTGCATAATTATTAAAGTTTTATGGGCAATTAGGGACTTGATTAAAAAAATACGAAACCAAGGACCAAATCGAAAAAGACACGTAAATAGAGAGGCTGCAATTGACCAACTCAGGGGCTAAATTGAAGAAATTAGAAATTTATTGATCAATTGAGGGTCAAATTGCATGAATTTAGAACCAAAGATTGTCTTGTAAATGGGGCTAAAATCTAGGGATCGAATTACAATTTATGTGAGGGCTTAATTACAAAATTGCAAAAAATCCAATGACCAAATCGAAAATATTCATTTTGAATTTTAAAACAGTACCGTTTCCTTGACAACTGTTCATTACCTTCTTCATCAACAACGGTTTCTACAGTAAAAGGCAGTGAAGATGTTAGCGGTGGAGTTGCTTCAATCAGGGGAGCATGTCTCACGGCTGATATCCTTTTCCACCATGATGCCATCCGGCCGTTACAACCTTCCTGCAATAAATCCCGAAAAGCATGCATCCTCTCGCTATAAAAAGCCAGAGGAGAGACGGACAGAAAAAAAAAGGAGGAGACAAGGAGGGAGAGCCAGCAGGACAAGAGAGAAAGTGGGATGTAGCACGAGAGGGAGACGGAAACGAGTAGAAGGATAGAATGTAAGCAGAGGAAATCATTGAGACCAGAACCAACGTTGCCATCGTCTTCGTCATTTCAAAAACCAGAGATGAAGAAGAAGAAGAGTGCAAATAAGAATTGAACGAAAAGGAGAATCAGAAACGAAAACAGTAGCATAAGGAAAGAAAGAAACGTTGCCCGATCAAAGCACTGATCACCATCAACTTTGTCTTCATCTTCAGGCAGCAGCTCCAGGGGACGTTTGAGAGGACCAGAGAGGGACAGAAAGAATAAAACAGGGAACAAGAGGAAGAACAGAGCAGAAGAGAAAAAAAGTAGAAGGGAAACGCAGAGAAAGAAAGAAGAACCACCGGCCAGTCAGCACCACGGTCCGCAACCACAACACCGTCCACCGCCACTGGCAGCACCACTAGGCTGTAGGTCTGCTTCTTCCTCTTCCTCCTCTTCTTCTTAGTCTTCTCCAGGCCGCTCCACTGTTCACGTTGCATGTGAACAGTAGAGAGTCTCTCCACTGTTTGTTTAGTTTTCTGACCCGGACAACACCTACCTAGTCAAAAAAAAAAATTTCTTCAAAAAAAATCATTTTAAAAAATCTGTAATTTTCCCGCGTATTTTTCTATTGAATTTTTCTTAGTATTGATTTGTATTTTTATACCGTAAAGATACAAATTTGGAATTAAAATACCCAATTTTTGTCAAAACATACTGTTCACGTTGCATGTGAACAGTAGAGAGTCTCTCCATTGTTTGTTTTAGTTTTCTGACCCGGACAACGCCTACCTAGTCAAAAAAAAAAATTCTTCAAAAAAAATCATTTTAAAAAATCTGTGATTTTCCCGCGTATTTTTCTATTGAATTTTTCTTAGTATTGATTTGTATTTTTATACCGTAAAGATACAAATTTGGAATTAAAATACCCAATTTTTGTCAAAACATACTGTTCACGTTGCATGTGAACAGTAGAGAGTCTCTCCATTGTTTGTTTTAGTTTTCTGACCCGGACAACGCCTACCTAGTCAAAAAAAAAATTTCTTCAAAAAAAATCATTTTAAAAAATTTGTGATTTTCCCGCGTATTTTTCTATTGAATTTTTCTTAGTATTGATTTGTATTTTTATACCGTAAAGATACAAATTTGGAATTAAAATACCCAATTTTTGTCAAAACATACTGTTCACGTTGCATGTGAACAGTAGAGAGTCTCTCCACTGTTTGTTTTAGTTTTCTGACCCGGACAACGCCTACCTAGTCAAAAAAAAAATTTCTTCAAAAAAAATCATTTTAAAAAATCTATGATTTTCCCGCGTGTTTTTCTATTGATTTTTTCTTAGTATTGATTTGTATTTTTATACCGTAAAGATACAAATTTGGAATTAAAATACCCACTTTTTGTCAAAACATACTGTTCACGTTGCATGTGAACAGTAGAGAGTCTCTCCACTGTTTGTTTTAGTTTTCTGACCCGGACAACGCCTACCTAGTAAAAAAAAAAATTTCTTCAAAAAAAATCATTTTAAAAAATCTGTGATTTTCCCGCGTATTTTTCTATTGAATTTTTCTTAGTATTGATTTGTATTTTTATACCGTAAAGATACAAATTTGGAATTAAAATACCCAATTTTTGTCAAAACATTGAAAAATAAAAAAAAAAATGTTTTTATTTTAATGCATACGGCCAAGTATCTCAAAGAAAAAAAATCATATCATATTTTCATACAACAAAAATTCAAAAATATATATTAACATGGATTTTGGTTTTAATAACCAGTTTATTAAAGTCACGAGAACTAGGCCAATATTTCAAAAATTCCAAAAATATTTTTTTTCTTTTAGTATTTGGGGTTATGACCTTATACGTAAGATGTATTCCAGATATTAAATTCTTTTGTTGACGTTAGAACAGTTAGGTTTTATTCGATAAGATAAGGATCTTCTTATCGAGAAGGATATTAAATTCTGACCAATCATTACTAAATTGCTATTGGTATAACTATCTCTTGCAAATGGCAGCGAGGAGTTTAGGCTTCTATGAAGCAAGGTTGTCAATTCCATTTTAATTGGTGTTTTATTTTTTTAATTGTAACAATATATTTTTGTTTTTGAGTATTTTGATGTGTCATTTTGGATTGTTCTATATATACTTTGGACTCATCAAATCGAATGGGTCATATCGATTTAACTCTTTATTTTTACTTATATTTGAAATTTAAATTGTATAATTTCAAGTTAGTTTATTTTTAAATGTCAATTAAAATTATGTTTGTTAAAAATATTGAGACAACGACATATTGGATTGACTCAAGTTAATCTAGGTTAATCTTTTAAATCCGTAACCCAGATCATGAGACCATAATAATCCCAAATAAAAACAAATTATGAATCTCAATTTTTAATAAACCTATTGTTGAATTATGAAATTGAAAAAACAAATCAATCTAAAAGAAGACACAAAAAATGACCTTACGAAACCAAATTATGAATTTAAATAAAATTATGAAAATGTCATCGGCAATCTCACAAAGTCTTTCTAAACTCTAATTGTTCTAAAATTTTAATTTGCGATATAAATATATGTTAGGAGATTCCTCATAAAATTTTAGTCTAATTCAACAGTCGAATTGAGAGATATAATTAATACCATAAAACTAGACTATAATTTTTTTTATAAAAGTAAAACAATACATTATTTGATCATAATAGAATGGCTGGAATAGAACCAAAATATTCCGGCAAGAATTTAGGTGAAATTCATGAAATGAGATAAGAGTCTAAACGAGATGAAATATCTTCTAATTTATTCCATTGTTTAAATTGAAATAAAATATACCTGCCATTCTAGATGTGACATAATGAAATTAAAAGCCATAGCTTTTTAGAGCCCCAAGTATAGGCCCCATCTCGTGGGAAAAGTTGCATGATGACAATGGTATCACTGACCCATTGAGTGGTGGATAATTTGTTGCAATGTCCTGATCTCCATCAAAATCCTTTTTGTTTTGAAAAGGATTATACACACACACACTCAATGATCACTTAATATCTTTATATTAGTTTTCAAGTTTTGAGATATAAGCTCATAGCTCTTAAAGACACGAAATATACCACAAGATTTAAAACTATTTTATATTTCATTAAAATAAATAAATAAATTACTTATATGGTTACAATATTTTTTTCTTAAGAAAATAAATTCATTTCTTCTGTTAATAACATTTAAGGATTTCTTCCAATCAAATAATCAAATTTATTTTAATTAAAAAGTTTCCAATCAATAACAACATTCCCAATTGAACCAAAGTATTTCCACGAACCCATCTCGTGGAAAAAATGCATGATGGCAACAGTCTCACTTATTGATTGTGTTACAAAAAATAGACTCTTTAAAGAGAAAAAAGAGAAGACTTATTGTCATGACATTAGATATTGAATAATATATATATTCTTTTTAGAGAAGTAACTCATTAGATAATCAATAAAGTTTCTTTTTTGTTCATTTACCACTAGTTTACACTTCAATCAAAAACTAAATTTACTTTTACTACTATTTTAATTTTTTAAAAATATTTTTATATTGTTTAATGCATTAATTTCAAGAAATAAATTCCTTTTATCTTAAAACTTGGACTTGAAAAACCAAATGTATTTTATAATTGGGGAGAAAACTAGAGGAATTGATTAGTCTTCTCATTGTAATATAAATGGTATATCTTTGATTTGATTGAAAAAAAAAATTATTTAATATTGAAATGTAATAAAAACAAATCAAGAATACCTTTCCAAACATAAAAACAAAAGTGTCTCTGACTTATATATATATATATATATATATATATATATATATATATATATATATATATATATATATATATATTTGAAGTTTTTGTAAATAATACTATAGCCACACAATCCATAGGGATAAGATTTATAATTATTCCGAGTTTATTATTATTGATAATTTATGCATTTAATTATATTTATGATAGTGATGACACCATTTAAGTAGGCTCCTAAATGATTATAAATTATGACGAGAGAAGTACAATTATTAAAGTAAAAAAAATCTTATGCAGAATCACAAGAAGTACTGCAACAATGTTAAAGTACTGCAACTCTTTATTTTATAAATTGGATAGTTAGTAACCAAAATATAATTAAATGCAAATAGACTAAGTGCTAAACAATAAAATAAAATAATATTCAAATCCAATAATGTTCCAAAAAGAAATGAAATAAAGAAAACATCTCAAAGTCATGGAAATGCCCAGAGTGTAGTATAAATAGGACCTCTATGGTTGCCCAAAGTCACATAACAAACAACAATATTCTACGTAGTAGTTCATAGAATTATCTACGATGATGTTGAAAAGAATGGGGGCTTTGATGTTGCTAGCATTATTGACTTTGGTTGGCGAATGGCATGGTCGTTGTTATGGATGTTTGCAGGAAGAGAGGATTGGTCTCTTGGAGATCCAATCATTGATCGACCCACATGGCGTTTCCTGGAGAGATCATTGGGTGGACAACAATAGTAATTGTTGTGAGTGGGATGGGATCGAGTGTGATAACACTACAAGGCGAGTGATCAAACTCTCTCTTTTTAGTGCAAGGGATTTCAGCTTGGGCGATTGGGTTCTCAACGCATCTTTGTTTCAGCCTTTTAAAGAATTGCAAAGTCTTGAATTGGGAGGGGCTGGATTGGTTGGTTGCTTGGAGAATGAAGGTTAGTTCAATGTTTGTGCACTTAATTATAATAATAAAATAAATGAAGGTTGGTTGGTTGGTGTTTAATGTCAATTATCTTGCTTTGATGATTCTCTTCCAGGCTTCCAAGTCCTATCATCAAAACTGAGCAATCTTGACCTAAGTTATAACCGATTTAATAATGATAAAAGCATTTCGTCATGTTTCAATGGTAACCTTTCCACTCTCGAGTCTTTGGATCTAACAGACAATGGGTTGACAGCTGGATCAGGAGGTAGCTTCTATGGTAACCTTTTAGTTATTTATTTAGCTTCGAAACATTTTCTTTTCTCGAGTCTTTGGATCTAACAGACAATACCTTTTCGTGCAGGTTTCAAGGTCTTGTCATCAAGGTTGAAAAAGCTGGAGAACCTTCATCTAAGGTTTAATCAATACAATGATAGCATTTTTCCATCTCTAACTGGATTTTCATCTCTCAAGTCTTTGGATCTGTCAAACAATATGTTGACAGGATCAGGTATAATACAAGTTTCTACCTACCTAAATGCTTCACATGACATTCTCTTAATTATATTGTTTCTTTATCAACAAAACTGAGGACTTTATATCTATTTAATAAAAACTATCAAAAAAACTATCCAATACAAATCACTCTCGACAGCCAATCTCTTTATTAGAAAAACTCTCGAATGTTTTATCAATAAAGAGAACAACATAAAACCCACATATTCTGTGGTGAATGGTGATATATTTGGACAATATGTTGCTATCTAGGATCGATTATAATTCTTGTTTTAATTACCGATGAGATCTTAATTATAAGTTTCTTTATCTTGTTTTGTAAGTCTATCCATAACTTAGCTTCCATCTTTAGCGACTTTATATCCGTAAATTGTTTTTTTTTTTTTTCCAATGATCAAAATTAGAATGATATTTAAAAATTGTATCTTAATCTTTGAAGCGTGCACAACCTATTTTATAATTAAATATGCGTTCATGTATCATTTCTATGCTTTTGAGGAACATCATGCAGGTCTCAAAGTCTTGTCATCAAGGTTGAAAAAGCTGGAGAACCTTCTTCTAAGTGGGAATGATTGCAACGATAGCATTTTTCCATCTCTAACTGGATTTTCATCTCTCAAGTCTTTAGATCTTTCATACAATCGGCTGACAGGATCTATCAATAGTAAGTTACATTCTCTTTATCAAGAAAATTGAGGACTATATATATATTTAAGTATCAACGATAGCATTTCATCATGTTTGATTGCGCTTTCATGTATGAAGAATTATATCTATGGAGCTTTGATCTTATCCAATAATTGTTTTTCTAATAAGACAGGAAGAGATTGAAGAGATCAAAACTAGGATGATTAAAAATTACTTGCAATCTATCTTCTTCCTTAATCCATGCACTGTATATTTTTTTATGTATAATTTGAGAATTATATATCTTGTACGTAGGTTTTCAACTCCAACCGATGAGGCTGGGAAAGTTAGAGAACCTTGACCTGAGTGGCAATCAATTGAACAGCAGCATCTTATCAATTCTGAGTGGGCTTTCATCCCTCAAGTCTTTGGATCTGTCGTACAATAATATGTTGACAGGATCAGGTATAATAACAGTTTCTACCTACCTAAATGCTTCACATGACATTCTCTTAATGATATTGTTTCTTTATCAACAAAAATGAGGACGACTTTATATCTACGTAAAGAGGCACTTGGAATGAGGTCCAAGAGGCATATATTTTATTCTTATTTTGGCCCTTTTATGCCAAAAGTGTGGTAATATTAGTAATCAGAAGTTCACTTCAAAACTCTCCTATAAATATATATTTTATATTTATCTTTTTAAATAAAACCCACATATTGGACCGGTTTTCGGTTTGTAGCCGTTTATTATTTCCTCTCTTTTTAATCATTTTGGACCTTTTTTTAATCAAAATATTATTCTGTGGTGGAGGATATTGCCTTATGGTCGTGGTGAATGGTGATGGGTGATTTTATGGTGAAATATTTGGACAGAAGAAATAAAACGTAAAAAAGTTTCTAATTCTTTAATGCCATGGATAAAATTAGGCAATATGTTGCCGATGAGATCTTAATTATAAGTTTCTTTATCTTGTTTTGTAAGTCTATCATAACTTAGCTTCCATCTTTTTATGTATAATTTGAGAATTGAACAACAGCATCTTATCAATTGAACAACAGCATCTCATCAATTCTAATTATCTTTAGTTTCTATCTATTATGCATATCGTGAGCTCATAATTATGACTTACTCTTAGATACAACTCTCTTGCAGGTTTTGAGATCATATCATCACATTTGGGGAAACTCGAGAACCTTGACCTGAGCTATAATATATTCAACGACAACATTTTATCACATCTGCGTGGACTTTCTCATCTCAAGTCTTTAAATTTATCAGGCAATGTGTTGCTAGGATCGACGACTGTCAATGGTAAAGTTCTGTTATTTACATCATTTTTTAACAGTACCTTTTGAAATCTCTAGATTTTTCTAGCAAGTTGTTGTTTCTATCCAAAAATCATCTCAATACAAATGTATCAGTTCTTTATCATAGGTTTAAAAACTCGATCAAGATAACACTTAATTTCACTACTTACTTGATTGCCTGTTTTCCATTCTACACATCATAGGTTTAAGGAGGACCCTTTCTCTCAAGGATACTAATTTAAGTCAAGGTTAATCATAGTTTAGTTTCTTAAAATCTTAATTAATAATATTGAATGGAATGACTATTCTGTACCACCACTATTTTCACCATATCTCTTCTTCTTTCCTTTTCACATGAACTTTCTTCAATTCTAGCACCCTTGAAGAATTGCATCTAGATCGTACTTCTCTCCCAATAAACTTTTTCCAGAACATTGGAGCATTGCCTGCTCTTAAAGTTTTGTCTGTTGCTGAATGTGACCTCCATGGCACCCTACCCGCTCAAGGTAAATTAACAACTCTCCATCCGCCTATAATTACATCATCAATAAAAGATTCTTTCAACATTGTTTTGATTGTTTCGAGATAAATTATACAGGTTGGTGTGAATTGAAGAATCTGAAGCAGTTAGATCTCGCTAGTAATAATTTTAGAGGTGCACTCCCAGATTGTCTGGGGAACTTGTCATCTTTACAGCTATTAGATGTTTCTGAAAACCAATTTACTGGAAATATTGCCTCCGGTCCTCTTACCAACCTCGTATCCCTTGAATTCCTCTCACTATCAAATAACCTCTTTGAAGTTCCCACTTCAGTGAAGCCTTTTATGAACCACTCGAGCCTCAAGTTCTTCTCTAGTGAGAACAACAGACTAGTAACAGAACCTGCTGCCTTTGATAATTTGATTCCAAAGTTCCAACTAGTCTTTCTTAGCTTGTTAAAAACGACGGAAGCACTCAATGTAGATATTCTCGACTTCCTTTATTACCAATATGACTTAAGAGTCCTTGATCTCTCCCACAACAACATCACTGGAATGTTTCCATCGTGGTTGCTTAAGAACAATACACGATTGGAGCAACTATATCTGAGCGAGAACTCCTTTGTTGGTACTTTGCAGTTACAAGATCACCCACATCCGAATATGACCAAATTAGATATATCCAATAACAACATGAACGGTCAAATTCCAAAAGATATTTGTTCGATCTTTCCAAATCTAGACACCTTAAGGATGGCTAAGAATGGATTCACAGGTTCTATTCCTTCTTGTTTAGGAAATATTAGCTCTTTGAGAATTTTAGATTTATCCAACAATCAATTATCCACAGTAAAACTAGAACAACTAACAACAATATGGTTTCTCAAGTTGTTAAACAACAATTTTAGTGGACATTTACCGACCTCGTTGTTCAATTCTTCTCGCCTGGGTTATCTCTACCTAAGTGGTAACAACTTTTGGGGTCAGATATCAGATTTTCCATTATATGGGTGGAGAGTATGGAGAGTATTGGATTTGAGTAGCAATCAATTTTCAGGCATGCTTCCAAGGAGCTTCGGTAATTTTACGTACCATGGAGTACTTGATTTGTCCAAAAACCATTTTAAGGGTTCGATCCCAAGAGATTTTTGTAAGCTTGACCAGCTTGAATATTTGGACCTTTCTGAGAACAACTTGTCTGGATATATGCCATCTTGTTTCAAACCACCACAAATAACCCATATTCATCTATCCAAAAATAGATTGAGCGGTCCAATAACATATGGATTTTTTAACAACTTTTCCCTAGTTACAATGGATCTTTGAGATAATAGCTTCACCGGCTCCATTCCAAATTGGATTGGCAATCTTTTATCATTGAGTGTTCTTCTTCTCAAGGCTAATCACTTTGATGGTGAGCTCCCTGTTCAGTTATGCTTGTTAGAACAATTAAGCATTTTGGATGTTTCACAAAACCAGCTCTCTGGTCCACTACCCTAATGTTTGGGCAATCTTACTTTCAAGGAAAGTTCCCAGAAAGCAATAATGGATCCCCTAAATGGTTTTTTATCAATGTCCATAGAAAAAGCTTATTATGAAACAATGGGTCCATCGCTAGTGGATAGTGTGGACAGCTTAAGCAAGGTTTTATGGCTTAACTTTATAGAAGAAGTGACAGAATTTACCACAAAAAATATGTATTATGGGTACAAGGGGAAAGTTCTCAGCTATATGTATGGTATTGATCTCTCTAATAACAACTTCATAGGAGCAATCCCACCAGAATTTGTAAACTTAAGTAAGATACTGTCATTAAACTTATCACACAACAATCTCACTGGATCTATCCCTGCAACATTCTCAAACCTAAAGCATATTGAGAGTTTGGATCTTTCTTACAACAATTTGAATGGTGCCATCCCTCCACAACTTACTGAAGTTACCACACTGGAAGTTTTTAGCGTGGCGCACAATAACTTGTCAGGTAGGACACCCAAGAGAAAATATCAGTTTGGGACCTTCGATGATGAAAACTGTTACGAAGGAAATCCTTTCTTGTGTGGACCTCCATTGCGAAACAATTGTAGTGAGGAAGCAGTGCCGTCACAGCCAGTGCCTAATGATGAACAAACAGATGATGGTTTCATAGATAAGGAGTTTTTCTACATCAGTTTCGGTGTATGTTACACAGTTGTGGTGATGACAATTGCAGCAGTTCTCTACATCAATCCATATTGGCGACGTAGGTGGTTGTAATCGAAGACTGCGTAGATACTTGCTACTATTTTGTGGTGGCTAGTTTTCGCAAGTTCTCCAACTTCAGAAGGTGAATTTGTAACTAGGGAGACAGTCGTTCCTAGTTTGTGATGATTGTTTGTCTAGCTATTGGTCATTTGTAGTGTACTGTCTCTAAGCTCAGCCTTTCTATTTGATTAGTTATTTGGGATAAAGATATAAGCTGGACTTCTCATTCCTGAATCATTAGGAAGGAAACTGATTTGGATTGGTCATTGACTCGGGTGTGATTACTCTTTCAACTCTCAAGACTTGTCTGAAAATAAATTGCCAAAACAACTACTGAAGTATAAACAAAATATTCTATGCCTTTGTTTCAAAGAAGACCCCACCTCAGTTATTCAATCAAAGCATTGAAATCGGAGCAAGAAGATCCACCTTCTTCAACAGCCTTCCTGGTCGTTTCTTTGCTCCGCTACTCATTTCCTCTGCTTCTTCACCCATCATAATTTGATTGATTGCCTTCTCTACAGCTTCACTTTTAACATGATCTCCATGCACTCTAAACCATTCCTTAACTCCAGTTTTTAAAACATCAGTCACCAACTTTTCATTATAGAATTGCTCAGCAAATATTGGTCTCCTAAGCACAAAAAAAAAAAAAAAGTCCTTATCAACAACCATTCTTATTCCCGTTTTAATACTCTCCTAAGCACAAAAAAATTTGTCCTTGTCAAACATGCAGCTATGACTTGAGACATTCAGAATTTCAACCTCATTTTCTATAAAATTCAACAATGTTGGATATAGTCATGATTCAATGGAATAAGTCCCACTTATTTTCTTGAGACCTTTTTCCATTGAAATCTTGCAAGACTATGGCATACATGAACTCCATCTAATAAACAGTAAATCACAGAAATTACCTTTTGATAGATCTCCTCTTGCCAATCAGCGCCTTTTGCATGTCCAGTCTGTGCTGTAGAATCTAGGGATGCTACAAAAATTTCAATGTGGACAACAAAATATTAGAATTCATGTATTTTTGTGTGTTTTCCATATACAAGGGTATTTCTGTAATTTTAACACTTGCTGAAAATTTTGAAATATTGCAAGTCTCAATTTTTATTTTCCATTTAGTATTTAATTATTTCCAAAGTATAGCGAGCTTCATTAGGTTTTTCCTATTCTAGATAGGACTATTAGTATTTTCCTATATAGGAATACAAGTCCTTTTTGTATTAGGAACTTCATCTAAATGTTATGTAATCATATAAATGCAGAATGAGAGGGTGAACAGCTGGTGCAATGCACTGGAGGGTATGATGTGGTAACAAATGCGTGTGATTGAAATGATTTCAATAGCAGTGGCATTACTAATGCCACAAGTGGCAGCAGTGGCACATAAAGATACCTAAAAGAGCATTGCTGAGTTGAACCATTATGAGAGGTGCACCGCACTGTAGAGCATCCCTTGTCCCATTGAATTCCCCACTGAGTTCTGTGAAACACCAGGGATACTCTGCATGTTAGGATTCTGGACAACAGTGTTGGGGATAGTCAGGGTTACACCAGAGACAGGAGGCAGTGCCGCTTGTAAAGCAGCATAACTTTGAACTCCATTAGATGCCATGCAATTCTGCATGTTCTGTGATACCAACTGCTGACGTGCTTGAGACTGATCAGTGGATAATAGGATAGGGAGAAACAGCCCTGGATTCTGAACTTCAGGGGGCATACTATGGGATGTTGTTCAAGATAAAAGGCAAAAGGGAAAACCATGCAACAGAAAAAAAGAAGGCACTGAACAAGGAAGACAAATGAAACATATGCAGTTCACACATAAAGTTATGAGCGAAAAAATTGGGATGGATTTGATTCAAAGCATAAAAATGTCCTCTGACAATTTTCAGGGATGGGGGAAGAAGAGGCGGCTGAAAACAAAAATAATATGACAATTTTCAGGGTGGAGGAAAGAAAAGGAGGAGGCAGAAAACAAAAACAATCTGTAATATTCTTGCCTAACATTCATCAATTACTCAACTTTTTGATTAAAGCATGCTAGACACATAGCAATATGCCACAATAAAATGTAAAAGAGTTCGATAACAATGCGACAAACAAAACAAAAGGTAAGATGTTTAGAAATTCAATGCACGGCAGCATTATTTTACACAAAAAAAGGATCAAATACTCTCTCGGAAGAAAAGCAAGAAAGTGACGTCTTACCTCCTAGGAAAATCTTTAAAATCTACCATCTCAATCATAAAATATAAAATAGCCATCACAGTCCTTGTTCCTTAACAAGTTAAGGATGAAACACTTCACATGCATTACAGAATTAGCATCATGGAGGTGATCATGAGATTTTTCCAGCAAGGCGATATACATAGCAATATGCAGCAATAAAATGTAAAAGAGTTTGATAACAATGCGAGAAGAAAAACAAAAGGTAAGATGTTTACAAATTCAATGCTCGGCTGCATTATAACCTGCTGGATCCATGGGGGCAGTGGGCATGGCATTTTGAGACCTGATCTCCATTGAAAGCATCTCCAGAGATATTTTACGCAGATAATCAGACTGAAATCAGATATTAATAACAAAATATTAGATCTCAGAGCAATCTATGTTACAAGAGGAGGAAAATGGACATATGCTCTATCATTTCATCTTTTGTGAGGATATACTACTGTTTCCTCTCTTTTTATTTAATTATTTATGTATTGATTCACTATTTTCTTTTCATTGTACTTGAACTTGGTCACTCTAAATAAAACACTTGTCAAGAGAATTAACAAACACATGCGAACTCCCAATCAGCCTTGCATACAGAATGAACAGTGAGGAAGTGTAGGCACACTACACACACATTTGTACATGCATAAATGCATGTGTATATTCATGTCAAGGGAATATCATAATTATTGAACCTCGCATTAGGCAAATACCTGATTGGTGGCGGTAATATAAATTTTTTCCTCAAAACGTATGGCAAATTTCTTGAGTTCTTGTAATCCCTCCTGACCAGAAAACAGAAGATGCCTCTTTAATGTCTCCATTCTGCACATGCAAATCATTACGTTTCATTTTTCATGACCAGGCAAGTATAGAGAAGTTAGCAGCAGCAAGCGAGAACCCTAAACTCATAAACCACACCAATATCAGAATTAATGTGTGGAATTATTAGCAAAAAGTAAAAACAAATAATGAGATAAGCAAGAGTTGGTCAAGTATTATAAGACATCAAAATACATAGACATCCTTTCCCTGTATTATTCCAGAGGTACAGATTATAGGAGTTTACTAGGCCACCCTTCTATCTACAAATTCTAGCTACGAGCTTCATATATTAGTGACTTAGTTGCAAAGCAGGGGAGTCTGTGAAAACATTATAATAGCATTTGCTCTGAGTAACTTCTACGCATATGCTGTAATTGACAAAGAAAAGAAGAGAAATCCTTTCAATATATGAAAATGCAACGAGTTAACCTTGTCTCACACTGCAATATATACTCTACAGTATTCATTGACCAATGCAAGTGCCAGCAGTAGCTGTCTATATGATTTTGGATGTAGAGAGTGTTGGGTTGTTGCCATTGCATGTGCAGCAAATGGTTGGCACCAACCATTGACTATTGGCAGCCACCATTGTTGAAGAAGAGATGGAGTTGGCAGCCGCCTTTGTTGAAGAAGTGCTGGAGAAGGTTGCCATGAAATGCCTATAAAAGAGGCATATTTTGTGAGAGCAAGATTGAGAGAGTGTGTGAGAACGTGAAGAGAAGAGAAGAAGAGAGAAAGAGGAGCTGCTGCCATGGGCAGCAGCCCTGCTGCCATATGCAGCAGAGTGTGTGAGCTGGGAGTTGAGTGATCCTCCTCCATGTATTTATTGTATCCGTTCTCTATCCCTAAATAATATGGACTCTCTCCCGTGGATGTAGGCGATTTGCCGAACCACGTAAAATATTGTGTCACAGTGTGCTTCCCCTCCTATCAGAGCAACTATCAGTACACCACCGGTCCGTACATGGGGAGCCGGAATCCCCAACAGAGAGGTCAACAAAACATTCAACTTTATGCTGAGAAACTAGGAAACCATGCACTATTGTGGCTAATTGATTTTTGTCTGCTGCTTTTCAACTTTAAGATCACTATCATTTCAACCCTGTAGAAGTATAGAAGGCCCAAATCCAACACCATTCATTTAAGTTCAGTTGCAACTCGAGTTTTAAATTGAAACACGTATGCTCATAGCAATAGATTAACCTTGAAATTAAAAGCGGAACAAGCTTCATGCAGCCATCCAAGAGGTCATCATCAAAAGAAGAGATTACACAAGAAATTCCAACAAAAATTACTTCCCAGCACTTTATGTTCCCTCAAGTTTGCTTCTCGTGAGAAACACATGAAAAGATGAAAAAAAAAAAAGAGGTGTGTGATACTTGAGGTTGCCTCAAGGCAATCCTGCAGATTTTAATTAACCCTTTGTCATTCTCCTTTTCTTTAATATAAATAAAAAATTTACTATTTTGCAGCACTTGCACATACATTTTGTCGACTATTCTTTTCCGTGAGTCAGGCCGCAATTGAATTCTCCAATCACCCATGTCCATGACAGGTTCTCCGCCTGGGACAGTGGGCCAACCAAAAAGAAAAAAAATCGTATTCCATGTCAGAATAGACCCTAAAAAGAAAGTCAGGAACGACAAGAAGAGCAAAAGCACATCAAGAACATGAAAAATGGAATATCAGTTTATTCAGACTTGAATAGATTTAAAAGGAACTTCCTTCTAATATCATGTACTTTATTAAAGAATTCAGCCAAATATGGATGCATAACAATATACACAAACATTCAAGCCAGGTGCTAGGATCCTGGGTATTCAGCCATTCAAAGCAAAGAATCTTCATGGTGCTTCTAAACCAAAGAAACATTCCCTTCTAAGCAAATACTTACTGTCAACCCCACTCCTCTTCCCCTCCTGTTCTTGTTATTTATGCATATATTTACTTCTCTGAAAGAATAAATATTGTAGGGAGCAAATAGTGTAAATGGAAAGAGGAAAATACCACATCCCCAAAAGAATAAAGAAATAAGAAGAAGACAAAACAAAGTCATAAAACGAGGCCTTTCAATCCCCAATGAATATCAGCAGACTAAATACCACAGCACAAATAGAAGATGAAGAGGCTAGAAACACTAAACCATCCCAAAGAGATTGTCTAGGATGTTTTAATCTAGGAAAAAGAAGAAGAAAACAACGAGCATTAACAATGAATATTTCATGTTATCATTAACTCTAAAGAGCAGACCGATAAGAATCAACTTAACAAATTTACAAGCACATCTTTCTTTGAATAGACAACACAATAACCCTAACCATACTATATGCTCCACCCATAGTAGAATCGGCTGATTGCACCTTTCTTCGAGTTACGTTCACGAGCAGCGATTTCATCAATCCGATTATATATCTTTTTAATTTACTTATTAAAATCGATTTTCTCTCTCTGGATAGTAATTTCAATTAAATAAATGAAAACGCAGACGTAAATCTTTTTTTACAAAAAAAAACATAATAGAAAATGAAGCACCTGATGGAGATTTGAGGCCTTATTGGTTGAGGTGGCGGCGGTTTCCGAGAGCAGAGGAGGGAAAGAGAGAGAGCTCAGGTGGGGAGAGGTGAGGAACGTCGGCCCAAAGTGAACAGAGCTTGACAGATGACTTTATTCTTTTCTAGATTCGCTAACAAACTAAAAGAATTGTATTCTGGTGCTGCTTCACTCTTCATAACTAACAAACTAAAACTAAAACTATAAGAATTATACATATATATATATATATATATATATATATATATATATATATATATATATAGCGGTAAAGACCGTGAAGCCACAGGATTCACACACAGTGCACCGTGTTTTAATGAGCACTCTTTTATATATATATATAAAAGAGTGCTCATTAAACACGGTGCACTGTGTGTGAATCCTGTGGCTTCACGGTCTTATATAAAAGAGTGCTCATTAAAACACGGTGCACTGTGTGAGAATCTTGTGGCTTCACGGTCTTTACCGCGCTCCCTCTCTGTTTTTCACCTTTCTTCTCGCGCGGTGGGTGTTCCCGCGCTTTCTTCTCGGCTGCTGAGGCTCCCTGGTGTCTTTCCATCGACTTTGTCTGGTGCATGTTCAGATTGAGGCGGTTTGGCTGGTGCTAGGCGCGCAAGGAGATGTCAGCCGACTGGTAATCACCTGCATCGGCTGGGATGGCTTCATTGAAGCTGTCCTCTTGGTATGTGGCGGGCCTACTCATTAATGAAAAAATTATTCTAACTGAGACATTGTTTTTGTTTTTGTAAACTCTTTTCTATTATATTTTTTTTATCCAAATTTTTATAGAAAATATCATATAAATTCTGGTGTGATATTTATTCTTGGTTGTGCTAAGAGTAGATAATAAATTGTTTTAAAACTAAAAAATTAATCATTATCTCAATTTAATTTTTATTTTGATTATTGATTTATGTGCATGTTTTATATTAGGTGGAAACTTGATCATTATAGTAAAAAGGAACAATAATTTTATGAATTATTTAAAACAATTTATTTGTTCTATGCATATGTATGATGATCTGGTTATACATGGAATAGATAATATGTCAAGAACAAATTGATTATATGTTGACATAGATTAAAAAAATAGTTTAATTTTAATAGGAAAAATAAAGTGTATATATCTTCTGTTATTTGTGTACTTATTGCCTTGATTCTACGGGGAAATAAATTTTATGTTGCATGGTATTTTCCTTTGTTGTTGCGTTGATAAGGAAAAAAAAAAGAAAATATAAGATGGGAAAAAAAAGTTGCATATCTGGATAATAATTATCGGTGAAATAATATATGTAAATTGAAATTCTATTTAACTGGAATTCTTTTGTTTATGCATAAATAGCTATATATGATTAAAGAAAGATTAGTGATTGTATTCTCACAAAAAAAAAAATCTTAAAAACGAAAAAAATTTTAAGTGGTGTAATTTTTCAGTGTGTATTCATCAAAGACATTGTATTTTTCACTTGAATTAGTAAAAAAATACAATACTCAAATACAGTTAATACTTTAGATGTGGATGTTAGCTTACCGAACCACGTTAGAAAATGAGTTTGCAATCTCACTTTCTTTATCTATTTACTTTAAACACTTTAATTATATTGTTGGTTATTGTGTTATATGTGTTTAGTGTGTTTATTTGCATTATTTTGATCTAATTACCATGTCAGAATTACCTATAAAAAGAGACAATTCTGACATGGTTTTGACAATGAAGAAAACTTCTAGTCTTTTTAAAACTCTTCTCTTTACATTTCTTCAGTCAAAATTCTTACAGAGAGTAACATAAAAATTTTGGTTCACCATTTATTTTTGGTTGTGCTATCAAGAATCAGAGATTAAGTAAGCTTGAAAAATAATATTACAATTACATTGCTAGCATCAAAGAGTAGGTAATAAATTGTTTTATGATAATTTATCATCAATCTATTGATTTTAATTTGTGACTATCCGCACAAAATAGATCTCATAGACCTATCAAAATTGAACATGGTATTGAGATTTCTATAACTATAAGTGAATATGCGGACAATGATAAAAAGTTATTTTTTATGGATGTTAAAGCTACGAATATTTTATATTATACATCGGGCAAAAATGAATTTGATAAAATTATATTATATAAAAATATTTAAAGATATATAGCTCATAAAAAAACTAGTAAGTTAAAAAATCTAAAATTACATGTTAATTCATCAATATGATATGAATTGTTCAAAATGTTTGGTGACTTCATATCTAAAATGTTTATTAAAATGACTAAAATAATTAATAGTTTATTAGTTTGGATGTTCTTAGTAATGCTGAAATTATAGAGAATTGATCATTAAGTTGATTTTTTTATATGCATAGAAATCAGATCATTATAAATTTAATAAACTATTTAAAGTGTTCCAATGGAAAGAAAATGGGTGTTGTGAATTTGAGCCTGCATTTTTCTCTACCTTCTTTTTGGTGTTTTTTGTTCGTCCCTTCCTCAAAATTTACGCTCAGTTTTTGCCTTCTACCTGCTGCTTAGTTTAGGTTATTAAATTTCTTTGTTTCTTCGGAAGATGCCTTACTCTTTGTTGATTGTCTTTCTGTTTTTAGTTGCATTGTTAGGCTATATGTGTGTTTATTGAGGCTTTGGCTGCCTTTTTTGCTACAGTTATGAGGTTTCTTGGGCATAGTCTTTTGGTTAGCTTCAGCCCTCTATTATCTATTCTTTATAGAGGTGGTGTTGTCTTTGTTTCGCACAAGGTGGCATTGTGTCTTGACAGGCAGTTTACTTGGTTTTCTTTACATGTGTTTCTTGCATGCTACTTGTTTGGCAGAAGTCTTCTGAGAGATCGACCTTTTTTCTTCAATTGTTTTGGTTAGGCTGGGTGCTTGTTTGTGTTAGGTTGTTAAAGTTTTTTCCCTTTCTTTATAAGAAAAAAATATTTATTTTGTGCTTGGGAACACATCTTTGTAGCTTTAGAGATGATAGAAAGCTTTGCTTTTAAAGACAACATTGTTCTTTATGGTTTTTCCGACATGGGTTTCCTTAAAAAAGTTTTAGTTTTTGCATGTTTATTTATGTTGCCCATCCATATAGATATTACAACAGGTTTTTCTAGAGGTAACTTGGGTGAGGAAAAAACTTCGTGCCACGAAAATAAGAGGCTGGAGTTTTATTTTGCTTTAGATTCTTCCCTTAATTCCAACCTTGGTTTGTTTTCAGTTCTTTGGTCTTTCTTTTCATTAGTCTATGATTTTTGTTGGATTCTTGCTTTGTGTTAGGTTGAACGAGGATTTTCCTTTTCTAAAAAAAAATCATCTTGTGTTTGGGAACACGGCTTTGTACCTTTGAAGATGATAGAAAGCTTTGATTTTGAAGACAACACTTTTTTTAAAGCTTTTTCGACTTGGGTTTCCCTGAAAAAATGTTTTCTTTTTGCATGTTTGTTGGTGTTGGTCATACATATATGTCACAGCAGGTCTTTGTAAAGGTCACTTGAGGAAAAAAAATGTCAGGAAAAACAGAGGCTGAAATGTTCTTTTGCTTTAGATGTCTTACCTCAGTTTCAACCTTTGTTTGCCTGTAGGTTGCGGTTGATAAGTTCTGTGTGTTTTTAGGATGGGGGCTGCTTGGGTTGGATCTGAATCTTTGTATTGCTTTTACGAAGCAGGAATTGAACATCTTGAAGTGGGGCTGTCCAGTTTTTTTAATATGATTGAGTTCGTGCTTAGCCATGTAAAACCTCTTCGTTATAGAAAATTAACATGATTAAGCAGCAGGGAGTGTTTGTCTAGGTCGTTGCTGCTGCTGTTGTTAGACAAATGTTGCCATTTATAGACCTTTTCAGTCCTCAAAATTTATAATATGGTCATGAATGGCATAAGATGTTTTGCCTCAGTTTCAGCCTTTGTTTGCCTGTAGGTTGAGGTTGATTTGTTAAGTGTGTTTTTAGGATGGGGGCTTCTTGGATTGGATCTGAATCTTTGTATTGCTTTTACGAATCAGGAATTGAACATCTTGCAGTGGGGTTGTCCAGATTTTTTAATATGGTTCATGCTTAGCCATGTAAAACCCCTTCGTTAAAGAAAATTATGTTTGTTCATCTTTTTTTTATGTTCTGAAAAGTAAATACATGCGTCTCAGTTGCCATTGCAATGTTATTTCACTCCTCCTACAAATATTTTAGCAAATTAAGTGCCCCATCTAATTAGATGTTTCCCTATCATCAAAACCCATGCTAAATTTTATGCATGGATCCTTATGAGCTTAGGGTTTGCTTTCTCCCCTTTCATTTTAAACTTTATATTCATCTTTTAACTGTTTTTATCCTACTGTTATAACATGAAGAGGATGTCGCTAACTTCCTCTTAGTTGGCGAGTCTGTGGAGAACTTCTCTGGCTCATCAGCACAGCATTATATGTTTGTAAGAGAGTACAATAATCCTTCTATCATCAAGCCTCTGATGATAGCAAAGCTTAACAAAACCATGATTTCTTAGCTTAGATTTGACGCGTCCATACTTGGCACTAATCAATGCAAGATTGTCGTTTTCAATGTCCCTGAAAACAATCTCGATAGGCTGCCCCAATAGCGAGGACCATCTGGAGCAGCTGCTGCACCAGACATCCACTGCTTCGTTGAGCTCGAAAACCCCCTCCTTCATCCAGCTCCATTACTCCAGCAAACATCATTTCACAGTGTGCACTATTTCTGTAGCCAAATTAATACAATCACCAATGACCCATCAAAAGTTACCTGACGAAATTTCAGTTTTGGAACAAGATTTACGAATGAACTGAAAAGGGTACCTCAATTGTGTTACTCAAATGAGATTAAAAAAAAAAAAAACATATCAAGTAAGGCACATTGGATTGGTTAAGGAGACTCTTGCAACAAGTATCATTGAAACATAAGATTTTGCCATGTGAATTGATAATAAATAAATAAATAAAATGGCAGAGGACAGCATATATTGTTTGAGATAAAAATAGCAGAGTGGAATCAATGCTGAAAACTCAAAAGAGAATATCGTTATTGATTGCATGCAAAGGATTGTGTAGGTAAACTTCAGACAAGATTCAGGGGTTGGTCAAGTTCAGTTACTTTGTCTCACGGCAAACTACAATCACCATTGTTTTCTATTGTTCTAACTCAAGTCAATGGATGTCACGACTTTGGTAAACACTTCAACAACCACTTCTATTCCCGTTTTAGTACCCTCCAAGGCACAAAAAAATTGACCTCATCAAATATGCAGTTATGAATTGCAACTACAGCCATTAAACCATTCAGAATTTCAACCTCGTTTTCTAAAAAATTCAACAATACTGGACATGTTCATGATTCAATGGATTAGGTCCACTTATTTTCCTTTCTTCCATGGTCACATGTTTCAGAACAAATTTGATTGTAATCCTGAAAATAACTGTTCACTTAACCAAATAAAACGATGACCATTCAGAAACACTTCACTCTTGTTTTCAAGTCTGTCTATTACAGGAAGAAGTATTGTCATTTGGACTTGTTGGAAATAATAAAATAAGAACTCACCACACAATAAATGTATGGAAATACAGGGAAAAAATCGAAAGGGAGAGATTTGCAATAGAAAAAATTGTTGTGTCAGTACCAAGAAAATAACCCTCTTGACCTAGAAATCTGAATATTTTACCTTTAATCATCTTATCAGTAATTGATCGTTTCTTAGTTGCTGCAATCATGGAACTTACAATGCTTTCTAACTAATCGCAACCATAGCTGAATAAAACTCCCTTGTACCAAATTCCAGGAGACCTTTTCCATTGAAATCTTGCAAGACTATGACACACATGAACTTCGTCTAATGAACAGTAAACCACAGAAATTACCTTTTGGTAGATCTCCTCTTGCCAATCAGCACCATTTGCATGTCCAGTCTCTGCTGTAGAATCTAGGGACGCTACAAAAATTTTGATGCAGGGAAAAAAAAGATTAGAATTCATGTATTTTTTTAATGTTTTCCGCACACAAGGGTATTTCTGTAATTTTCACACTTGCTGAAAATTATGGAATGTTGTAGGTCTTGGTTTTATTTCTATTTAGTATTTTATTGTTCCTAAAGAATAAGGAGCTTTATTAGGTTTTCCCTATCCTAGATAGGACCATTTGTATTTTCCTCCATAGGATACAAGTCCTTTTTGGACTTGGAGTACTAGGAACTCCATCTCAACGTTATGTAATCATTCAAACAGTACCAGGAAAATCTTTAAAAACCATCTGAATCATAGAACATAGATATTCATACATCACAGTCCTT
Organism: Populus simonii; assembly: GCA_007827005.2. NCBI lineage: Eukaryota > Viridiplantae > Streptophyta > Magnoliopsida > Malpighiales > Salicaceae > Populus > Populus simonii. Next base: position 4,010,720 of record CM017466.2, on the reverse strand, counting down.
GTTCCTTAACAAGTTAAGGATGAAACACTTCACATTCCTTACAGAATTAGCATCGAGGAGGTGATCATGAGATTTTTCCAGCAAGGTGATGATTTATCAGCACACCAAACCTTAAGTGCCTCAGAGTTAATACACTTGCTAATTTATTTCTTCCCATAAAAATCAATTGGCTGATGATTAGTTACCCTAGCATAAAGCATTACTGACTTGAACCAATATTGTATTTTCAAGAAATTTAAATAAATATGTTATAATCTAACATGAAAGCACAAAGCTGCTATTGGAGCAAGGTTAGAAAGCTGCAAGGATGAGAAAAACTTACTTGAGGACGTTTCTGGAAGGGCTCTTTGAGGTTCATATAACTGCTTTTGCTGATCAATCACATTTGACTGATGAAGCAAGGAGCCTGATGCTTGAAGCCTTTGCTGCAGATCATGTTGTAATGGATTTGATTGCTGTTGCAGCTGTCCAGGCTGTGATTGAATCTGTGCCATCAATTGCTGCTGTGGCAGCTGTGAGTGGGACTGCAGCCCTTGATTCGGCAACAAAGCACTTCCACTTTGTTGTGCTTGCTGCTGCAGCGTAACCTTGGGCTGTTGCAGCATGTGTAGAGAGTGCTGATTAGATTGCATGCTTGAGTTACCAGGCTGAGCTCCAAGCAACTGCTGTTGCTGTAAACCAGTGACATTACTTTGAGGGCCCAACTGTTGCTGATGCATGCTTGAGAGGTTATTTTGTTGAGCCATTAACTGCTGCTGCTGCAGATTTTGAAGGTTATTCTGCTGCCCTAGCTGCTGCTGCAAGTCCCCAACAATGTTTTGCTGTCCAATTAACTGATTTTGCGATATGTTAGTGGTATTTGATTGTTGCCCCATTAGCTGCTGTTGTGGAGGCAATAGTGGCTGCTGCATCATTGGTGTTTGCTGCTGATCAATACGAGCAGACTGTTGAGGTTGCTGCTGCTGCCTGAGGACTGATTGTGGATGTTGCTGGAGCATTGGTTGTGTTGACTGTTGAACAGAAGATGGTTGGTTCTGTTGAAGACCAGAGACAGTTTGCATCATTGAAGGCTGCATAGCATTATTACCTCCTGGATCCAGGGGTTTGTTACCATTGCCAGTGGGTATGGTATTTTGAGACTTGGTCTCCATTGTAAGCATCTTCAGAGATATTTTACGCAGATAATCAGACTGAAATCAGATATCAATAACAAAAACATTAGATCTCTAAGTAGTCCATGTTACAAGAGAAGGGGGAAAAGAGATATATGCTCTTTCTAATATGCTAGGCTTTCTGTATTTGCATCTTTTGTGAGGATATACTTCTGTGTCCCCACTTTTTATTTAATTATTTATGTATTGATTCGTTATTTGCATTTTGCACACTTTCCTTGTACTTGAAAAGGACCTTGGTCACTCTAAATAAAACACTTGTCAAGAGAATTAACAAAAAGACGAGAACTTCTACAGAATGACCAGTGAGGAAGTGTGGACACACTACACACACATGTGTACAAGCATGAATCCACAAACTTATGCATGTGTATATTCATGTCTAGAGAATATCCAAATTATTGAACCTAGCATTAGCCGAATACCTGATTGGTGGCGGCAGTATAAATCTTTTCCTCAAACCGTACGGCAATTTTCTTGAGTTCTTGTAATCCCTCCTGACCAGAAAACGGAAGATGCCTCTTTAATGTCTCCATTCTGCACATGTAAAACATTGCATTTAATTTTTAATGACAAGGCAGGTATAGAGAAGTTACCAGCAGTGAGAAAGAACCGTGAACTCATACACCACAACAATATCAAAAATATATACAACAGAATCATTAGCAAAAAGTAAAAACAAATAACAATATAGCCGAGTGTCAGTCAAGTGATATATGGCATCAAAATACAGACATCTATTTTTACTTCCTTTCCCCGTATTATTCCAGAGGTAGGAGTTTACTTGGCCACCCTTCTGCCTAAAATTTTAGTTACGAGCTTCATGGTTAATTTTCTTGAACTGAAAGAACCTTCCATTTATGGCTATGGCTATGCTCCAAGATATATAAGTGCATTAGTTGCAAACCAGGGGAACTCTGTAAAAACATTACAATAGCATTTACTCCGAGTAAGAAAACTTTTATACATGCACTGTAATTGACAAAGAAAAGAAGAGAAATCCTTTTAATTTATGAAAATGCAATGAGTTAACCTTATCTCATGCTGCAATATATACTCTACAGTGCTCATTGACTACTGCAAGTGCCAACAGTAGCTGTCTATATGATTTTAGATGTAGAGATATCACCAAAACATTCAACTTTATACTGAGAAACTAGGAAACCATACACTATTGTGGCTAATTGATTTTTGTCTGCTGCTTTTGTACTTTAAGATCACTATCATTTCAATCCTGTAGAAGTTAAAGCAAATAGAAGGCCCAAATCCAACACTATTCATTTAAGTTCAGTTGCAACTCAAGGTTGACATTGAAACACCAATGCTCATAGCAATAGATTAACCTTGAAATTTAAAGCGGAACAAGCTTCATGCAGCCATCCAAGAGGTCATCATCAAAAGAAGATGTTACACAAGAAGTTCCAACAAAAATTACTTCCCAGCACTTTTTATTCCCTCAAGTTCACTTCTTGTGAGAAACAAGTGAAAAATGAAAAAGACAAAAACAGAGGTGTATGATACTTGAGGTTGCCTCATGGCAGTCCTGCTGATTTTAACTAACCTTTTGCCCTTCTCTTTTTCTTTCATTTAAATACAAGACATACTATTTTGCAGGACTTGCACATATAAGCAAACAGATACTTACATTTCGTTGATTATTCTTTGCCGTGAGTCAGGCTGCAATTGAGTTCTCCAATCACCTGTGTCCATCACAGGTTCTCCGCCTGGGGCAGTGGGCCTCCAATTACTGGCATCCATGGGGTTTTGGCCAACCAAAAAAAATCACTTCTATCACCACAAAAAAAAAAAAATTAATTATATTGCACGTTAGAATAGACCCTAAAAAGAAAGTCAGGAACAGCAGAAGAGTAAGAGCACATCAAAGTCATGAAAATTGGAATATCAGTTTATTCAGACTTGAATAGATTTAAAAAGAACTTCCATCTAATAGCATGTACTTTATTAAAGAATTCTACCAAATATGGATGCATAAAATCTGAACAGCCATAACAAATATACACGACCATTCAGGGCAAGGTGCTAGGATCTTGGGTATTCGGGTATTCGGGTATTATAAGCAAGATTTGGGCCTGAATCTTCATGGTGCTTCTAAAACCAAGGAAGCAAAAAACTAGCCAGCTAGTTCATAACTTGCCGCACCAACAGATGGTAAACCAAGCCATAGAGAAACTCATGGTGCTTCAATCTTAACTTGATGTTTTCTAGCAACACTTGTGATACATCATCGATGCAATGTTTACAATGACAAACTTGCATTTGTATTCATTGTGGTTTTAGGTTCACAGATTCTGATCAAATAGATATTTAATGATCCAAAAGCATTGTATACGCATTTAAAATAGATATTTAATGATCCAAAAGCATTGTATACGCATTTAAATGCTTTACTTCAATAGATAGATTAAGTTATCTTTCTAGATATCAGTATATCACATCTTACCAATTTAGATTCAGCACAGGACCTTTTTCAGGTGCTTATCAATTTTTACTCGCAAGCAAATACATACAGTCAAACCCCCTCCCCCTCCCCTCCTGTTCTTGTTATTTATGCATGTATTAACTTTTCTGAAAGAGTAAATGTTGTAGGGAGCAAATAGTGTAAATAGAACGAGGAGAATACCACATCCCCAAAAGAATAAAGAAAGAAGAAGAAAACAAAACAAAGTCATAAAACAAGGCTTTTCAATCCCCCGATGAATATCAGCAGTCTAAATACCCCAGCAAATAGAACCCATCCCAAAGAGATTGTCTAGGATGTTTTAAGCTAGGAAAAGAAAGAAGAAAACGACGAGCATTAACATGACCAAATTATAAAATTTAAAGTTCTTTTCTTTCTTTCTTTTTTCCATGTGTGAGCTAAATTTAAAGTTCTTTCCAAATTATGAAACCCAAGGCAAGGATATCGTATTGTTGTTAAAAACACAATAATTTTGAAGAATTCAGTAAATTCCAAAAAATAAGAATCAACCAAACAGCTCATTTTTCGGCCATTCCGGCAGTAATATCTCTTCCACTCCAGCTGCTGCATAAACTAATTAACAAATTATCGATCGAGCCTAAAAGATTTGAATTGATTTCTATTCTCCAATTAAAAATAAAACTAAAAAAATAAAATAAAATAAATTTGGGTTCAAGAATTCAGGGCTTGATTATTACAACAATAACTGTGAGAAAAATCGGATAATATCATGTAAATTAGGGTGGGGTTGAAAAAGAAAATATTAGAATCGGCTGATTGTGCGTTTCTTTGAATTGCGTTCACGAGCAGCGATTTCATCGGATCCGATTATATATTTTTTTAATTTACTTATTAAAATCGAATTGCGTTCAGCAGAGATTTCATCGGATCGATTACTTGTTTTTTTTAATTTACTTATTAAAATGGATTTCTGTCTCTGAATAATAATTACAATAAAATAAATGAAAACACCCATAAATTTTAAAAACAAAAGCATGATAGAAAAGAAGCACCTGGCAGAAATCTGAAGCCTTATTGGATGCGGCGGTTTCCGAGAGGCAGAAGAGGGAGGGAGGGAGGGAGGGAGGGGAGAGGTGAGGAATGTTGTCCCAAAGTGAAATAGATGACTTTATTCTTTTCCAGATTCCTTCTAAAAAAATTAACAAGTAAACACTCGCTCGTCAAGCATCCGCGTTCACGACCTTTTAATGCTTTAACTCACAGTGGCCAGCAGTGCTATAAAGAAGACAAAGTGATATATCCACTTTTTCATCAATTACTTTAAAATTTTTGGAAGATATGACACAAGAGACAAAGAAAATGATGGCTATTATCGACAATTTCTCTGGTACACACACACACACACATTGTCTTTAGCTGTATTTTCTTACAAAGGATCTTTAGCTATGCATTAGAGATGAACACCTCCAACTTCTTGATTTTCACTCGTTTTCATCCCATTTAAAGAAGTTTAAGTTTGAATGCTCATTATACAAATTCTAATAACAGGCAGCTAAAAGGGCTTGTCGAAGCTTTATGTAATGGCCAATACCCATCACCAGAACAACCTCAGGATCATTTATTCTTAGATGCAAGAGTGCCCCACACTCTATAATGGGTGGCAAGCTCCTTGCTTTCACGTGATGATGCGCCCCCCCTCTCTCTTCCTTTTTTTTTATATAAAAAAAATCCTTTTTAAGCTTAAAATCCACCCACTAATGGGTCGATGAAGTGGCCACTAACAACAACGCAGATAAGATGTTGATTGTTCTTACAGGGAGAGGAAGCCCAGCTCCAGACAGTTTTTAAGTTAATTAATAGCAATAGAGTACTGTTATTATTGCCAATTTTTTTTTAAGATTCATCATCTGTGACTCGCTAACTGTATAATTTCTTATATAAGTTTTGAACAGTTTTTTTTTTGGTGCTACTTTGCAGAAAAATCTATTTTTTATTGGGAAACAAAGTACCAAATATTCCTCTACAGTTAATGCTTTTATAAATGTGTGTGTGTATATATGTATGTATAATTTGAGAATCATATATCAATTGAACAACAGCATCTCATCAATTCTAATTATCTTTAGTCTTCCAGGTTTTGAGATCATATCATCACATTTGAGGAAACTCGAGAACCTAGACCTGAGCTATAATATATTCAACGACAGCATTTTATCACATCTGCGTGGATTTTCTTATCTCAAGTCTTTAAATTTATTAGGCAATATGTTGCTAGGATCGACGACTGTCTATAGTAAAGTTGTGAAATCTCTGGATTTTTCAGGCAATTTGTTGTTTCTATACAAAAAATCATCTCACTATTCAATATCAGTTCTTTATCATAGGTTTAAAAACTCAATCAAGATAGCACTTAATTTCACTACTTTCTTGATTGCCTGTTTTCAATTCTACACATCATAGGTTTAAGGAAGCCGGACTTCCTGCAGTCATTGCCATCCCTGAAGACCCTTTCTCTCAAGGATACTAATTTAAATCAAGGTTAATCATAGTTTAGTTTCTTAAAATCTTAATTAATAATATTGAATGGAATGCCTATTATGTACCACCACCATTTTCATTATATCTTTTTTCTTTTTGTTTCTTTTTTACAGGGACTTTCTTCAATTCTAGCACCCTTAAAGAATTGTATCTAGATCGTACTTCTCTCCTAATAAACTTTTTCCATAACATTGGAGCATTGCCTGCTCTTCAGGTTTTATCTATTGGTGAATGTGACCTCTATGTCACTTTACCCGCTCAAGGTAAATTAACAAATATAATCACATCATCAATAAAAGATTCTTTTAACACTATTTTGACTGTTTAGAGATAAATTATACAAGTTGATGTGAATTGAAGCAGTTAGATCTCTTTGGAAATAATTTAGATACTTGCTACTATTTTGTGTGGCTAGTTTTTCCAAGTTCTCCAACTTCAGAAGGTGAATTTGTTACTGGGGAGACGGTCTTTCCTGGTTTGTGATGATTGTTTGTCTCTAAGACATTGGGTACTTATTTTGTAGTGTACTGCCTCTAAGCTCAGCCTTTCTATTTGATTAGTTATTTGGGCTAAATATATAAGCTGGACTTGTCATTCCTGAACTAGTAGGAAGGGAACTGATTTGGACTGGTCATTGACTCGGCTGTGATTACTCTTTCAACTCTCAAGACTTGTCTATATTGCCAAAACCACTACTAAGTAGAAACAAAATATTCTGCGCACTTGAGGGTCTAGCTGTTGTGGTCAACCGTGTGACTTGTTCCGTCCCCGTCCTGGGTTCGACCCTCTATGTGCACGCCTGTCACCCCCGCGGTGCCTTACCTGCTTCTGAGCTTGCAGGATGTCCAGTGGGCCGTGGAGAATAGTCGTGGTGCGCGCAAGCTGGCCCGGACACCCCACGTAAATCAAAAAAAAAAAAAAATTTCTATGCACGAGTGACAACACTTACTTCTGCCTTTGTTTCAATGGCGACCCCACCTCAGTTATTCGATCAAAGCATTGAAATTGGAGCAAGAAGATCCACCTTCTTCAACAGCCTTCCTGGCCGTTTCTCCTAGCTTCTTTGCTCTACTCCTCATTTCCTCTGCTTCTTCACCCATCATAATTTGACTTCTCTACAGCTTCACTTTTAACATGATCTCCATGCACTCTAGGCCATTCCTTAACTCCATTTTTTAAAACATCAGTCACCAACTTTTCATTGTAGAATTGCTCAGCAAATATTGGCCTTATGCCTTCAAGAGTTGAGTTCCATCCTCAATGAGTCACAAATGCACCTATTGCTTCATGATCAAGAATCAAAACTTGGAGTGTCCATCCTCTGATAATAGCCCTTTGCCTTCCATTCTTTCCTCAAATCCTTGAGGTAAACAATCTTCCTTGTCTTCTTGACTCTTTTTTTTCTTCTTCTAAATACCCGGATAAATTGATGCCCAGAAGCTTCGAGACCTGCTGCAATCTCCTTAAGCTGAGAGGCAGTGAAGTTTGCCATGCTTCCAAAGCAAATATAAACAATTTTTAGGGTTGGGGGAAGAAGAGGCGGCTGAAAAAAAAAATATGACAATTTTCGGGGTGGGGGAAAGAAAAGGAGGAGGCAGAAAACAGAAATAATCTGTAATTTTCTTGCCTAACATTCATCAATTACTCAACTTTTTGATTAAAGCATGCCATACACATAGCAATATGCCGCAATAAAATGGAAAAGAGTTTGATAACAATGCGAGAAGAAAAACAAAAGGTAAGATGTTTAGAAATTCAACTCGGATGCATTATTACCTGCTGGATCTATAGGGGCAGTGGGCATGGCAATTTGAGACTTGATCTCCATCGAAAGCATCTCCAGAGATATTTTATGCAGATAATCAGACTGAAATCAGATATTAATAATAAAACATTACAAGAGGAGGAAAATGGATATATGCTCTATCATTTCATCTTCTGTGAAGATATACTTCTGTTTCCTCTCTTTTTATTTACTTATTTATGTATTGATTCGCTATTTGCTTTTTGCACACTTCCCATGTACTTGAACTTGGTCACTCTAAGTAAAACACTTGTCAAGAGAATTAACAAAAAGATGTGAACTCTACACGCACATTTGTACAAGCATAAATGTGTGTGTATATTCATGTCTAGATAATATCTTAATTATTGAACCTCGCATTAAGCAAATACCTTATTGGTAGCGGTAGTATAAATTTTTTCCTCTCAAAATGTATGGTAAATTTCTTGAGTTCTTGTAATCTCTCCTGACCAGAAAACAGAAAATGCCTCTTTAATGTCTCCATTCTGCATATGCAAATCATCACGTTTCATTTTTAATGACCAGGCAAATATAGAGAAGTAGCAGCAGCGAGCAAGAACCCTGAACTCATAAACCACACCAATATCAGAAATGTGTGGAATCATTAGCAAAAAGTAAAAACAAATAATGATATAAGCAAGAGTTGGTCAAGTAATATAAGACATCAAAATACATAGACATCCTTTCCCTGCATTATTCTAGAGGTACAAAGTATAGAAGTTTACTTAGCCACCCTTCTATCTAAAAATTCTAGCTACTAGCTTCATGGTTAATTTTCTTGAACTAGAAGACCCTTTCATTTATGGCTATGTTCCAAGATAATTAGTGACTTAGTTGCAAAGCTGGGGAGTCCGTGAAAACATTACAATAGCATTTACTCTGAGTAAGAAGACTTCTATGCATGTGCTGTAATTGACAAAGAAAAGAAGAGAAATCCTTTCAATATATGAAAATGCAACTAGTTAACCTTATCTCACACTGCAATATATACTCTACAGTATTCAATGACCACTGCAAGTGCCAGCAGTAGCTGTCTATATGATTTTGGATGTAGAGAGGTCAACAAAACTTTCAAGTGCCAGCAGTAGCTGTCATTGTGGCTAATTGATTTTTGTCAGCTGCTTTTCTACTTTAAGATCACTATCATTTCAACCTTGTAGAAGTTAAAACAAATGGAAGGCCCAAATCCAACACCATTCATTTAAGTTCAGTTGCAACTCGACGTATGCTCACAGCAATAGATTAACCTTGAAATTCAAAGCGTAATAAGCTTCATGCAGCCATCCAAGAGGTCATCATCGAAAGAAGAGATTACACAAGAAATTCCAACAAAAATCACTTCCCAGCACTTTATGTTCCCTCAAGTTTGCTTCTTGTGAGAAACACATGAAAAGATGAAAAACAAAAAACAAAAAAAGAAGTGTGTGATATATTTATTTCGGGCATTCTAAGCAAAGATTTGGGCCTGAATCTTCATGGTGCTTCTAAACCAAAGAAGCATTCCCTTCTAAGCAAATACTTACTGTCAAAACCCCCTCTCCTTCCCGTCCTGTTCTTGTTATTTATGTATATATTTATTTCTCTGAAAGAGGAAAATGCCACATCCCCAAAAGAATAAAGAAATAAGAAGAAGACAAAACAAAGTCATAAAACGAGGCCTTGTAATCCCCAATGAATATCAGCAATATCAGCAGACTAAAAACCATAGCACAAATAGAAGATGAAGAGGCCAGAAATACTAAACCATCCCAAAGAGATTGTCTAGGATGTTTTAATCTAGGAAAAAAGAAGAAGAAAACAACGAGCATTAACAATGAGTATTTCATGTTATCATCAACTCTAAAGAGTAGACTGATAAGAATCAACTTAACAAATTTACAGGCACATCTTTCTTTGAATAGACAACACAATAACCCTGACCATATTAAATGCTCCACCCATAGTAGAGTCGGCTGATTGCGCCTTTCTTCGAGTTGCGTTCACGAGCAGCGATTTCATCGGGTCCGATTATATATCTTTTTAATTTACTTATTAAAATCGAATTTCTCTCTCTGGATAGTAATTTCAATTAAATAAATGAAAAAGCAGACGTAAATTTTAAAATACAAAAACATAATAGAAAAGGAAGCATCTGGGTGAGATTTGAAGCCTTATTGGTTGAGGTGGCGGCGGCGGCGGCTTCTGAAAGCGGAGGAGGGAAAGAGAGAGAGCTCAGGTGGGAAGAGGTGAGGAATGTCGGACCAAAGTGAACAGAGCTTGACAGATGACTTTATTCTTTTCCAGATTCGCTAACAAACTAAAAGAACTGTATTCTGGTGCTGCTTCACTGTTCATAACTAACAAACTAAAACTAAAACTAAAAGAATTATATATATATATATATATATATATATATATATATATATATATATATAAAAACTAAGAGTGCTCATTAAAACTCGGTGCACTGTGTGTGAATCCCGTGGCTTGACAATCTTTACCGCGCTCCCTCTCTGCTTTTCACGTTTCTTCTCGTGCGGTGGGTGTTCCCGCACTTTCTTCTCAGCTGCTGAGGCTCCCTGGCGTCTTTTCATGAACTTTGTCTGGTGCATGTTCAGATTGAGGCGGTTTGGCTGGTGCTAGGCGCGCGATGAGACTTCAACCGACGGGTAATCACCTGCATTGGCTGGGATGGCTTCATTGAAGCTGTCCTCTTGGTCTGTGGCGGGCCTTCTCAATTCTATTGTTAATAAATCGTTTTAAAGTTAAAGAATTGATTGTCGTCTCAATTTAATTTTTATTTCGGTTATTAATTTATAAGCATGTTTTATATTGTGGAAACTTCATCATTATAGTAAAAAGGAACAGTAATTTTATGAAATAGTTAAGGTGCTCTAACAATGACGTCATATTGTTTATTTGTTTTTAAACTCTACCATTCTTCTCCTTTTTTTTTCAATTGAATTTTTTTTTATTTTATCCTTTAATATTTAATTGATTTAAATTGATATTATTATCATATTATTCAATAAAAAATAATTAAAAAACAAAATAATAATTACAACTAGATGGAGTCTATTATTCGAGTAGTGGATTTGAAGAGTTAAGTCATGAAATTAGAATCAATTTAATATATCTTTGTAAACCTATCATATTGACTGTATCATTTGAGGATAATTTTATGTTGGTTAATTTTAAATTTGATATAGGAAAAGAGCCGGATAAAAAAAAATTAAAATTAATTTACTAAATTGAGTTTAAGATGCCAAATAGTTACTTAAGCATATATGATTTTTTCGTGTTGCGCAAAACATAAACTGGTTTCTTTTAAAATATGATGATAAAAATTTAAGTAAAATTTTATATAACCAGTGTCTATTTTTTGTGAAACAAACAAATTAATCCCTCAAGTTTTTTAAATAATTAATTGATTCTTTAAATTAAAAATATTAATGTACATCTGCAGCTATTCTTGCATTATAGGTTTCAAATATTGTACATATTCGTGGATATATGAATTTGTTTCTCTCATGATTATCTCTCCTGCATTTTTTGCTCTTGGTTCGTCTACAGTCTCGCGCTGGTCTGGAACAAGGTGAGCCTCTGTATGAATTAATCCACATTTCTTTCCCTTCTCTCTTTTCCTTAATGGGTGTTGCAGGCTTCTTTCTCTGAATTTTAAATGCTTTTTTGTGATTTTGTGTCGTTTGGTATCATCTTCTTAATTTTACTATTAGTTAATGGATATTAATTCGACCTCTTGTTCGTTTTTAATATATATTGTTGTTTGGCTCACTTGTATATTCTTTTTATAGATTTTTTGCTTGTATGTTAATACATACATGAATTTTATTAATTAATAAGATTGATTACATTAATTCTTGAACTTGTTTTATTTAAATAAATATATAGAATTATGATAATTCATAATTTGATGATTAGATAATATTATACACGATGCACGTATTGAGTTCAATGTTTTTGAAAAATAAATTTTTTAATTGATTAATCTATAAGTGTATAAATTTATTTACTAAATAATATCTTGATTAATTAATAAATTTCATGTTCTCAATGATATTAATTTATAGATGTTTAATTAACTGTATATTGTATTAATTTTTTAAAAATATATAAATTTTAAATGATAAAATTAAAAACACTCAACTCCATATAAGGAAAATATTAATTTTTTTAAACGACAATACAAAATATATGATAATAATATTATGCAAATTCAAATCTATCTCTAACTAGGCATATGTCATTGCGGCAACAATTGCTTACTAGGGATAACATTAGCTTTTTAGCTTCCATTGGTTTAGCCATGCATTGCCTCTTTCATTTCTTAACAATCACTAGGCAAGATTGTTTACGACATTCTCATTATCAAAAAAAAGAAAAAGAAAAAACAAATATCTTAACGTTGTTCATCTGGTTATAGGATTAGAGTTTGTTTAATACTGTGTTAACAGTATTTTTTTAAGTTTTTTTTATTTTAAAATAAATTGAAATAATATATTTTTTATTTTTTAAAATTATTTTTAATATTAATACATGAAAATAAATTAAAACCACTAAAAAAACAAATTAAATTTTTTTTAAAAATATTTTTAAAACACTGACTTGTGCACAATGGCACTTCCGAGAGGAAAACTAAACATGTTGTTGACACTACTCTCACCTGATTACAACCTATTTAATTAACTGAATGCCCAGTTCAATTCTTGATAAAATGTCATTCTGGTTCTCCTCCTTTTTACAACTTCCAGCTTTGGATTTTCTTTTATTTTTTTTCTGTTATTGTTTCTGATTTGGGTATTTGATTTGTCCTTTTTTTTTTGTTTTTTTGTTTTTTGCAGTGTTGAAAAAAAGGAAGCTTTAGAGGAAGTATGCGAAAAATGGGTTCTTCATCAACTGTAGATATTTCAGCAATGCAGGTAAATAAAATCACTTTTAAAATTGTGGGTTTTGCTTAAAATCTCTGTTTCTTTTTAATTAGAGCCTGTAATTGCTTTGTTGGATGTACAAGTATGTTTTTCTTGATGGGGTTATGTTATGGTGTTGTGGTTGTTTTGTTGGTAGGAAATTATGTTGGAATTTCGTGCTGGTATAATGGTTTTCGTTGGAAAAAAGTTTGTTCCTGATTCTCGAAAAGGACTTGTTCGCATTGGAAGGGTAAATTGGTGTCATTTGGTTTTTTTTTTTGTGTTATATAGAGTTCGTGTCTGTGTAAAGATTTTTAGTTACTTCTGTTGTTTTGGTTTATCTTAAGTACTAGATAGAGTGTTTCTAGCATCTTGTTTCCTGTTTGAAGTCGAAATTTTTGAATTGTTCCAGGGTGATGAGGGTTTGCTTCATTTCCAGTGGCTTGATAGGAATTTGAATGCTGTGGAAAATGTATCCTAGTTATTATTATGTTTTTTAGCCTGGGGATTTTGTTTCTCCCTTCCAACTTTGGTTTTTATTTCTTTTTCTGTTGTTTGTTTTGTTAATATTCTTTTAAGGTGAGAACTTTGGTAGCTTTTTCTTGACGTGTTGATTGACAGGATCATATTATTTTTTTCTGAAGAGGCTGTTTTTGAGAAGGTACACTTTCTCTCTTAGTTTTTTCTTAGATGGGAGATATTTGACTCTAATAATTGATTGCAATATCATAGATTCATAATTCTTTGGGTTATTCAGGTTAATCAAGCTTTGGGAAGAGTTTACATCTTGAAATTCAATACAGATGATCGAAAGTTTTTCATTTGGGTGCAGGTCAGGTTCACTTTCTGCGTTTTTCACTCTCTTATGTGTAACATTGACTCAGCTGTTAGTTGCATGATTTTGGAAAATTGTGTAACATGTTTGCAGGAGCCAAAAGCTAAAGATGATTCACAATTATGTAGCTCTGTCAACTATTATATTAATCGTCCAATTGGTAAACAATTTTGTGTTTTGAGTCCTTTGTTAGCCATGCTACTCGTCATTATTTTGTTCCTAATCATCTTGGCTTATATTTAAATGCAAAGTCTAATCTTCTGCCCCCCTCCCCCGATCTCTTAAATGCAAACAATTTGGTGTAGTTGATGAAGAAGAGCCTGATGCTTCTACTCCTTTCCAAGTTTTTGAAGACATGCTTGAAGATAATATCTCATCAAGGTATATTTATTATAACAAAGAAGCATAGTCAAAGATGATACTTCAACTCTAAGAGTTGATATAGCAAGTAAGAGTAAAGATATAGAGCTATGTAATTTTTTGTTCTTTGAGACTAAGAGTCAGTGGAGCAGAATGAGCCTCCCTTCTCTCCTTCTGGTCAATCATCTTAGAGAGCCTATGTTCTTTCCTTCATAAAGACTCATATCTTATTTATTCATGAAATATCAAGAAATTTTCCAAAATCATTTCTTGACAAAAACATCTCACCCACCTTAGCCCATGTCAAATCCTTCACCCCATATTGCCCTTGCACAGACTTGCATAAACTCGGTGTTTGTCCATATATATAAATGTTTAATGCTTGTAATTCATTCTAAAATAACTTCAAAAAGGTTAAGGAGCACTTTTGTTACCAAAAAGAAATGGCCAGGTATATATTACGTGGCCATTTTCTTTTATTCCGATGAGATTTTTGCTCATCGCTCTCAGGACTGGAAACTCAGTTGTCCCAGACCTTGGTGCAGAAGTAATGAGTGATGTAAACTCTTCATCAGAACCAGTGAAATTGGAAGACTTGCAAAGAATCCTGAGTAATATTGGTGCTGGAGGTGTGTTCTGCTTAGATAGTGCAAGTGACCATATCCTTGTTTGTTGTACTTAGGGTGGCCCGCGTGATGTGATGATACATGTTGCAGGTAGTTCGGGTGATCCAGATGAAGGTAATTATTAATGCTTATTCTATACGTACTGTAAGCTGTGAAAGAATTGTACAACCTTTTTATTCTGCTAATTATATGTTTTCTTTTGTTGTCTTATTATGTGTTGGGATTTCCTGTGTGTTTTACGTCGGTGCATTCTGAGGTAATTATGAGGTTTCCTGTGTGTTTCTTGTCCTTTTGATGATATATAGTCAATTTTACAAGGTTTAACTCTTCTTTTTGTTTGAAGGTTCTCCGAACCGGACAAATAGATTTGTCTCAATTTGGGATCAACCCCAATAAATGTGAGTGGTTTGTGGCTCCAGAACCTGTAGCTTAGCAATGGTTCTTAAATATATGGTTTTGTCTTTAGCAAATCCCTTACTCGTGTTCATCAGCATTAACTGAAGTCTTTAGTTAATTCTTTCTTGGGAAATTCTGATTAGGGTTGATTATATAACTAATGATTATAGATCCCTGTTCGGACTACCTGAACAGCCTCTTCCTCGGCAATCCTGGCTTACCTTGATCTGCCCAATACTGGTTTAGGCACACACCTATATATATTTTTTAGAGTTTCAAGAAGCCACACTCTATGTAGGCACGCAGAGAATTTCCCACACCAAATCATAATCAAAATCGATCCCCTTTAGTAATCTATTTTATTTAAAATGCAGTCTGCCAAACCCAATCCAAAATACCAACGCATCCTCTTATTAATTCACGTAGAAACTACTAGTCCTAAGTTTATAAATCCAATCATAGAGCAATCACTGAAGAAACTTGATTATTATATATCACATAGAAGCTAAAAACAAAAACAAAACTCATATGAAAATCAATATAAACTTATTTAAATCTTGAAACTAAAATCCAAAACAATGCACCAAGGCTTAGTACCATCAAGATAAAAGGCTATGAAAATCCAAACTTAGATAAAATGGAAAGATTGTCCACCAGAAAATAATAGTAATTATTGATGCTCACCTCAATAAAGTGAAATCAAGCTTGTCACCAATATGAATTTATGTACAGAATTGCACCTATCACCAACAACACCATGATCTATGCAACCTTAAAGCTCACATGCAAAAGGGTTGTCCTTGTAGCAGCTCTCTTCAAACAGATTATTGAAGCCACCATGATCTTCATTGTTCGTTGAAGTTGGCATTGGTGATGGTGGCATAGCTGCACCACATATTTTGGGTAGCAGTTCTCCACAAAGAAAAGGGTTGCCCTTGTAGCAATTCTCTTCAACATGGCAAACTGTGCAACTCTTGCAAGAGTCTTGCTAGACAGATTATTGTGTGCCACACTGAAAAATTCTATAGTCAAGATGGGATTTTTCCATCCAATTTGTTGTAGGAAAGATCCAAGCTCTTTATTTCCTTTAAGTTTGAAAATATTGATAGAATTGGTCCAGTTAGAATGTTGTGGGAATGATTCAATACCTTGATCATGCTGAGGCTTCCAATTTCACGGGGAATCTCTTCTGTGAAATTGTTGCATAAGACATCAATTCCAGTGAAATTCCAGATAATGTTGCCTCTATTAAAAAGAGATACATTCTTCATTGTAAACTCGAAAGGTTGTTATGATAAGGACACAAAATCACGAGAATTGTATTGAATAGGGAAAGGATGAGTAAATATCATACAAGAGAGGATGTTACCAGAAAGATAATTGTGAGATAGATCAATCAAGGTTAATTGGTCGAACTTGCATAATTGAATTGGGATTTTACCTTCAAGATTGTTATAACTCAAAAGTAGAAATCTCAAGTTAGATAACCTGTCAATCCATTCTGGAATCCTACTAGTTAAATCATTATGGGAAAGATCTAAGGCTAATATCTCAAAGGAATCATAAAATTTCATTGCGCTTGGTCCTTGCAATTTATTTCTAGACAAATAAACATATCTCAGTTTTGAGGAATTGCTGAATCTAGGCAGTAAAAGACAAGAGAAATTGTCCCCTGATAGGTTCAAGAATTCAAGAGAAGACATATTCCCTAGGGGTGATCATTTTCAGTTCGGTTTGATTCAATTTTTACATGAAAAAATTAACCAAACCAACATTATTAATTTTAAAAATTTAAAATCAAAACCGAACAGAAACCGGTTCAAATTGACTGATTTCGGTTCGGTTCGGTTCGACTTTTGTTGTTCAAAAACCGATGTCGCACCCGACATCGCGGCGGCCCACAAATAATTCTAGATTGTGAAAAAAGAACAGATTTCTGGCATCTTGTTCTTTTAGGGAAAAATGTCTTGTATAAGGAGTCACCACCTAGTATTACGGTCACTAGGAACCCTAACTGGTCATCAGAGATTCTATGACTCGGGATTGATTACGTAAAAGGGAAGATATTATCACCCCTTAAACGTTCTGCCTGAGGCAGACTGCATTGCTAGTTTTGTCTTAAATTGCTAAATATTTATTAGTTTATGCTATGATAATTTGATTATAATATTCCTGACTCTAGCGCCAGTGAATATTCACATAAAAAAATTATTTTTTACGCATGCATATATTTTTTTATTTTCTAGCTAAATAAAATAAAATACAATGAATAAAAATAATATAAATTTAAACCGGTATTTTTAAAATAAAATAAAATAAATAAAAATAATATAAATTTAAATACAATAATTATTTTTTACGCATGCATATATTTTTATTTTCAATGAATACACCAATAAATTCATATTATTTTTATTTATGCATACACATTTTTTATTTTTTCTACCTTTTTTACTTTTTTATTTTTTTTATTATTATTTTTTTTTCTATTTTTCTATTTTTTATGTTTTTGGGGCTGTGCCCAACTCAGCCCACATGGGCTGGGCTAGACCCGGCTGGGCCACACTAGGCACGCGTGATCTAAATCACGCGTACATGGCCCTGTTATTGAATTAAACACGGACGACGAAAATGAAATAAGGCAAAGCGGGGGAAACAGAGCAGAAGACTTACCTGGTTCGTTTGCAGGGAATTTGTTCGTGATTGCTAAGGATGACGCTTCTTCCTTCGAATTTCTTCTTACTCCTTCTGGTATTCACGTTGTATTCCTTTCCTGCGTCTCTGTTTCGGTTTATTTTTCTTCGTTTCTTTTGCTCTGTTTTTCAAAACACCGTCTCTCTCTCTTTCGGCTGGTTTTCTCTCTCGTTTTTCTTAAGTTAGAACTGGTGAGGGAAGCCTAGTTCTGGTATGGGAGTTCTGGAGATGAACCTAAAAATTGTGTGCTTTGCTTGTGTTTCTCTTCTTTTCGGTTTCTTTTTTCTCTCTCTCTCTCTCTCCCTTTAACCTCGCTCCTCTTCGGTGCTACTCGATTTATATAGGGCTCGGCGGGTTGATAACGGGCGGTAGGCTAACGGTCGGCCACCATTAAGGCACTCATAACTGAAGCCAACGGACGACGATTACTGCTGCAACGTTCCTCCCTCTATTACTGCGGAAACGGTCACTAGCTTAAAGGAGAAGAAGATGAACAACATCTTCAAAACTATGTCGTTCGGCCATTTTTCGTTTTGATCCATGCAGTTTTGAAAGTCTTGTAATTAAACCCCTGGTTTAAATTGTAATTGTCCCCCTGCATTTGCGCGCCTTTTTCAATGTAATCCTTGGATTTTAATTTCGCAATTGGGACTCCCAATTAACCCCAAACTTTGCTATTTCTTCAATTAAGTCCCTGATTTCATTAATTTAATTAAATCCAAAGTCCAATTAAGTCTAAAACTTATCAATTCTCTAATTAAACCCCTGATTGGATTAATTAAATTATTTCCAAGCTTAATTAAGTCTCAAAACTTATTAATTCTCCAATTAAACCCTTGATTGGATGAATTAAATTAATTTCAAGCTTAATTAAGTCTCAAAACTTATCAATTCTCCAATTAAACCCTTGATTGGATTAATTAAATTAATTTCAAGCTTAATTAAGTCCCAAAACTTATCAATTCTCCAATTAAACAGTTGATTTGATTAATTAGACAAGTCAAAAATTAAATCTTTAAGCTTCCAATCATGTTGCCATTAACCCAAATTTTAATTCATTCTTCATTTATTTCATTTTTATTTTTTTCATCATTATTATATATATATTTTTTCATCATTTTTTCTTTTTATCATAAAATTAAAATAAAAGGGTCAAAAATTGGGTTATGACAACCGATAAAACCGAAAAGCAAATCTCATTTCTGTTATTCAGAAACTTATTCCAATTTACATGACCAAGACATATTTGAAAAACATATTTGCCCACAAACTACAAGCAAATTATAGCATAATAAAAAAAAAGCAAAAACCCACAAGATGCATGGATGGACTTGAAGTGGAGTTAGAATCTTAATCATAAAAAAGCCATCTCTTTTTTTTATCTGCCCAGTGCCCACAAACTTGAAGTGGAGAAGATAAGATGCAGAGATGAGAGATAGAGAGAAAAGGAGGGGGGGCTACGGGGAGAGATGAGAGGCAGAGAGAAAAAAAGAGAAAAAAGGAGGGGTTGTGAGAAGATGATGAGAGGCAGAGAGGGGGGGGGGGGGGGCCTTGGTTTAGGACCTTTAGGAGCATGGAGTAGGAGCTTAACAAGTAACAATTGTGGAGCATGAAGAAAAATCAAAGAGAAGAGATGTAGAGAGCAAAGGGAAGGGGGGGTCGCGACTGAATGTTACTTTAGGTTTAGTGTTAGAAAAAACATCCTATTTATACTTGTTTTTTTTTTAAGTTCTGGCATGGTTTAACCGGTTTGGTTCAATCTGTTTCAGACTTTAGAAACCAAAACCAAACCGAACCGGAACGTTTTTTTTTTAAATCAGTTAATTCAGTTATTTTTCGGTTCGGTATTTTTTGGTTTTCTTTGTTTAATGTGTTTTTGGTTTTTTTGCTCACCTCTAATATCCATCCAAGGATTTGCCCCTTGCAAACTGTTGTTGGACAAGTAAACACTCACGCATATGATGATAAATTTTTTATTTAATCAGTGTCTTTTTTTGTGAAACAAACAAATTAATCCCTCAAGATTTTTAAATAATCAATTGACTGGCTCAACATTTTACTAACAAAAGGGAATATTGCTGACTGGCTCAACATTTTACTAATAAAAGGGACCAGTTTATAGCATCATGTAAAAGTACAGGGATTAGTTTTAAGATCTAGTTATCAACAACAAAACAACCAAAACGAAACGCTATTCTCACTGTAGAAATGGCACTTTGTAATATTCTAGGGAAGATTAGTTTTCCCTTTGGGAATGGCCATCTGCAGATATTCCTGCATTATACGTTTTGATTAAAGCATGGTATATACATAGCAATATGCAGCAATAAAATGTAAAAGAGTTTGGCAACAATGCGAAATATAAAACAAAAGGTAATGATGTTTAGAAATTCAATGCTCGGCTTCATTTTCACGCTCTGGATCTATGGGGGCATTGGGCATAGCGTTTTGAGACCTAATCTCCATCGAAAGCATCTCCAGAGATATTTTACGCAGATAATCAGACTGAAATCACATATCAATAACAAAACATTAGATTTCTGAGCAGTCCATGTTACAAGAGAAGGGGGAAAATGGATATATGCTCTTTCTAATATGCTAGGCTTTCTGTATTTGCATCGTCTGAGGATATACTTCTTTGTCCTCTCTTTTTATTTAATTATTTATGTATTGATTCGTTATTTGCATTTTGCACACTTCCTTTGTTCTTGAAAAAGACCTTGGTCACTCTAAATTCTAGTTACGAGCTTCGTGGTTAATTTTCTTGAACTGGAAGAATCTTCCATTTATGGCTATGGCTATGCTCCAAGATATATAAGTGAATTGGTTGCAAAGCAGGGGAGTCTCTGCGAAAACATTACAATAGCATTTACTCTGAGCAAGAAAACTTTTATACATGCACTGTAATTGACAAAGAAAAGAAGACAAAGCCCTTTAATTTATGAAAATGCAATGAGTTAAACTTATCTCACGCTGCAACAAAAAATTACTTCCCAGCACTTTATGTTCGCTTCTTGTGAGAAACACGTGAAAAATGAAAAGGACAAAAACAGAGGTGTGAGGTGTATGATACTTGAGGTTGCCTCATGGCAGTCTTTTGCCCTTCTCTTTTTCTTTCATTTAAATACTATCAGGGAAACTTGCAGAGAATCTGCTCAAATCAAAACAGAGACGGTGTAGCCGAAAATCATGGCAACGATTCTGCCATTAACGCTAGATTTGGAGCCGATTCCTAACTTGAATTCTGCAGCTGTATATTGTAATAGCATAGTTTTAGCATTACCATTATATGTTTCCTAAACTGAATTTCCACGCTGCTGTATATATAGCACACAATATTTATCAATAATAAGCGTGGAGAATTCATTGAAACAGCAGCTGTGTCTAGCGTTTATAAATACAAGGTTCTAGGATCTTGGGTATTATAAGCAAGATGTGGGCCTTGTGAGGACAGTAAGATTTACACAGAAAAGGAATAGAGATGAAGAAAAGCAGAGAATAAAGATGAAGAAAAGCAGAGAGTGATCCTGTTAAACAGAGAAGAAGAAGAAGAACTGTAGCACTGATTCTTTTATTAATTGATTACTGTTCTCTTATCTGACATGTTTATATATGCTATAGTAGAAAGGTTACACTGAACGTTATCTATTCTCTTTTTATTTCACTGAAACAATGCTAACTAATTCTCTTAACTGACAAACAATACTAACAGTTACTAACAGCATTCTAACGATTTCATTCTCTAATCTTTTGACATGTGGCAGGAGCCTTTGATATCTTTACACGCCTGAATCTTCATGGTGCTTCTAAAACTAATAGTGCTTCAATTTTAACTAGTTCTTTCTTTCAATATATGGTGCTTGGACCCCACAAAGAACTTTGGCACTTATTCAAGAAAAACAAATAAAGTTGTGAGACATGAGAGACTATAATTATTATTATCATAAGAAAAATTAAAATATACGGGGATAGCACTGCAATTATTATTATCATAAGAAAAATTAAAATTAAAATATATGGGGATAGCAATGCAATTTTTCTCATAAAACATTATAGATTGCTATAATATTTCCTCATATTATTTGTTTTTTTCCCCTTGAACACATGATTTTTTCCTTTTCATTGTTTTTCTTATATATGATTTTTTTTTCAAAATTATTTTTATTGATTTCATTTTTAATATTGAAATAGTTGAGAATTTAACTTCAATTTTTTTTCTTTTTATTTTGTCTTTCTATGTGGTTTGCGATTTTGTCGAGGTAACTCAGGGTGCCCCAGTTTATGGATTTGGTGAGGTTTTTTTTTTAATTGAACTTGGCTTTTTTATAGTATAATTTTAGAGAAAAACCATATTATTAAATTTTATGAAGTAACAAAAATTAAAGGATGTAGGGGAAACCATTGTTTACCCAACACACATTACACTATGGATTACAATAATAATCCACTGTGTCTTGCTTTCTTTTTCTTTTTGAATTTTTATTATGATTTTTTTTTAAAATCTATTTTTGTCAATATTATTTTTTAAAATTGAGATGGTTGAGAAATGAGTTTCGTAATTTGTTTTTTTTTTCCCTTTATATGGGATTAGTGTAGTTTATGAGTTTGCCAAAGTAACCTAGGGTGCCCTAGTTTACGAGTTTGGTAGGTTGTATTTTTTTTTTAAAATCGAACTTGACTTTTTTAATAGTCTATTTTTTCTCATATAATTAAAAAATATTTAGAGAAAAGTCATGTTATTAAACTTTATAAAGTAACAAAAATTAAAGGGTGTGAGAAAATCATTGTTCACCCACACACATTGTACTGTCAATGACAATAGTAATCCATAATGTTTTGCTTTCTTTCATTTTTCTTTTTGTTTTTTTAATTTTTGTTATGATTTTTTTCTCAAATTTATTTTTATCAATTTTATCTTTTAATATTGAGATGGTTGGGAATTTGACTTTATAATTTATTTCTTTTATTTTACATTTCTATAAGGTTAACATGGTTTGTGAGTTTGCTAGGTAATCTAAGTTGCCCTGGTTTACAAGTTTGGTGGGGGTTTCTTTTTTTTTAATTAAACTTGATTTTTTTATAGTCTTTTTTTTATATAGTTAAAAAAATAATTTTTAGAAAAAGTTATGTTATTAAACTTTATAAATTCCATGGATATATTTGGCTAGTTGACAAGATTAACTTTTTTAAATCAGTTTTTTTTTTCATCCTTGGATACTGGATTAATTGTGAATTTAGTTTCATAATTTGTTTTGTTTCACATTTTATGAGGTTATCATGATTTAAAAAAAATTTGGTATTAAGTTGGTGTTTGATTTTGTAATTATCTATTTTTATTATCATATAGTTAACTAAAAAAATAGCTTTAAAAACAAATTATAATTCCAGTGGAGTCAATGATCCAATTTACAGGTTTGTCATATTAGCTCGACTTACCCGATTCACAAGTTTGACGAGTTTACCCACCATTATAATATGTTTTTTTGTCTTTTAATTATTTTTAATATTTTAATTTTATCATTTAATATTGAATTGGTTAGGAAATGAACTGCATTATTACTTTTTGTTTGCTTTCGAGGGATAATTGTCTCAAATAAGTGTTTATTTTTAGGTTGATACTCAATTTTGTGAGTATTGTTTTGATGGGCTGATGTCAAAATAATTTTTAAAAAATAAAAAATATTATTTTGATACATTTTCAAGTACAGTCACTTTGAAAAACTACTACTACCATACTTCCAAACACATCCTTAGCCACGTAGTTGAACCGGTTTTTCTTTAAAAAAAAACTTAATTAATTTTTTAGTATTTTTAAACCGTTTTAATATACTGATGTTAGAAATAATTAAAAATATATTATTATAATATATTTTAAACTAGAAAATATTTTTAAAAATAATTCTGCTAAACTTACAAACAGGTTCTTATTGTCTAGAGACCATGTTAATGTTCGAACTTTACGGAGGCCATGTGAAAACATGGCTGCGACATGTAATTGTTTTTTTTTTTTTTCTTTTTAGTTCTTATAACGAGATTCTTATCATAAAATTAATTGAAAAAACCAACCAATATAAAATTGAAAAAAACCGATTAGAAAGTTTTAAAAGATCTTAAATTGGCTTTAGATTTAAGAGATTAAAAAAAATTAAACTGAATGAAACCAAACAATTGCTTTTTTAAAATAAAAAACTAAAAAAACCTCAAAAACAATCATGCCTATTACATCAGAGTCTATCTAAAAAAATCAACTAAAAAACCCAAGAATGAAATTGGGTTTCTTAATAAAAAAAAAATGAATTGAATTTGGATTTTTTTCCCCCCAAAACCAAACCTAACCAATCATATTGATATGTCCAGATTATAAGATTTATTAAATAAAATAAAAGAGAAAAAAATATTATACAAAGCTGTACATATTAAAAATATTATAATAAATGAATAAATAATTTTTTAAAGGTAAATTTAATCTATATATAAATATTTATATAAAAAATTACAGATAAATCATATTAACCTTTTTAAAAATTAAATACAATCAATATAATTAAAAAAACTATTTTCATTTTAAAAAATTCTAAATAAGCCAAAACAATAGATGATGTATTAGTAAAACATAAAATAAAAAATTATATAAAAATAGGTACTAATTAAAAAAGAAAGAAAGAGTGAGATTAGACATTGACAAGCCTGGCCAATCAGAGGGCTTTTATTTTTTTAAGTTAAGGGGCAGACAATGTTTTTGAAAAAAAAGAGACAATGTGTCACCTAGATTTCTAGATTCCATCCATTGTTATAGCGGGAAAACCGATGTTTATATTTTTTTCATCTAAAAACTTATTTTTAATCTATTTGTTATTTAAAACTCCTAGAAAATACCTTAGGAATGTTGTTAAACAATCAATGGACTAAAAAAAAAACACAAAAAGCACTTCAAAACCTAATATCAACCTGAATCCAAAAATCTTCTCGAACTCGGATCTATTTTTTAGACATTTTTAAAGTAAAACAAAACACTTAATTCAAACTCCTCTCTTTAGATGGAATTATTTGAGACAAAAATCGATTATTTCAATGGTTGGAATCGTCGCCAACGACAACTTTCTCTCTCTTCCCATAAAAAAGTACGAAAAATAAGGAAAATAAAGTTTGATATTAAAATTAAATTTTTAAAAATTAAAGGGACCAGTCACCTAAGAGCTAAAAAAATATGGGGGATAAAAATGAACTTTTAAGAGAAATTTCAAAGTCACCATCTATTTCACCTGTTTTTTTCACTTCAGTCCTATGTTTTTTAATTCAACCATCTCTCCCAAAAAATTATGCAATTGAGAGCTAATTTGGGTTCAAAAGAGCTAAATCATGTGAAATAAAATTTTAAGAACCAAATTGAAATTTTTTTAAAAATATTACTGCTTCAATCCATAGTGACCTGCGTGTAGATGAACACTAAGATGATGAATAGTATTTGTGGATTCATGACAAATAGAACCACCACGTCGAATAAATATATAACCAATGTAGGATAAAGAATCACTTGACAAATATGTTTTAATAGGCATCACTGAAACCTTCTAATACTGCAAGATACTTTTTATTAAATTAATCATAGTTATTTGCATGCTTTTTTTTGTTATTTGCTTGATGTAGTCCACTCGTCTTTCAAGCCAAATGCAAGTAAAAGCTGGTGGTGCTACTCAGTACTGTTTTGTCTACTTCAATGACCATTGATCAGTTTGCGACGTGCTTGTCTTCTTTATCTCTACAAAATTATTAGATTGTGTTTTGAATGAAATCAAATTCCTTTATAGACAAGCAAAAGTGAAAGGCAAACGTTTGATGATAATAAAACTTATGATACTAATCTAAATCATAGATAATAATAGCTAGCATTTCCGGATAGACGGAGACCGGCGCCCGGATACCATAGAAACAAAAAGAACATGTATCTTTGTGTTTTTTATTTAAAAGTGTAGAAATTTACTCTAAAATTATCTCATAAACATATTTATTTTGTGTTTCTATCTCTTTAATTAAACTTGTTTGTCTTTTATATATTTGTGTCTCTTCTGCATGATATATTAACCAAATACAACCAGAAGATCTCCTAAGCAAGAAGCAGGAATTCCTTACATTAATGGTAATCTGATGGTGGAATTTTCTTGGATTATTTTTTCTTTAGCTCAGTGGTTTCACACATTACTGAATAAACACGGTGATTTTGATGACCCTTGGGTCTATTGTTCTTGTATTTCACATGAACGGAGATAGACCAAGTGGGGAGTCTAAAGGAAAATATATTTTGGGTTTCTTCATGAATATTGGTGGTGCAGCTCTTCATGGGTTTCTAATGCCTACATTGGAGTTTACTTTCTTGAAGGCTGGCAAGGCCATGACTTTTGACCTTGTCCTGCAAGTTCAGTTCATTGTATCAATGTTTGCCACTCTATTTTGCTCTATCTCCAAGATTCTCAACAAGGACTTTCAGGTATGTTTTTGTAAATTTTGCAAAGGATGAAGGGCTTTGAAATAAATTTATTTCGCCAATAAATTTCTTTCAATTTATTGATGAAGGGCATGATTGAGAGTTAAGGGATCAAAGTGAAAAGAACGAAGGCACTAGGTGGCTTTTTCAAAATTAATGCGAAAAGTTAGCTTGGATTTTCTTACCTTCCAATTGATAGATCTTCGATCCCTACAATTTTGTAAGATTCAATTTTGACTCAAAAGGTCATTTTTTTATTTTTAGTTTCAAAGAGAAAAGAGAGTAGCCAAATTCTAGTGGTAAAAAGATAAAATCTCGGTTAAAATTGATTTTAGCCATCAAAATAGTCGATCTTGATGTCAATAGTCCATTAGATAAAAGTAGTTTTATTCGAGTGTTCACCTTAAAATTACATGAAAAAGTAGATATGATATCAAAAAATTTAGGTTTTAAGTTAATTTTTATTTTTGAACTGATTTTTGTATGAGAAAGTAAATAGATTCACTTTGATCTTTTAATTAAGTGATTTTTAGGTGCTTTTGTTTTGGTGAAAACATAATTGAAAAATAGATTTTTGGGTGTAAAAAACCCCAAACTTGATTTTGAAAAGCATGCATGAGGCACACAGATATTGTTCCTATGTATTCAGATACCACATAAATTATATTTTATTTTAAAAAGCAATAGTTACCTTCACTCTCAAACATCACATGTCAAGTAAAAAAGAGATGGAAACTACAGAATTAAGTGAGTTTTGATAGTTACAGAACGAACATCATAACAATTTCATATCAGGTCTGCAAGTTGGGATGCGACCCATTGCATAGAAGCAGCTGATTCGATTATAGCCTCCAAAGTGCTGTCGATGGCTTACTCTTCACCTTATACTCCATTTGATTTCTTTCGCCGGTATTGATCATTCGATTATAGGCTCATTTTTCTATGTTCCCCGGCATGTGTCATTATTTCATTTATGGAGTCCAAGAGGGTTTCTGGGAAATTGCCTGCCTCTCAGCTTTTTAATTGAAACCACTAGTGAAACGACTTGGTCAGATTTTGGTAGATTCTCAGTTTGCTCCTTCAGATTTCTCAATTTCATCTTGAAATTTTAGTTTGTAGCAATCGCCTTCTATAGCTAGTAAAAAAGACGACGAAATTTGAGAGAATTAGTTTTTCTAGAAATTTATAGGATATAATTAATAACTTGACTTTAATTTAAAAGGATTAATGGACATCATGAAATTTCAACTAATATATATATATATATATAGGAACTGCATGGCCAAAAAAAAAAAAAAAAAGAGTAAGTATTTTCAATATTTTAGCTAACCAATGCCGACTTGATCATTGATGAATTGTTTATATTGGATGTAAATATATTGCAAACAATTATCCACATCCAAATTAAGTTAAGGGTATGTTTATAAAAATTAAATTTTCTACGACCCTCCTTTTCAATTGAAATCTTGAAGGATAACACAAGAAGTATATATCATTTTCTGACAATATTAGTGTAAGGTAAAACTATATAGAAAGTGAAGAAAATATTGTTAGAGAATAATATAAATCATATCCTAGGACCTCACCTAACAGTTTAAGCTATTGGGTTGAGATAGTTTTTTGACATGGTATCAGAGCCTTGATGACCAAGCGGTCACGAGTTCGAATCTCACTATCCCTATTTATTTGATAAAAATTAAACACAAGGTAGAAGGTGTATTAGAGAATAATATAAATCATATTTTGGAACCTTACCTAACAGCTTAAGCTATTGGGTTGAGATGATTCTTTAACATGGTACTAGAGCCTTGATGACCAAACAGTTACGAGTTTGAATCTCACCATCTTCATTTATTTGATAAAAATTAAACACAAGGTAATGTGGACCTGAACAAGTTTCAAGTCCAAAGAGTTTTTATTTGAGAGGGTGTGTTAGAGAATAATATAAATCATATCTTGAGACCTTATCTAACAGCTTAAACTATTAGGTTAAGATAATTATTTGACACTAACACACTACATTAAGATTTATTTTTTATACAAGTTGAAATTAAAGCATATATCATCCCTTCTCAAGCTTGAGCGGAAATGGTGTAACGGACCCATCTCGTAGAAAAAAACGCTTGATAGCAATGACCTTACCTCAACCTTTTATTCATGTTTTTCCACAAAAGACTTTTGACTTGGGGTCAACTTGTCGGTTACTAAAATCACTTTAATTATTCTTTCAATCTTCCCGTGTGATACACTGCTTGGTGATTCTAAAGTCACCTATTTAATATTTAGTACATTATACAACTAAATTTATTCTTTCACTCTGTATTTATTATATATTCAATTCGTTAATAGTTAGAAATACAAAAGAGACAGACAATTACTAATGTATTTATAACCAGAAAACTTAGTGATTAATAAATTATCTTTGCTAGTTTTGTTATAAAATAATGATGTTAGAGTTAATTGTTTTTAGATGAGTATGGATTAATTCTGTTTTATTTTTAATTTTTGAATTATAAAAATATAAATAAATTTAAAATAATTATCTTTTTACAATAATCTTAGAGTAAAATTTATACTTTTAAAATAAAAAATATATAAAAGCATGTTTTTTATGTTCCCACTATTTTTGTATTTTATATCATGGTAATTAAATGTTGCCTGGTTAACATAACACTAAATCATAATAAAATAAATTAATTGTGGAATTGCATGGTAGTTGGATATATTTAATTAAATTAAATCTTAAAATAATACATTTTTTTATTAACACTAGTCAATAAGCTAACTTGACCCAAATCTTGATCCGAGTATTAGGCCAATCTATGACCTAAACCCTCATCTAGTTAAAAATATTGATATATCAATAGGTGATTTGTGAAAAATCTGGGTTTGAGGTTGAAGATGAAAAAATTTCAGTTTGGTACCTCAATTTGTGAAAATTTCAGTTTAATCCCCAAACTTTGAAAAAAAATTACAGATTGGTCCCTAGAGCATAATCCGAGATTCTAGGCAAAATTAAAGAAGAAATATGGGCAAAATTCCAGTATAGTTATAAATATGATATTTTCATTTTGGTCCTTCATCAATTTAATAAAATTACAATTTGACCCTTAAAAATGTACAAAAATTCCAGTTTGATCCCTAACTATAATTAATATTAGCTTTTTCCTAATCTCTTAAACCTATTAACTCTTTCACTCTATTATAATCTAAATATAATAATTTAAAAAATAGAAATAACTCCACAAATAATAAAATACTGTTATCAAAACAATTAATTCTCAAGTCAATATACTCCAAGAGGCAGTCATCCTTGCAAGAAACCATCATTACTAAAACCATCAGCATCAGAAGGAACAGCCCCATCTTATAAATGCTGATCAATTGATATAGAGGATAGTAAGGAGGTTTAAGCTTTTAAAGAGGACTTTACGGACCCATGCCGTGGAAAAAAATGCATGATGGCAACGGTCTCCCATCCCACGGAGTCAAATTACTTGTAACAGCATTCCCAATTAAAGCAAAGGTTTTTTTCGTTATCTGAGTAATGAGAATATAATAATTTTAAATAAAATAAATAAAAATAAATTATAATTTTTAATTAATAAATTTATTATTAAATTATAAAATTAAAAAAAACATCAATATAAAAAAAACACAAAAAATAACATTTCAAAATAAAATTATGAATTTAAATAAAATTATAAAAATATCAACAGTAATTTCACAAAGTGTTTCTAAACTCTGATTGCTCTAAAATTTTAACTTGTGATATAAATACATACTAAAAGATTATAAAATTTCAGTTTAATCCAATATTCGGATTGAAAGATATAATTGATATCATAAAAATAAATTATATTTTTTATATATATAAAAGCAAAACAAAATATTATTTGGACATAATAGAATGGCTGGAATAGAACCGAAATATTCTGGTTAAAATTTAGGTGAAATTCATGCATGTAAGGAGATAATATTCTAAACGAGATGAAATATCTTCTAATTTATTTTATTTTTAGAATTGAAATAAAATATACCTGCCATTCTAGATATGTAACATAATGAAATTAAAAACCATAGCTTTTAGAGCCCCAAGTGTACGGCCCCATCTCGTGGGAAAAATTACATGATTACAATGGTATCACCGACCCATCTCGTGGAAAGGATTATAGACACACACACACTCAATGATCACTTAATATCTTTATATTAGTTTTCAAGTTTTGAGATATAAGTTCATAGCTCTTAAAGACAAGAAATATACCACAAGATTTAAAACTATTTTATATTTCATTAAAATAAATAAATTAATTACTTATATGGTTACAATATTTGTTTCCTTAGAAAATAAATTGATTTCTTGTGTTAATAACATTTAAGGATTTCTTCCAATCAAATAATCAAATTTATTTTAATTAGAAAGTTTTCAATCAATAACAGCATTCCCAATTAAACCAAAGTATGTTCCACGAACCCATCTCGTGGAAAAAATGCATGATGGCAACGGTCTCAGGGACCAATGTGCAGATGGAAATGGTCTCACGAACTCATAAATTCTTACAGGGCAATGGTCTCATGGACTATCTCACTGGCCTATATCATGGAAAAAATGCAGATGGCAAAAGTCTCACAGACCCATCTCACACTGCAAATTCTTATCCATTTTACTTGTTGGTTGTGTTACAAAAAATAGACTCTTTAGAAAGAAAAAGAAGAAGACTTGTTGTCATGACAATGAAAAAAAGTATTTTAGAAATAATATCATTTGTGGTTCATTTTATCAACGATACTGGTTGTTTTTGCCATCACCATCAACATTAAGGCATGATTTTCCACACGTTATTTCCGTAAAGAAAGTAGCAAGTCTTCTATATCCGTCATTGTCATGCAAAGTGAGCTGCCTAGCGTTAACCTTTGATTCATACTTTTCCTTAAAAAAAAACTGATATGGGTTCTTAGAGAATAATATAAATCATAACTTGGAATCTCATCTAATAGTTTAAGTTTTAATTTGGGTTGAGGTGATTATTTGATATAATATCAGAGCTTTGATGACCAAGCGGTCACGAGTTCGAATCTCACCCCCCCATTAATTTGATAAAAATCAAGCACAAGGTAATGTGGGCATTTGCAAGTTTTAAGCCCAAAGGGCTTTCACTTGAGGGGGTGTGTTAAAGAATAATATAAATCATATCTTGGGACCTCACCTAATAGCTTAAGGGTTGAGATGGTTCTTTGAAAATAAGAAGGAATATAAGTTTTCGGTTAATTACTTTTATGCAATTCAATTTTTTTTCTACAATGTGGTTTTAATCAGCGTTATTAAATTTAATTCAAGCCTACCATTTTAATCTGGAATCTGACCCGATTCAGGTTTAGAAAAAACCAAGTGAGAGTTGACCCAATCAAGCCTCATCGACCAGATAAATCAACCAAGAACCTAATCAACTCAGTCAAAAACTAGTTTTTTTTTTTTTAACTACACAGTTTTTATTTTTCTTAAAATGATACAATTTTAGATTAACACCAGTCAACATAAGCTAACTTGTCTGATCTAGGACCCAAATCTTGATTATTGATGTATGTTTGACATTTTTAATATCTTAGAAGAGCACAGAGAAAGGTTTATTAGGATTCCATGGGAGGCTACTGATTTTTGCTCCCCATGAGAAGATAGGCGGTCATTGCACACCTAAGGGAATGTTTTTTTTTTTTTTATCTTTTTTTCACAAGATAAGGCAATTGGTTGTCGTGTGATTTTTATATGGCTTGTGTGTTTTGACTTTTAGCATTTTTTTTTATTAACGTGGGTGTTCGGGTCAGCTTGCGTGCATCTCGACTAATCCCACGGGCCCTGAAGTTAACGATCATGTAAGTCTCCAGTGGCTCTGAGGTTTGTGGGACTTGAACTGGTGATCTTCGGGGAACAAACTCAGGACATGACCAGTTAAGTTACAACCCCCAAGATTACTTTTAGCATTTTTTTAGATTGGCTTGTGGTGGTCCTCCAAGATTCTGAAGGACCACCAGTATGCATAAGGAAATCACCAGGAAATCACTGCATGGTTGTGTTTAAAAATCAAAATGCCACACAACAAGTCAAGCATCCGCGTTCATGAATCGTTTCCTTTAGATATTCAATAATATATATATTCTTTTTGGAGAAGTAACTCATTAGATAATCAATAAAGTTTCTTTTTGTTCATTGACCACTAGTTTACACTTCAATCAAAAACTAAATTTTCTTTTACTACTATTTTAATTTTTAAAAAATATTTTTATATTTTTTAATGCATTAATTTCAAGAAATAAATTCCTTTTATCTTAGATGTATTTTATAATTAGGGAGAAAACTAGAGAAATTGATTAGTCTTCTCATTCTAATATAAATTGTATATCTTTGACTCGATTGAAAAAAAAATATTTAATATTGAAATGTAATAAAAACAAGTCAAGAATACCTTTCCCACCATAAAAACAAATATATGTTATGTTGAAGTACTGCAACAATTTTTTTATTTTATTTTTTTTATAAATTGAATAATTAGTAACCAAAATATAATTAAATGCAAATAGACTAAGTGCTAAACAATAAAATAAAATAATATTCAAATCCAAGAATATTCCAAAAAGAAATAAAATAATATTCAAATCTCAAAACACCGAACCTGCACAAGATATGCAGATAAAGTCATGGAAATTAAATAAAGAAAACATCTCAAAGTCACGGAAATGGCCACAGTGTAGTATAAATAGGACCTCTATGGTTGCCCAAAGGCACATAACAAACAACAATATTCTACGTTCTTGATGTCACATAGAATTATCTAAGATGATGATGAAAAGAATGGGGGCTTGGATGTTGCTAGCAATATTATTGACTTTGGTTGGCGAATGGTATGGTCGTTGTTATGGATGTTTGGAGGAAGAGAGAATTGGTCTCTTGGAGATCCAATCTTTGATCGACCCAGATGGCTTTTCCTTGAGACATTGGGTGGACAGTAGTAATTGTTGTGAGTGGGATGGGATCGAGTGTGATAACACTACAAGGCGAGTGATCGAACTCTCTCTTAGTGGAGCAAGGGATCAGAGCTTTGGCGATTGGGTTCTCAACGCATCTTTGTTTCTGCCTTTTAAAGAATTGCAAAGTCTTGAATTGAGATGGACTAGATTGGTTGGTTGCTTGGAGAATGAAGGTTAGTTCAATGTTTCTGCACTTATAATCATAAAATAAATCAAGGTTGATTGGTGTTTAATGTCAATTATCTTGCTTTGATGATTCTCTTCCAGGCTTCGAAGTCCTATCATCAAATCTGAGGAATCTTGACCTAAGTGATAACCGATTTAATAATGATAAAAGCATTTTGTCATGCTTGACTGGGCTTTCCACTCTCAAGTCTTTGGATCTATCACGCAATGGATTGACAGGATCAGGTAGCTTCTATGATAACCTTTTAATTATTTAGCTTCGAAACATTTTCTTTTCTCCTTCTCATATCTCCTTCTATGAAAATTGAGGACTTTATATTCATTTAATAATCAACGATAGTATTTCATCATGTTTGATTAAAGTTATTATGTAATTATGACTTGCTTATAGAAACAACTCTCTTGCAGGTTTTGAGATCATATCATCACATTTGGAGAAACTCGAGAACCTGGACCTGAGCTATAATATATTCAACGACAGCATTTTATCACATCTGCGTGGGCTTTCTTATCTCAAGTCTTTAAATTTATCAGGCAATATGTTGCTAGGATCGACGACCGTCAATGGTAAAATCTTTAAATTTAAATTTATCAGGCAATATCTCTGGATTTTTCAGGCAATTTGTTGTTTCTATCCAAAAATCATCTCACTATTCAATATCAGTTCTTTATCATAGGTTTAAAAACTCGATCAAGATAACACTTAATTTCACTACTTACTTGATTGCCTGCTTTCAATTCTACACATCATAGGTTTAAGGAAGACCCTTTCTCTCAAGGATACTAATTTAAGTCAAGGTTAATCATAGTTTAGTTTCTTAAAATCTTAATTAATAATATTGAATGGAATGGCTATTCTGTACGACCACAATTTTCATCATATCTCTTCTTCTTTCTTTTTCACAGGGACTTTCTTCAATTCTAGCACCCTTGAAGAATTGTATCTAGATCGTACTTCTCTCCCAACAAACTTTCTCCAGAACATTGGAGCATTGCCTGCTCTTCAAGTTTTGTCTGTTGCTGAATGTGACCTCCATGGCACCCTACCCGCTCAAGGTAAATTAACAACTATCATCAATAAAAGATTCTTTCAACACTGTTTTGACTGTTTCAAGATAAATTGTACAGGTTGGTGTGAATTGAAGAATCTGAAGCAGTTAGATCTCTCTGGAAATAATTTAGGAGGTTCACTCCCAGATTGTTTGGGGAACTTGTCATCTCTACAACTATTAGATGTTTCTGAAAACCAGTTTACTGGAAATATTGCCTCCGGTCCTCTTACCAACCTCGCATCCCTTGAATTCCTCTCACTATCAAATAACCTCTTTGAAGTTCCCATTTCAATGAAGCCTTTTATGAACCACTCAAGCCTCAAGTTCTTCTCCAGTGAGAACAACAAGCTAGTAACAGAACATGCTGCCTTTGATAATTTGATTCCAAAGTTCCAACTAGTATTTCTCCGATTGTCAAAAACAACAGAAGCACTAAATGTAAAAATTCCCGACTTCCTTTATTACCAATACGACATAAGAGTCCTTGATCTCTCCCACAACAACATCACCGAAATGTTTCCATCATGGTTGCTTAAGAACAATACACGATTGGAGCAACTATATCTAAGCAACAACTCCTTTGTCGGTACTTTACAGTTGCAAGATCACCCATATCCGAATATGACCGAATTAGATATTTCCAACAACAACATGAACGGTCAAATTCCTAAAGATATTTGTTTGATCTTTCCAAATATGTGGAGCTTAAGGATGGCCAATAATGGATTCACAGGTTGTATTCCTTCTTGTTTAGGAAATATTAGCTCTTTGAAAATTTTAGATTTATCCAACAATCAATTGTCTATAGTAAAACTAGAACAACTAACAACAATATGGTTTCTCAAGTTGTCAAACAATAATTTGGGTGGGCAATTACCAACCTCAGTATTCAATTCTTCTACCTTAGAATATCTCTACCTACACGGTAACAACTTTTGGGGTCAGATATCAGATTTTCTATTATATGGGTGGAAAATGTGGTCAACATTGGATTTGAGTGACAATCAATTTTCAGGCATGCTTCCAAGGTGGTTAGTCAATTCTACAGGCCTTATCGCAATTGATTTGTCCAAAAACTATTTTAAGGGTCCGATCCTAAGAGACTTTTGTAAGCTTGACCAGCTTGAATATTTGGACCTTTCTGAGAACAACTTGTCTGGATATATACCATCTTGTTTCAGTCCACCACAAATAACCCATGTGCATCTATCTGAAAATAGATTGAGCGGTCCATTAACATATGGATTTTATAACAACTCTTCCCTGGTTACGATGGATCTTCGAGATAACAACTTCACCGGCTCCTTTCCAAATTGGATTGGCAATCTTTCATCATTGAGTGTTCTTCTTCTGAGGGCTAATCACTTTGATGGTGAGCTCCCTGTTCAATTATGCTTGTTAGAACAATTAAGCATTTTGGATGTTTCACAAAACCAACTCTCTGGTCCACTACCCTCCTGTTTGGGCAATCTTACTTTCAAGGAAAGTTCCCAGAAAGCGCTCGCAGATCTCGGAGCTGATGTTCTATCAAGGTCCATAGAAAAAGCTTATTATGAAACAATGGGTCCACCACTAGTGGAGAGTGTGTACAACTTGAGAAAGGGTTTTCTGCTTAACTTTACAGAAGAAGTGATAGAATTTACAACTAAAAATATGTATTATCGTTACAAGGGGAAGACTCTCAGCTACATGTCTGGTATTGATCTCTCCAATAACAACTTCGTAGGAGCAATCCCACCAGAATTTGGAGACTTAAGTAAGATACTGTCATTAAACTTATCACACAACAATCTCACTGGATCTATCCCTGCAACATTCTCAAACCTAAAGCAGATTGAGAGTTTGGATCTTTCTTACAACAACTTGAATGGTGTCATCCCTCCACAACTTACTGATATTACCACATTGGAAGTTTTTAGTGTGGCGCATAATAACTTGTCAGGTAACACACCCGAGAGAAAATATCAGTTTGGGACCTTTGATGAAAGCTGTTACGAAGGAAATCCTTTCTTGTGTGGACCTCCATTGCGAAACAATTGTAGTGAGGAAGCAGTGCCATCACAGCCAGTGCCATCACAACCAGTGCCATCACAGCCAGTGCCTTATGATGAACAAGGAGATGATGGTTTCATAGACATGGAGTTTTTCTACATCAATTTCGGTGTATGTTATACAGTTGTGGTGATGATAATTGTAGCAGTTCTTTACATCGATCCATATTGGCGACGCAGGTGGTCGTACTTCATCGAAGACTGCATAGATACTTGCTACTATTTTGTAGTGGCTAGTTTTTGCAAGTTCTCCAACTTGAGAAGGTGAATTTGTTACTGGGAAGACGATCGTTCCTAGTTTGTGATGATTGTTTGTCTTGTATGTCTAGCTATTGGGTGCTTAATTTGTAGTGTATTGTCTCTAAGTTTAACCTTTTTATTTGAAAAGTTATTTGGGCTCAATAAATAAGCTGGACTTGTCATTCCTGAACCATTAGGAAGGGAACTGATTTGGATTGGTATTGACTCGGCTGTGATTTTGATGGAAATTAAAAACTATAGCTTTTTAGAGCCCCAAGTGTACGGCCCCATCTCGTGGGAAAAATTGCATGATGACAATGGTATCACTGACCCATCTCGTGGTCGATAATTTGTTGCAATGTCATTTCCATCAAAATCCTTTTACACGAGCACACACACTCAATGATCACTTAATATCTTTATATTAGTTTTCAAGTTTTGAGATATAAGTTCATAGCTCTTAAAGACAAGAAATATACCACAAGATTTAAAACTATTTTATATTTCATTAAAATAAATAAATAAATTACTTATATTGTTACAATATTTTTTTTTAAGAGAATAAATTGATTTCATGTGTTAATAACATTTAAGGATTTCTTCCAATCAAATAATCAAATTTATTTTAATTAGAAAGTTTTCAATCAATAACAGCATTCCCAATTAAACCAAAGTATGTTCCACGAACCCATCTCGTGGAAAAAATGCATGATGGCAACGGTCTCAGGGACCAATGTGCAGATGGAAATGGTCTCACGAACTCATAAATGCTTACAGGGCAATGGTCTTATAGACTATCTCAGATGGCAAAAGTCTCACACTGTAAATTCCCATCCATCTTACTTGTTGGTTGTGTTACAAAAAGTAGACTCTTTAGAAAGAAAAAGAAGAAGACTTAAAATTTAAAAAGACACAAAAAATGACATTTCATAACAAAATTATGAATTTGAATAAAATTATGAAAATATTATGGACAATTTCGCAAAGTTTTTATAAACTCTGGTTGCTTTAAAATTTTAATTTGCGATATAAATATATATTAGGAGATTCCTCATAAAATTTTAATCTAATCCAGCAGTCGAATTGAGACATATAATTGATACCATAAAATTAGATTATATTTTTTTTATAAAAGCAAAACAAAATATTATTTGATCATAATAAAATGGCTGAAATATAACCAAAATATTCTAGTAAGAATTTAGGTGAAATTCATGAAACAAAATAAGATTATCAAGATGAAATATCTTCTAATTTATTCTGTTTTTTAAATTAAAATAAAATGTGCCTGTCATTCTAGACCTGACTTAATAAAATTAAAAATCATTGCTTTTAGAGAACAAGCATACGGCCCATCTCGTGGAAAAAATTGAATGATGACAATGGTATCACGTGGATAATTTGTGGCAATGTCCTCTCCATCAAAATCCTTTTTGTTTTGAAAAGTTATATATTCATGGCCGTCTTCGAGAAATCACATGAGAAACGCACAGTTTCGTTGATTAATCAAACAATTAATTAATAAATAGTAAAATGGTAAGACCAAGACTTGTGACTGTGACTGGCAATGACAGGTTTGGCCCTTCACATGACAGGATAAATTAAATTAATAAAAAGCTTGTTGACCAGCAATCACTCTCTGACAAAACTCGAAATTAACAAATCAAATGCAAACACACCACTCAAACTGGCAATGACATTTTCCCTTTTCTATGCGCACTGCCAAACAGTCCCTTTACATGTCATTTTCACCATCCCTCTCTTTTCCACGTGCTTTTCAGGATTCAAAATACCTGTTTAGGAATATCGATGAAAAATTAAATATAACCAGAAAACAAATACAGTAAAGCATTCCCAATTAAAACAAGTATTTCCACGAACCCATCTCGTGGAAAAAATGCATGATGGTTGGAAGAGGATGTCTCACGGCCTCTCCTCGAGAAAAAATGCATGATGGCAAAGGTCTCAGGGACCAATGTGCAGATGGAAGTGTTCTCATGGACCCATCTAGTAGAAAAATTGCTTGATAGGACCATCCCACTGGCCTTTGTCATGGAAAAAATGCATGATGGCAAAGGTCTCAGGACCAATGTGCAGATGGAAATGTTCTTATGGACCCATCTAGTAGAAAAATTGCTGGCCTTTATCATCGAAAAAATGCAGATGGCAATATATAATCTTACATACCCATCTTACACTGCAAATTTCTATCTATCTTACTTGTTGATTGTGTAAT
Organism: Populus simonii; assembly: GCA_007827005.2. NCBI lineage: Eukaryota > Viridiplantae > Streptophyta > Magnoliopsida > Malpighiales > Salicaceae > Populus > Populus simonii. The sequence goes on along the minus strand of CM017466.2, from coordinate 3,971,675 downwards.
AAAAAATAGACTCTTTAGAAAAAAAAAGAAAAAAAAACTCAATATCTTGACAATGACAAGAAGTCTTTTAAAAATAATATTATTTGTGGTTCATTTTATCAACGATAGTGGTTTGATTTTGCCATGGCCATCAAAATTAAAACATGATTTTCCACACGTTATTTTCATAAAGAAAGTAGCAGTCTTCTATATCCGTCATTGTCATGCAAAGTGAGATGCCTAGCGTTAACCTTTGATTCATATTTTTCCTTAAAAAAAACTGACACGGGTTCCTTTATAAGAAGGAATGCAAGTTTTTGGTTAATTACTTTTATGCAATTCAAAATTTTTTTTCTACAATGTGGTTTTAATCAGTGTTGTTAAATTTAATTCAAGCCTAATATTTTAATCTGGAATCTAACCCGATTTAGATTTAGAAAAAACCAAGTGAGAGTTAACCCAATAAAGCCTAATCGACTAGATAAATCAACTCACAACCTGGTCAACTCAGTCAAAAACTAATTTTACTTTTTTTAACTACACGATTTTGATTTTTCTAAAAAAAATCTTAAAATGATACAATCTTTTATTAACATCAGTCAATAAGCTAACTTGTTCGATCTATAACCCAAATCTTGATCCGAGTATTAAGCCAATCTATGACCTAAACCCTCATCTAGGTATTAAATCTAACCATGTTTAATAACTTTGGTTTCTTAAGAAAAATGTCATGTATAAAACATGTATTTGCATCCAAATTGAAACATTCATAAATTGATATAATAGTTATTAATATTTATTTTTAATATATATAAAATAAAAGATTTTAATAATTAATTAATATTGTTAAACCATGTATATATGTTTTTATAGTTTTTTTCTTCAATTTTATTTTTTAATATTGAGTTTGCTTATCCCGATCTCATGATCCAGGTCGTAGATTTGACGGGTTAACTATATATATATTTTTTAATATTGAGTTTGCTTATCTCGATCTCATGATTTAGGTCGTAGATTTGACGGGTTAACTATATATATATATATATATATATATATATATATATATATATATATATATATATATATATTACTTCCTCTTCTGTCTGTTTTATATTATTACTTCCTCTTCTGTCTGTTTTTCTTTTATGCTAGATAACCTCTAATTTTAGCTATAGTACCTTTCTATAATAATACTCGACTATTATAAAAAAGAAGAAGAACCAGAAGCAGAAATAACTTAGCGGCTTGACTGTTATGGGTAATGAGTTATTTAGTTGATTTTTAAAAATTTTAGGTAAAAATAATGATTTTAAGTTATAGTTTGTTTAAATGATGAATTTGAGTTAGAAATCTTGATATATCAATAGGTGATTTGTGAAAAATCTGGGTTTGAGGTTGAAGATGATAAAATTTCAGTTTAGTCCCTTAATTTATAAAAATTTAAATTAATTCCTAAACTTTAAAAAAATTACAGATTAGTCCATGCTGGACAATAAATGCCATAGCTTCTGGTGTTGCCTTTGACGCTGCCATTATAAGGCCTAAGCATACTAGCTAGACCCAGAAAATTAAATAATAAATCAAGAGGGTGAGCCTTTCCTTGACGAATATCCTCAATGGCCTCTGGGATCGAAGCAAATCCTCTGGCCACAATTTATTGTTAGCACGTGTTTGCAATTTACAACATATATTTTGATGAGCTACTTGTAGAGCAAGGCGCTGTTTTTGTTTCTAGCTTTAGGTGATTGCACCAAACATAGGCTGAACAAAAGAGACATACAGTGGTGGAGAAATTAGTTCCAGTTCCTTTCGATACATGTAACCAGTTTTGTATTTTGCTCACTTTTCAATTTGGTTTCGGTATCGTGTTTTGCAATGATTACTTACTGCTGGTGTTTTGAATTAACTAATCATTTTTTTCCCATATCTTTTTGTTGGAAGCTCCATTTGTATAGCATTCTTTTTTTTATTGTTTTTCTTATTATTGATGTATGTTTGACATTTTTAATATCTTAGAAGAGCACACAGAAAGGTTTATGAGGATTCCATCGGAGGCTACTGATTTTTTGCTCCCCATGAGAAGAGCATCATGCAACTTCTAACTGAGCATTGAATGTCATAATGAGAAAGATTGGCGGTCATTGCACACCCAGGAGAATGCTTTTTATTATTATTATTATCTTTCTTTCAAAAGATAAGGTAATTGGCTGTCGTGTGATTTTTATATGGCTTGTGTGTTTTGACTTTTAGCATTCTTTTAGATTGGCTTGTGGTGTTCCTCCAAGATTCTGCATAAGGAAATCACAAGGATATCACTGCATGGTTGTGTTTAAAAATCAAAATGGCACACAGCAAGTCAAGCATCCGCGTTCACGACCTTTCTTGGCAATATCCACTGTCTCATCAATTACTTAAGATTTGTGGAAGATATGAATGATACAAGAGATAAGAAAATGATTGCTATTATCGACAATTTCTCTTTTATATATATAGGCGGAGTTTGATGATTCTTTTCATTAGATAATCAATAATATTGTATATATTCTTTTTGGAGAAGTAACTCTCATTTTCACACCCCATTTTGCCACCCTGCTTTTTGGAGAAGTAACTCATTAGATAATCAATAAAGTTTCTTTTTGTATATAATGCTGTAGCCACACAATCCACAGGGATAAGATTTATAATTATTCCGTGTTTATTATTATTGATAATTTATGTATTTAATTATATATATGATAGTGAGATGATATCATACAAGTAGGCTCCTAAATGAAATTACATGGTCCAGGAATGTCATTACATTTTATAAGGATGAGTGTGATGTTCTGAAAATGAAAGAGAATAGAAAAAAGCAACATAGCCCTTTGAGGTTTAGAATTAATAGGTATAAATAAATAAGGAGTATTGTGGTAAATGAATCAAAATTAATAAGTATAAATATAAAAGAAAAGAAAGAGGGATCTGAAATTTAAGAGTGAGAGACGATAGGAGAGAAGAAAAGGGAAAGATGAAGAAGAGAAAAGAGGGAACGATAAAATGAAGGAGAAGAGAGTTAGAGAAAATAAGTTTAAAGATAAGATTTATGTTTTGATGTATATAAATGTGTCTTCTTTTAGTTTTAATTTTTTTTTGTTGAATATTAAGGTTTATAGATTTTATTTTGTGTTTGATTGATGAATTGATTTGAATGTTATGAGGTTGATTGCTATGGGTAATGAGTTATTTAGTTGATTTTTGAAGATTTTAGGTAAAGATGATGATTTTGAGTTATGGTTTTTTTAAATGATGAATTTGAGTTAAAAATCTTGACATATCAGTAGGTGATCCGTGGAAAATCTGGGTTTGAGGTTGAAGATGATGAAAGTTCAGTTTGGTCCCTCATATTTTTGAAAATTTCAGTTTAGTCCCCAAACTTTGGCAAAATTACAGATTGGTCCATGGGGCTTAATCCTAGATTCTGGACAGAATTAAAAATGAATTATGAGCAAAATTCCAGTATAGTTATGAATTTGTGATATTTTCATTTTGGTCCTCCAATTTGACCCCTAAAAATCTGCTAAAATTCCATATTGGTCCCTGAAGCATAATCCAAGATTCTGGACAGAATTAAAGATGAATTATGGGCAAAATTCCAGTATAGTTATGAATTTAGGACATTTTCATTTTGGTCCTCCAATTTGATAAAATTACAATTTGACCCTTAAAAATTTGCAAAAATTCCAGATAGGTCCCTAGTTGTAATATTATCCTTTTTAGATTGGTTTGATGAATAATTGAGAGTTATTTAGTGAATTATTATCAAGTTTTATAATTTATTTTCTTATGCAACCAATACTCACATAAATATGACCTCAAACTCACTATCCATCAATCTTATCAATAATATATTTAATCATTATATACATATATAAATATATGTCCATGCAACTATACCTAAGATTAAAGTTTTGCATCATGTAATTAATTACATTCCCAAAAAAAGAAAGAGATAACGTCTCTCTTGCAATCCAAAATTTATTTTTAATTGAAGTGCATAAAAATAAACATAGTTAAAGTTTTACAAAATAACAACCTATTATAAGAAACTAGGAAAGCTAGAGTTCGGTGTCAAAATAAGAGGAACCTGCAAGACATATAATTTTATAAAATTATTGGTTTTATCATAACTAATAAATTTTCTTATAGTTGCCTTTATCCCATGTTCTAAACCATTCTTTTAGTCTTTTACATTTTGTTATGTTTATTATTACTTTCAAACCCTGACCACTACATTTTGGTATTAAAGCTTATATATTGTCATATCATCTTTTCCACCCTAAAAGCATATATTTTATATGATACTTTTCTCCCTCCCTGAAAGCATAGCTTGTAATTAAGATATATTTTTCACTATCCTGGAGGCATAATACTTGTAATAGTCTTGCCTTGAAAGCATAATATGTATCATATCTTTCTCTTTCCTCGAAGGCATATAATAATCCTACCCGAAAGACATATAGATATAAACATCCTAACCTGATTTGATCTCAATTTTTCTGCCTTTGAATGCATTTTTCATTTAATATTGAATTTCCAATAACGAGCCCTTATATATAAACAATTCGCATTATAACATTTACAAGAATGACAAAAACATATAAAAAAGGTAAGGGTAGAGCCCTTACTTGAAGCTCATGTTGTGCATTTTACGGAGAAAACAATGCTAACTTTGAATATTTCTTTTTCAAATTTCATGGCTTGAGGTTTGTGGCATTCAAACTAGTGATCTCTAGAGAGCACTCTCAGGGCCTGACCAGTTGAGCTACACCCCTCATGGTTATTATCATTCTATTTACATTACACCGAAATAGTGTTGAGAGAGGGCCAAAATTGAATTGGAATATTATTCATATTAAATGGATGGTAGACTTTTAATTAGAATAATAAAGATTTCAATTGAATTGATTTTTAAATTTGAGATTTAATTGATGTTATGAATTTAAATTTTAATGGATTTGAGAATTCTCCAAAACTTGTTTAGTAGGTTGTGAAAACATAAAAGAGAAATTCTATGCAGTCGTAGTAGGCATAGAAAAAAGTAGAATGGTCAATGATAAGTAATAGTAGAGTTTAAATTTGCTAATTTACCTTCAAAAGATACAGTGTCACTGAGTCTTTGCAAAGACAGTTGTTTTAGAGAAGACAGTGCTCAAAAGCTTTGAAGGAAGTTTTCATCTAGAGAACAAAAATAATTAATTCTAAAAGCAAAAATAATTAATATTGTATGGATGGGCTCAAATATTATCTTCGCTACCAGGTAGGTAATGTGAATGTGTTACTAATTACCTCTTGAGGCTACCAATTTGTTAATATTGTTGCTGCTCAAACTCAAGGCCTCCAAGTTGCTAAAAGGTTCTTGATACTTATAAAAATATTATTAATTAATTAATTAATTACAAAACAAAAATTTTCTTTTGAAATTAAATTTAATAGAGAAAAAATAAGTATATAAAAAAACTAATATTTTAAATCTATTAACCCTTCCAATCTATTATAATCTAAATATAGTGATTTAAGAGATGAAAATCCCTCTATAAATAATAGAATACTGTTATCGAAACGATTAATTCTCATGTCAATATACTTCAAATTGCTCAATTTTTGTAACTCATAACCACCTATATAAATAAATAAATTAATTAAGACTTCATGTAAAAGAATAAAAAAAGATATTATTAGAGTAATTTAAATATGATTGATCAAGAGGCATTTAATTGCTACGGTGACTTCATATAAAGAGGTTGAAGCGATGAAAGTGTCAGTAAGAGGAGTAATTGTTCCAGTGATGATGATGTAATGATTGTAATAATATTGGTAATGTAATAATAAGGTGGTATGATTATTACTAAATATGTTTTCTATTTTCTTCGATGGAGAACCAATATGATACTAATTAAACTAATCAAGTTGTTGAAAAGGAAGAAACAAGGAGGCATTCTTTTTATAATGCTTTTAATCTGAATATCTTTTAGAAAAAATTTGGTTTTATTTTGTTTTGAATTTTTTTTTTAATTTTATATTTTATAATTTGAATTTTACATCAACTTTGATTCTCATTTACTTTTCTTTTATTTTTTTTAATTGAAATTTTTTATCTATTAGATTTGATTTTAATTCTTTTAATTGATATTTATTTTATTTAAAATAATTTATAAAATTATAATTTTTTTTTAATTTCATAATCTTTCAATTTTTTTATCTGTCATGTCAAGCTAACGAACCCATCCTTAGAGCATGTTTGGGAACGCGGTCCAACTCATGTTCCCAAACATTTTGAAATTTATTTTTTACTTAAAATTAATATTTTTTTAGTGTTTTTGGATCGTTTTGATGCGCAGATATCAAAAATGATTTAAAAAAATACAAAAACATCATCTTGATGCATTTCTAAGAGAAAAACACTTTAAACCGCAACCGCTACCACAATCCCAAACATGCCTAATTCTAAATAGGCCTTGAGCTTTATTAGGGCAGAAAATGAGCTGTCTAGCATTAACCTTTTAACAAACATAATTTCAATTCAAATTTCAAGATAAGTTAACTTGAAATTATGCAATTTAAATTTCAAATATAAATAAAAAAATAAGAGTTGAATCGATATAACCCGATCGATTCGATGGGCCCAAAGATTGTCTGGATGACTGGTAAAATGTAGTTTTACTTAAAAAAATTCAAGATGACATATTTTTTTAAAAAAATATTGAAACAATAACATATTAGATCGATCGACTCGGGTCAATCTGGGTTAACCTTGAAATCTGTGAACCGGATCATGAGACCATAATAACCCTAAATAAAACAAATTATGAATCTCAATTTTCAATAAACCTATTGTTGAATAATGAAATAAAAAAAAAATTCAATCTAAAAAAAGACACAAAAAATGACATTTCAAAACAAAATTATGAATTTGAATAAAACTATGAAAATGTCATCGGCAATCTTGCAAAGTCTTTCTAAACTTTGATTGCTCTAAAATTTTAATTTGTGATATAAATATATGTTAGGAGATTTCTCATAAAATTTAACTTTAATCCAACTGTCGGATTGAGAGACATGACTGATACTGTAAAACTAAATTATATTTTAATTTTTTATAAAAGCAAAACAAAATATCATTTGGCCATTACAGGATAGCTAGAATATAACCTAAACATTCCAGCCAATATTTAGGTGAAATTCATATAAGAAGATAAGATTTTAAGCGAGATGAAATATCTTCAAATTTATTATTTTATTTTTTAAATTGAAATAAAATATACCTGCCATTCTAGATGTGACATAATGAAATTAAAACCATAGCTTTTAGAGCCCCAAGCGTACGGCCCCATCTCGTGGGAAAAATTGCATGATGACAATGGTATCACTGACCCATCTAGTGGTGGATAATTTGGTGCAATATCCTGATCTCCATCAAAATCCTTTTTGTTTTGAAAAGGATTATATAGACACACACACTCAATGATCACTTAATATCTTTATATTAGTTTTCAAGTTTTGAAATATAAGTTCATAGCTCTTAAAGACAAGAAATATACCACAAGATTTAAAACTATTTTATATTTCATTAAAATAAATAAATAAATTACTTATATGGTTAGAATAACAGCATTCCCAATTAAACAAAAGTTTTTCCACGAACCCATCTTGTGGAAAAATGCATGATGGCAACGGTCTCAGGGACCAATGTGCAAATGGAAATGGTCTAACGAACTTGTAAATGCATTTATAGTGATATTTTCACTGTTAGAGACATACAGTAGTTTAGGGAGTTTTATCTGGTGTTGCCTTCGACGCAGAAGACATTATAAGGGACCCCCTCATTTTCTCTTAATTTCTTCATCATCAACAACAATTACTAAATGCAAAGAATCATCACACATTAGTAACATAAAGCCTTTGAAGTAATGATGTAAGGCCTAAGCATACTAGCTAGACCCAGAAAATTAAATAATAAATCAAGAGGGTGAGCCTTTCCTTGACGAATATCCTCAATGGCCTCTGGGATCGAAGCAAATCCTCTGGCCACAATTTATTGTTAGCACGTGTTTGCAATTTACAACATATATTTTGATGAGCTACTTGTAGAGTATGGCGCTGTTTGTGTTTGTTGCTTTAGGTGATTGCACCAAACATAGACTGAACAAAAGGGACATACAGTGGTGGAGAAATTGGTTCCAGTTCCTTTTGATACATGCAACCAGTTTTGTATTCTTGCTCACTTTTCAATTTGGTTTCGGTATCGTGTTTTGTAATTATTACTTACTGCTGGTGTTTTGAATTGACTAATCATTTTTTTCCTCCAACTTCCCATATCTTTTTGTTGGAAGCTCCATTTGTATAGCATTCTATTTTTATTTTTTTTTGCAAAGAAAAACCTCGTTTTGCGTAACTGTTCCTATGCCTTTTTATTATTGATGTATGTTTGACATTTTTAATATCTTAGAAGAGCATAGAGAAAGGCTTATGAGGATTCCATGAGAAGAGCATCATGGAGCTTCTAACTGATCATTGAATGTCAAAATGAGAAAGATTGGCGGTCATTGCACACCCAAGAGAATGCCTTTTTTTTATTATTATCTTTTTTTTCACAAGATAAGGTAATTAGCTGTCGTGTGATTTTTATATGGCTTGTGTGTTTTGACTTTTAGCATTCTTTTAGATTGGCTTGTGGTGTTCCTCCAAGATTCTGCATAAGGAAATCACAAGGATAACACTGCATGGTTGTGTTAATGCCACGCAGCAAGTCAAGCATCCGAGTTCACGACCTTTCTTGGCAATATCCACTGTCTCATCAATTACTTAAGATTTGTGGAAGATATGACAAAGAGATAAGAAAATGATTGCTATTATGGACAATTTCTCATATATATATATATATATATATATATATATATATATATATATATATATATATATATATAGGCGGAGTTTCATGAATCCTTTCCATTAGATATTCAATAATATATATATTCTTTTTGGAGAAGTAACTCATCAATAAAGTTTCTTTTTGTTCATTTACCACTAGTTTACACTTCAATCAAAAACTAAATTTACTTTTACTACTATTTTAATTTTTTTAAAATATTTTTATATTGGTTAATGATTTTTGCTCCCCATGAGAAGAGCATCATGCAACTTCTAATTAACTGAGCATTGAATGTCATAATGGGAAAGATTGGCAGTCACTTAAAAAAGATAGTCCGGACTTTTGGAAAAAATATAATTTTACTTAAAAAAGTTCAAGATGACATATTTTTTTAAGAAAATATTGAGATAACAACATATTGGATCAACTCGGATCAATCTGGATTAACCTTTTAAATCCATGACCTGGATCATGAAACCATAATAACTCAAAATTAAAACAAATTATTAATCTCAATTTTCAAAAAACCTATTATTGAATTATGAAATTGAAAAAAAAATCAATCTAAAAACGACAAAAAATGACATTTCAAAACAAAATTATGAATTTGAATAAAATTACAAAAATATCATCAGCAATCTCGTAAAGTCTTTCTAAAATCTGATTGTCCTAAAATTTTAAGTTGTGACATAAATATATATCAGGAGATTTTTCATAAAATTTTATTTTGATTCAACAGTTAAATTGATAAATATAATTTATAACGTATAACTAAACTATATTTTTTTTATAAAAGCAAAACATAACATTATTTAGTCATAACAGCATTCCCAATTAAACCAAAGTTTTTCCACGAACCTATCTCGTGGAAAAAATGCATGATGGTTGGAAGAGGTCTCACGGCCTCTCCTCGAGGAAAAATGCATGATGGCAACGGTCTCAGGGACCAATGTGCAGATGGAAATCGTCTCACGAACTCATAAATGCATGATGGAAATGGTCTCCCAGACTCATAAATGCATGATGGAAATGGTCTCCGGGACTCATAAATGATTGTCTGTCGAACCCATCTTGAGGAAAAAACATGCATAACGGCAAAATACTTATAAAATACTTATTTCGTGTACTCTTGCTATAGGAGGGTTGCCACCATTTATAGTGATATTTTCACTGTTAGAGACATACAGTAGTTTAGGCAATTTTATCAAGGAAAGAAGATATTTTCGGAGTATAACATTTATAGTGATGCTTTTATGCAATTCAATTTTTTCTACTTTTTTTTTTTAGATGAAAATGACTTTCTTAGGCTAGTTGTAGTATGTAGAATTTTTTTAATAAAAAATTAGAAATATAATTGGCATCCTAGTAAATACCTTCACAAATTAATATAATAGGTTTTAATATATATAAAATGAAAGATATTAAGAGTTGATTAATATTGTTAAGCCATATATGTTTATAAGAGTCATTTCTTTTAAACCACATGATATGTTTACATATTTGCAATATGTACGTATTTTGAATTTAATATTAGTAATTATAAAATTTATATAATTAATAAAAACTGCTCCATTTTTGTTCTCTCGTTTTTCTTTCACTATTGTTCCTTTTTCTTCTTCTTTTGAACTGTCTTGTCTCTTTTTCTTTTATGTTTTCCATCTTTCAATCCTTCAAGATTCAAAACACGAAGCAATTTATGTTAGGAATATTGATGAAAAATTAAATATAACCAGAAAACAAATACAAAAAAAATAATATTCTTGTAGAAAGAATATCATTAATTTGTGGTTTTATCAACGATACTCTTTGATTTTGCCATCACCATCAAAATTAAGGCATTATTTTCATATAATACAAGTTTTTTGTTGATTACTTTTATGCAATTCAATTTTTTTTCCTATAATGTGGTTTTAATCAGTGTTATTAAATTTAATTTAAGCCTAACAACGTTATTAAATTATGAAGTACTGCAACAATTTTTTTATTTTATTTTTTTATAAATTGGATAATTAGTAACCAAAATATAATTAAATGCAAATAGACTAAGTGCTAAACAATAAAATAAAATAATATTCAAATCCAAGAATATTCCAAAAAGAAATAAAATAATATTCAAATCCAAGAATATTCCAAAAAAATAAAATAATATTCAAATCTCAAAACATAAAAACCTAAATTATGACGAGAGAAGTACAATTATAAAGTCAAAAAGATCTTACGCGGAATCACACATGAATGTCGATAACAATTGTGAAGTACTGCAACAATATATTTTTTTTATATATAAATTGGATAATTAGTAACCAAAATATAATTAAATGCATATAGATTAAGTGCTAAACAAAATAAAATAATATTCAAATCCAAGAATATTTCAAAAAGAAATAAAATAATATTCAAATCTCAAAACATGTAACCCTAAATTATGACAAGAGAAGTATAATTATAAAGTAAAAAAGATCTTACGTGGAATATCACAAGAATATCATAACAATGTTGAAGTACTACAAAAATATTTTATTTATATAAATTGGATAATTAATAACCAAAATATAATTTAATGCAAATAGACTGAGTGCAAAACAATAAATTAAAATAATATTCAAATCCTAGAATATTCTAAAAAAAAAAAAATACTATTCAAATCTCAAAACATGGAACCCTAAATTATGATGAGAGAAGTACAATTATAAAGTCAAAAAAATCTTTCGGGGAATCACACACGAATGCTTGCAACATTTTTTTTTATATATATAAATTGGATAATTAATAACCAAAATATAATTAAATACAAATAGACTAATGGCCGAACTGAACAATAAAATAAAGGCCGAAGTGTCAGACTTTGGCACTTCTAGGTTAATTCCGTTGGATCATGTTGAATTGTCAACAATGGTGCAAGGTACTCTAGGATACTTAGACCCTGAGTACTTGCACACAAGCCAACTGACGGACAAAAGTGATGTTTACAGTTATGGACAGTGGCGGAGCCACAGAGGGACGAATGGGGGCAATTGCCCCCTTAATTGTTTTTTTTTTTATTAAAATATTAATATATTAGTTTAGGGAATTAATTGTTACTGCAGGGAAAGAAAAAGGAAAGTTGATATTATTTATAATTGTTGACTTATATATTAATATAATATAATATATATATATACATAGCTCTTTCCACGGAAATTTTTCTTTTTTCCCTTTTCTTTCTATATTAAATCATTAGTACCAGCTTAAAAATATAAAATCCCTGACTAACAGAGTATATTTTTTGTTCCTGCCTTTCTTTTCATGAGCTGCTGTGTTTGCTTTACTCTTTTCATTAGCTGTTGTTTTCTACGTCTCTGGTATGTAAATTTCTCATAAAATATAATTAAGTAATTAATTTTTTTTGTTTTTTGTTTTATATTTTAGGTAAATTTTTTTTATTTTTTTTATTTCATTGTTTAATTTTAATTTTTTTATTTTATAATTAGTTATTAAAAATATTAGGGTTTATGATAATTTAGGGGTTTTGATATGAATATGTTCCAATATGTTCAAAATAAATATTTAAATCTATCAATTTAATCAATTAAATGTTTCTTTTCTTATTATAAAGGAATAAATTAATATTCATGCAAAACCACTATTATTGACATCTCTTGCATTGGTAGAGTAGTTTATTGAAATTTAATATTTTCACATGACTTGTTTGTAAGTAAAATATCAAATAGAAAGCATGTTTTTCAAGAATTGTTCCTCTTACACATACACGAGGCATTGCTCCTCAATTAAATATCTAGAAATGATTAAGTATAATTTAATCAATATACTTATTATATGCATATAGATATGAATTGAAATAGGTTTTGATTTTGATGAATTGATGTGTATTTTGCTATAAATTTCATATAGAAGATTTAGAATTATTGTGTAACTCAACTGGTTTTTATTTAACAGTAAATTATTGTGTAGTTGTGTTAATTATTATGTAGACACTAATGATGATAAAAAAATCCAGCAGGTTTATATTAAATTAACATGTCACTAGACAAGTATTTCAAGCGTAAATCCCTTGAGGATGAAGAGTCAATCAAAGCTTCAAGTCATGTAACTCAATCAAGTTCAAAGAAAAGTCATATTGAAATCAACCCCGACACTCTCCTTACTGACCCTGGTTTAAGAAGACCAATTTATGAATACCATATAAATGATAGGGATGCAATCCGAAGAGCTTATCTACAAAAAGGTCCTTGTCAACCTTCACACTGTGATTTTCCTCAAAAACAATTTGGGAATATATCAACACTACGACGCTTTAATCCGGCTTGGTTTGGTGCATACCCAACATGGTTAGAGTACAGCATAGCCAAAGATGCTGCCTTTTGCTTGTATTGTTATCTCTTCAAGTCAAAAGGAGGTGTTGATTCGTTTGTGGGTGAAGGGTTTTCAAATTGGAAAAAAAAGAAAAGATTTGATCTTCATATTGGAAAGTCTAATAGTTGTCACAATGCAGCTCGGATAAAATGTGAGAATTTGATGAATGAAAAACAAAGTATCATGACTTTGTTTTCTGAGAAGACAGTAAAGAGTCAAAGTGATTATCGAACTCGATTGAATGCTTCAATAGAGTGTGCTCGTTTTTTGTTGCACCAAGGACTTCCATTTCATGGCCATGATGAATGTAAATGTTCAAGCAACCAAGGAAATTATCTAGAGCTCTTGCATTTTCTTTCCAGAAATAATGAAGCTATTAAAAGAGTTACTTTCAGCGAAGCTCCTAGACATAACAAATTGACTTCTCCAGATATTCAAAAAGACATTACTCAAGCTGCTGCAGAGGAGATTACAAATGTGATTATCAAAGATCTAGGTGACTCATTATTTTCAATTTTAATTGATGAGTCACGTGACATATCAATCAAGGAACAAATGGTTGTTGTTCTACGATATGTAGACAACAATGGACATATAATTGAACGTTTTCTTGGCATTCAACATGTGCGAGATACAACTGCTAGTTCACTCAAGGCAGCTATTGAAGCTTTGTTTTCTAAACATGGGCTAAGCATATCAAGATTGCGTGGTCAGGGATATGATGGAGCTAGTAACATGCGAGGTGAATTCAATGGCTTGAAAGCACTTATTCTAAATAGCAATCCAAGTGCATATTATGTACATTGTTTTGCTCACAGACTTCAATTGACTCTTGTGGTTGTTACAAAGAAGCATAATGAAGTTGGAGATGTCTTTAATTTTATTTCTAGCATTATAAACATAGTTGGAGCATCATGTAAAAGGATGGAGGTGATTAGAGAAAAACAATATGCTAGAATTATTGAAGGACTTGAAAATGGAGAAATTTCTAGTAGACGAGGCTTGAATCAAGAAACTTCTCTTAGAAGGTATGGTAATACTCGTTGGGGCTCCCATTATGTTACAATTATTCGTTTACTTGCAATGTTTTCATCAGTTCTTGATGTGCTTGAGATTATAAGGGAGGATGGGATGAACTCATAACAGAGAACAGAAGCAGTCGTTTTGACAAATATTATGGAATCATTTAATTTTGTATTCATGCTTCATTGTTTGAGAAGGATACTAGCAGTTACTAATGAGTTCTCACAAGCATTATAAAGAAAAGATCAAGACATAGAAAATGCTATGAGTTTATTGAACACATCAAAGGAACGATTCAAAATGATGAGAGAGAATGATTGGGAATCTTTACTGGAAGAAGTGTCATCTTTTTGCATCAAACATGATATTGATATTCTAAACATGGATGATGAGTACAAGCTTCGTGGGCGTTCAAGGCGAAAATCTCAAGGGATTACAAACCTACACCATTTCTGTTATGAATTGTTTAACAATATCATTGACATGCAACTTACTGAGTTGGATGATCGTTTTACTGAGATGAGTACAGAGTTACTTCTTTGTGTGGCATGTTTAAACCCAAGTGACTCTTTCTCTACTTTCAACAAATGAAAGCTTCTTCGCCTTGCTCTTTTTTATCCCAGTGAATTCTCTATAGTGGACCTTATGGTACTTGGTGACCAACTTGATACGTATATTATTGATCTACGTGGTGATGATGAGTTCTCTGATATTGAAGGTATTGCTAGTCTTGCAGAGAAAATGGTGAAAACAAAGAAGAATTTGATATTTCCATTAGTATATATGCTTATCAAATTGTCATTACTTCTACCAGTTGCAACTGCTACAGTGGAGAGAGTTTTTTCTGCTATGCATATTGTCAAGAGTAGATTGCGAAATAGGATGGGAGATAAGTGGATGAATGATAGTTTGGTTGTATACATTGAGAAAGATATCTTCGATAAGATTGATAATGAAGCTATTATGAAGCGGTTTCAAAATATGAAAACTCGAAGAGAACAATTATAATGTAAGTTTTTTTAGTTTAAAAGTATTTTTAAATTAATTTTACTTGATATGAATTAGTATATATGTTTTGAATTGATTTCTAATGTATATCTATATAATATATTATTAGTTAATAATTTGCCCCCTCATTAAAAAAACTCTGGCTCCGCCACTGGTTATGGAGTGGTTCTTGTGGAACTACTAACTGGGATGAAGGCAATTTCCTTCGATAAGCCTGAGGGCCTTTAAGTGCTAAACAATAAAATAAAATAATATTCAAATCCAAGAATATTCCAAAAAAAAAATATTCAAATCCAAGAATATTCCAAAAAAAAAAAAATAATATTCAAATATCAAAACATGACCCTGCACAAGATATGCAGATAAAGTCATGGAAATTAAATGGCCAAAGTGTAGTATAAATAGGACCTCTATGGTTGCCCAAAGGCACATAACAAACAACAATATTCTACGTAGTAGTTCATAGAATTATCTAAGATGATGATGAAAAGAATGGGGGCTTGGATGTTGCTAGCATTATTGACTTTGGTTGGCGAATGGTCTGGTCGTTGTTATGGTTGTTTGGAGGAAGAGAGGATTGGTCTCTTGGAGATCCAATCTTTGATCGACCCACATGGTGTTTTCTTGGGAGATTGGGTGGACAACAATAGTAATTGTTGTGAGTGGCGTAGGATCGAGTGTGATGACACTACAAGGCGAGTGATCCAACTCTCTCTTGGTGGAGCAAGGGATTTGAGCTTGGGCGATTGGGTTCTCAACGCATCTTTATTTCGGCCTTTCAAAGAATTGCAAAGTCTTGATTTGGGATATAATGGATTGGTTGGTTGCTTGGAGAATGAAGGTTAGTTCAATGTTTGGCACTTAATTATAATCATAAAATAAATGAAGGTTGGTTGGTGTTTAATGTCAATTATCTTGCTTTGATGATTCTCTTCCAGGCTTCGAAGTCCTATCATCAAAACTGAGGAATCTTGACCTCCGTTATAACCGATTTAATAAAAATGATAAAAGCATTGTGTCATGTTTCAATGGTAACCTTTCCACTCTCGAGTCTTTGGATCTATCATATAATGAGTTGACAGCTGGATCAGGAGGTAGCTTCTATGGTAACCTTTTAATTATTTAGCTTCGAAACCTTTTCTTTTCTCCTTCTCATATCATTTTTTTCTACGCATTTAATTATTTCCTTCCAATATGCTCTTGAGGAACATCATGCAGGTCTCAAAGTCTTGTCATCAAGGTTGAAAAAGCTGGAGAACCTTCATCTAAGTTCGAATCAATACAACGATAGCATTTTTCCATCTCTAACTGGATTTTCATCCCTCAAGTCTTTGGATCTGTCGTACAATAATGAGTTGACAGGATCAAGTATAATACACAGTTTCTACCTACCTAAATGCTTCACATGACATTCTCTTAATTATATTGTTTCTTTATCAACAAAAATGAGGACGACTTAATTTATATCTACGTAAAGAGGCACTTGGAATTAGGTCCAAGAGGCATTTATTTTATTCTTATTTTGGCCCTTTTATGCCAAAAGTGTTGTAATATTTAGATTAAATTAGTAATCAGAAGTTCACTTCAAAACTCGCCTTTAAATACATATTTTATATTTATCTTTTTAAATAAATATATTTTTATATATGTTTTTTCTGTCTTGAGATACTTGGTCAAACACAACTCTAAGTTTTTATTTTTTTTTAATGCATTTGAGTTTTAATGGGTTTTGAATAACATAATAAGAAGCTCTCTCCTAGAATATTATAATTATTAAAATTGTAATTATTAAAACTTGGATCTTAACATCAATTCAAAAAAGACTATCCAATACAAATCACTCGTGTTTTATCAATAAAGAGAACAACATAAAACCCACATATTTGATATTTAATTCTTGTTCGTAGCCATTTATTATTTCCTCTCTTTTTAACCATGGTTTTATATTATTTTGGACCTTTTTTTAATCAAAATATTATTCTGCGGTGGAGGATATATTGCCTTATGGTCGTGGTGAATGGTGAAATATTTGGACTTTGAGAAATAAAACGTGAAAAAGTTTATAATTCTTTAATGCCATGGATAAAACAGAGGCAGTTAGGAACAAATTATAATTACTAAATTAGTGACAACTAAGCATCTTACTAACTAAGATTTCAACTTGCCATGGATTAATATTCATGTAGTTTTTCAAACTATCATAACTAATTAATTAGTTTTAATTACCGATGAGATCTTAATTATAAGTTTCTTTATCTTGTTTTGTAAGTCTATCAATAACTTAGCTTCCATCTTTTTATGTATAATTTGAGAATCATTTATCAAATGAACAACAGCATCTCATCAATTCTAATTATCTTTAGTTTCTATCTATTATGCATATCGTGATTATGACTTACTCTCAGAAACAACTCTCTTGCAGGTTTTGAGATCATATCATCACATTTGGGGAAACTCGAGAACCTGGACCTGAGCTATAATATATTCAATGACAGCATTTTCTCACATCTGCGTGGACTTTCTTCTCTCAAGTCTTTAAATTTATCAGGCAATATGTTGCTAGGATCAACGACTGTCAATGGTAAAGTTGTGAAATCTCTGGATTTTTCATGCAATTTGTTGTTTATATCCAAAAATCATCTCACTACAAAAGTATCAATTCTTTATCATAGGTTTAAGAACTCGATCAAGATAACACTTAATTTCACTACTTACTTGATTGCCTGTTTTCAATTCTACACATCATAGGTTTAAGGACGCTGGAATTCCTGCAGTCATTGCCAATATCCCTGAAGACCCTTTCTCTCAAGGATACTAATTTAAGTCAAGGTTAATCATAGTTTAGTTTCTTAAAATCATAATTAATAACATTGAATGGAATGACCATTCTCTACCACCACTATTTTCATCATATCTTTCTTCTTCTTCTTCTTCTTCTCACAGGGACTTTCTTCAATTCTAGCACCCTTGAAGAATTGCATCTAGATAATACTTCTCTCCCAATAAACTTTCTCCAGAACACTGGAGCATTGCCTGCTCTTAAAGTTTTGTCTGTTGCTGAATGCGACCTCCATGGCAACCTAGCCGCTCAAGGTAAATTAACAACTCTCCATCCGCCTATAATTACATCATCAA
The DNA here is from genome assembly GCA_007827005.2 of Populus simonii. Classification (NCBI taxonomy): domain Eukaryota; kingdom Viridiplantae; phylum Streptophyta; class Magnoliopsida; order Malpighiales; family Salicaceae; genus Populus; species Populus simonii. The sequence continues at coordinate 3,953,269 of CM017466.2, read as the reverse complement.
TAAAAGATTCTTTCAACATTGTTTTGACTATTTCGAGATAAATTGTACAGGTTGGTGTGAATTGAAGAATCTGAAGCAATTAGATCTCGCTAGAAATAATTTTGGAGGTTCACTCCCAGATTGTTTGGGGAACTTGTCATCTCTACAACTATTAGATGTTTCTGAAAACCAGTTTACTGGAAATATTGTCTCCGGTCCTCTTACCAACCTCGTATCCCTTGAATTCCTCTCACTATCAAATAACCTCTTTGAAGTTCCCACTTCAATGAAGCCTTTTATGAACCACTCAAGCCTCAAGTTCTTCTCCAGTGAGAACAACAGACTTGTAACAGAACCTGCTGCCTTTGATAATTTGATTCCAAAGTTCCAACTGGTCTATTTCTGCTTGTCAAAAACAACAGAAGCACTCAATGTAGATATTCCTGACTTCCTCTATTACCAATACGACTTAAGATTCCTTGATCTCTCCCACAACAACATCACCGGAATGTTTCCATCGTGGTTTCTTAAGAACAATACACGATTGGAGCATCTATTTTTGAGCGAGAACTCCTTTGTTGGTGCTTTGCAGTTGCAAGATCACCCATATCCATATATGACTGAATTAGATATATCCAACAACAACATGAATGGTCAAATTCCAAAAAATATTTGTTTGATCTTTCCAAATCTAGACACCTTAAGGATGGTTAAGAATGAATTCACAGGTTGTATTCCTTCTTGTTTAGGTAATATTAGCTCTCTTTTAGTTTTAGATTTATCCAACAATCAATTGTCTACAGTAAAACTAGAACAACTAACAACAATATGGTTTCTCAAGCTGTCAAACAACAATTTGGGTGGGCAATTACCGACCTTGGTGTTCAATTCTTCTAGCTCGACTTTTCTCTACCTAAGTGGTAACAACTTTTGGGGTCAGATATCAGATTTTCCATTAAATGGGTGGAAAATGCTCAGAGCATTGGATTTGAGTAACAATCACTTTTCAGGCACGCTTCCAAGGTTCTTTGTAAATTCTACACTCCTTAGGGCAATTGATTTGTCCAAAAACCATTTTAAAGGTCCGATCCCAAAAGACTTTTGTAAGCTTGGTCGGCTTCATTATTTGGACCTTTCTAAGAACAACTTGTCTGGATATATACCATCTTGTTTCAGTCCAGCACCTCTAACCCATGTGCATCTATCCAAAAATAGATTGAGCGGTCCATTAACATATGGATTTTTTAACAGCTCTTACCTGATTACGATGGATCTTAGAGACAACAGCTTCACCAGCTCTATTCCAAATTGGATTGGCAATCATTCATCATTGAGTGTTCTTCTTCTGAGGGCTAATCACTTTGATGGTGAGCTCCCTGTTCAGTTATGCTTGTTAGATCAATTAAGCATTTTGGATGTTTCACAAAACCAGCTCTCTGGTCCACTACCCTCCTGTTTGGGCAATCTTACTTTAAAGGAAAATTCCCAGAAAGCGTTGGCGTATCCCGGAGGTTATCTTCTAACAGGGTCCATAGAAAAAGCTTATTATGAAACAATGGGTCCCCCACTAGTGGATAGTATTTTCAACTTGGAAAATGATGTTTGGTTTAACTTTACAGAAGAAGTGATGGAATTTACAACTAAAAATATGCATTATGGTTACAAGGGGAAAATTCTCAGCTACATGTCTGGTATTGATCTCTCCAATAACAACTTCGGAGGAGCAATCCCACCAGAATTTGGAAACTTAAGTGAGATACTGTCATTAAACTTATCACACAACAATCTCACTGGATCTATCCCTGCAACATTCTCAAATCTAAAGCAGATTGAGAGTTTGGATGTTTCTTACAACAACTTGAATGGTGTCATCCCTCCACAACTTACTGGAATTACCACACTGGAAGTTTTTAGTGTGGCGCACAATAACTTGTCAGGTAGGACACCCGAGAGAAAATATCAGTTTGGGACCTTCGATGAAAGCTCTTACGAAGGAAATCAATTCTTGTGTGGACCTCCATTACGAAACAATTGTACTGAGGAAGCAGTGTTGTCGCAGCCAGTGCCTGATGATGAACAAGGAGATGATGGTTTCATTGACATGGAGTTCTTCTACATCAGTTTCGGTGTATGTTACACAATTGTGGTGATGACGATTGCAGCAGTTCTCTACATCAATCCATATTGGCGAGGCAGGTGGTTGTACTTCATTGAAGACTGCATAGATACTTGCTACTATTTTGTGGTGGCTAGTTTTCGCAAGTTCTCCAACTTCAGAGGATGAATTTGTTATGATTGTATATCTAGCTATTGGGTGCTTCATTTGTAGTGTATCTCTAAGCTCAGCCTTTCTATTTGATTAGTTATGTGGGCTAAATATATAAGCTGGACTTGTCATTCCTGAACCATTAGGAAGGGAACTGATTTGGATTGGTCATTGACTCGGATGTGATGACTCTTTCAACTCTCAAGACTTGTCCGAAAATAAATTGCCAAAACCACTACTAAGTAGAAACAAAATATTCTATGCCTGTGTGACAACACTTACATTTGCCTTTGTTTCAAGGGCGACCTTCTTCAACAGCCTTCCTGGCCGTTTCTAGTAGCTTCTTAGCTCTGCTCCTCATTTCCTCTGATTCTTCACCCATCATAATTTGACTTCTCTACAGCTTCACTTTTAACATGATCTCCATGTATTCTAGGCCATTCCTTAACTCTAGTCACCAACTTTTCATTATAAAATTGCTCAGCAATTATTGGCCTTATGCCTTCAAGAGTTGAGTTCCATCCTCAATGAGTCACAAATCCACCTATTGCTACATGATCAAGAATCAAACCTTGGGAAAAGAGTGTCTTGGGAACTTACAGTAGATTTCATTGGAACTCTTGTCTCAAGACAGTAGCATAGCTTCTTTAATCTCTGTTTCTAATCGGAACAGGGGAGCAATGAGAAGCCTGGAGTGGTCGCAGATTGTCTTTCTTTGGCTCATGAGGCTGCTTGTCGCGCTGAAGATTTGCCCGCAGCTTGTAGGAATCAAACCAAAGCCCCTTTTAAGAAAATTTAATGACCAAAAGGAAGAAAATCATAAAAATCTGCCTTGTGTTTAAAAAAAATCTAGTTAGATCAAAGGAGAAGATATATTATATATTCATAAAAAGCTTAAAGTAGATAAACATCAAACATTGATTAAACATCTAACAATGCAAGTAGCAAGGTAAAAGTGCTGCGCATATCAACCAGGACTTGTTATGAAGGAATAAATATTTTGGTGCTTCAAGGGTGGTTTTTCTTTAATTTATGTGGAACCCATTAGTAGAAAAGCAAGCTATGAAGGCTAGGCTAAGAGAAAATTGTCTACATTTACCATCTCATTATATCAGGGACAATGAAAGAGGAAAAACATTTTCGCCAAGTCGAGAAAGAGCAAATGTAAAAGCTGATGTTGGATTGCGCAAACATAAATGGATTGAATTGATTTTCATGGGACTGCAATTGAGGAACTGGAGGCTGGGGAAGTTGTCCTAGCTGTAGATTAGGAATAGGCCTCCTGAATCTGCTTGGGTTTAGAAAACTTATAATCTGCTTCTCATAGGAACCCAATTTCTCCTTGAAACTGGGTGTTGTGATGTTTTTAGAGACCTGTAAGAATGTTATCAAGCGCTCCAACATGGCCTTGAATACCTCCAGCTTTTCAAGCTGTTCTGACTTCGGTTGTTGCGGATGAGAGTCAAGCTGGAAAGCAAAGTTAACATACACGAGAATTAAAAATTGCATTGATCCTTTGTAGCAAAACATTAGTGAAAAAAAATGTTTCTATTCAAATTCTTCTGTTGTGGGGCAGTTGGGGGGAGGGGTAGGTGATTAGTGCAGATGATACAGTGACAGGCAATGCTGATGAGGAAAACAAATTAATACAAAAGCTCAACATGGGGAAATTGCAGATAATCATGCATGGGCAGATAATCTGCAAGAAATTGCAGAGACAATTTACCTGCTGTAACTTGGCAGCAATTCTCTGGTACATTTCATTTATTTCATGGAAATAAGTCTCCTTCATGACTTTGATCTAGGAAGTACAAATAACCAGCAAAACATTATCAGTCAATGCTTGATTTCTTCAGGTGCCAGTCAGAAAGAAAGTAACACAAACAAACTTAAGGGAATTGATAAAAATAAAATAACAAAAAAAGGGCAGAGGACATCATATATTAGTTGAGATAAAAATAGCAGAGTGGAATTAATGCTGGAAACTCAAGAGGATGTCGATATTGATGGAATGGAAAGATGCAAAGGGCTGTTTAAGAACACCTTTAGACAAGATTCAGGGGTTGGTTAAGTTCAGTTACTTTGTCTCCCTGCAAACTACTCATCATTGTTTTCTGCTGTCATAGCTCAAGTCAATGGATTTCACAACTTTAGCAACGCTTCTTATCAAATATGCAGTTATGACATGAGACATTCAGAATTTCAACCTCATTTTCTATAAAATTCAAATATGGTCATGATTCAATGGAATAAGTCCCACTTATTTTCTTTTCCTTCCATTGTCACATGTTTCAGAACAAGTTGATTGCAATCGTGCAAATAACTCTTCACTTAACCAAAGATAAACTTTAAGTCATTCAGAAATAGTGCACTCTTATTTCTAATTCTGTCTAATAGGACAATAGGACTCGTTGGAAATAAATAATAATTCACCATACAACAAATATAGGGGGGAAAATCGAAAGGGAGAGGTTTGCAATAAAAAACTGCCGTGCCAGAACCAAGAAAGCAATCCTCTTGACCTACAAATCTGAATATTTTTACCTTCATTCATCTTATCAATGATTAATCATTTCTTAGTTGCTGCAATCATGGAACTTACAATGCTTCCTAACTAATCCCAACCATAGCTGAATAAAATTCCTTGGACCAATCCCAGGAAACCTTTTCCATTGAAATCTTGCAAGACTATGGCATCCATGAACTCCATGTAATGAACAGTAAATCACAGAAATTACCTTCTGATAGATCTCTCCTCTTGCCAATCAGAGCTTTTTGCATGTCCAGTCTGTGCTGTAGAATCTAGGGATGCTACAAAAATTTCAATGCAGGCAACAAAAGATTAGAATTCATGTATTTTTGTGTGTTTTACATATACAACGGTATTTCTGTAATTATCACATTTGCTGAAAATTATGGAATATTGCAAGTCTCAGTTTTATTTTCCATTTAGTATTTTATTATCCCAAAGTATAGCGAGCTTCATTAGGTTTTTCCTATTCTAGATAGGACTATTAGTATTTTCCTATATAGGAATACAAGTCCTTTTTGTATTAGGAACTTCATCTAAATGTTATATAATCATTCAAACAGATGGAGAGACCCTATAAATTCAGAATGAGAGGGTGAACAGCACAATCACTCCTCCTCCTCCTCATTTTTTTTAAACTAAACATCAATCCCTTTAAAAAGTCAGCCCAGCCATTCCAAAAAAAATACAAGACCTATTTTTTGTGTATAAATTTTTATCATTTATCAAGTTTTCGATAATTAATAGATGGAAAAAGTGGCAAGAATACAAGAGCGGTTTTGTAAGTGAAGCTGAGATCGATGTTCAGCTTATACTTGTAACAAATGCACTGGAGGGTATGATGTCAGCTTATACTTGTAACAAATGCACTGGAGGGTATGATGTGGTAACAAATGCGTGTGAGATTGCAATGGTTTCAATAGCAGAGGCATTACTAATGCCATAAGTGGCAGCATTAGCACATAAAGCTACCTAAAAGAGCATTGCTGACTACAACCATTATGAGAGGTGAAAAGTTGGTGCAGCGCACTGGAGGGCATCCTGTGGTGACAAATGCATGTGTGATTGCAATAGTTCCAAAAGCAGTGGCATTTCTAATGCCATAAGTGGCAGCAGTGGCACATAAAGCTACCAAAAAAAGCTTTACCTGGCATTTGTCTCTGAGAATTGGCAATCATAGTGGAGAGATTCCCTTGTCCCATTGAATTCCCCATTGAGTTCTGTGAACCACCGGGGATACTCTGCATGTTAGGATTCTGGACAATAGTGTTGGGGATAGTCTGGGTTACACCGGAGACAGGAGGCAGTGCCGCTTGTAAACCAGCAGAACTTTGAACTCCATTAGATGCCATGCATTTCTGCATGTTCTGTGATAACAACTGCTGGCGTGCTTGAGACTGATCAGTGGACAATAGGATAGGGAGAAACAGCCCATGATTCTGAACTTGAGGGGGCATACTATGGGATGTTGTTCAAGATAAAAGGCAAAAAGGAAAACCTGTCAAAGAAAAAAAGAAGGCCCTGAACAAGGAAGACAAATGATCAAACATCGGCAGTTCACACATAAAGTTATGAGCGACAGAATTAGGATGGATTTGATTCAAAGCATAAAAGTGTCCTCAGACAACTTTCAGGGTTAGGGGAAGAAGAGGCGGCTGAAAACAAAAATAATATGACAATTTTCAGGGTGGGGGAAAGAAAAGGAGGAGGCAAAAAACAAAAATAATCAGTAATTTTCTTGCCTAACATTCATCGATTACTCAACTTTTTGATTAAAGCATGCCATACACATAGCAATATGCTGCAATAAAATGCAAAAGAGTTTGATAACATTGTGACAAAGAAAACAAAAGGTAAGATGTTTGGAAATTCAATGCTCGGCAGCATTATTATATATGAAAAAAGGATCAAATACTTTCTCTCGGAAGAAAAGCCAGACAGTGATGTCTTACCTCCTAAACAGGAAAATCTTTAAAATCTACCATCTCAATCATAAAATATGAAATAGCCATGCATCGCAGTCGTTGTTCCTTATCAAGTTAAGGATGAAACAATTCACGTACATTACAGAATTAGCATCGTGGAGGTGATAATGATATTTTTCCAGCAAAGCAAAATACATAGCAATATGCAGCAATAAAATGTAAAAGAGTTTGATAACAATGCGAAAAGAAAAACAAAAGGTAAGATGTTTAGAAATTCAATGTTTGGCTGCATTATTAACTTTTGGATCCATGGGGGCAGTGGGCATGGCGTTTTGAGACCTGATCTCCATCGAAAGAATCTCGAGAGATATTTTACGTAGATAATCAGACTAAAATCAGATATTAATAATAAAACACTAGCTCTCAGAGCAATCCATGTTACAAGAGAAGGGGGAAATGGATATACGCTCTTTCATTTCATCTTCTGTGAGGATATACTTTTGTTTCCTCTATTTTAATCTAATTATTTGTGTATTGATTAGCTATTTGCTTTTTGCACACTTCCCCTATACGTGAACTGGGTCACTCTAAATAAAACACTTGTCAAGAGAATTAACAAAAAGATGCGAACTCCCAATGATAGACAGATAATATTGATATAAAGATGAAACAGAAATGAAGAAAGAATAAAGAGTATAAAGGAAGAAGAACAGAGGTTCTGTTTGTACAGAGAAGCAGAAGATGAAATTTATGCACTGTTGTTTTTGCTTAACTGTTTACATTACTATTTCTCATTTTATATATGCAGTATTGGAAAGATACTACACGAAGAATATGCTTTCTTTTACACTCAATATAATGCTAACAGATTCTCTTTTACTAACAAACACTACTAACATAATGCTAACTATATTAATTGCTAATCTTCTGACACTTGGCATCATTAGGACCGTTGATATCTTTACACCAATCAGCCTTACAAACAGAATGAACGGTGAGAAAGTGCAGGCACACTACACACATTTGTACATGAATAAATTAGTGTGTATATTCATGTCTAGAGAATATAGTAATTATCGAACCTCGCATTGGGCAAATACCTGATTGGTGGCGGTAGTATAACTCTTTTCCTCAAGCCGTATGACAATTTTCTTGAGTTCTTGTAATCCCTCCTGGCCAGAAAACAGAAGATGCCTCTTTAATGTCTCCATTCTGCACATGTAAATCATTACGTTTCATTTTTAATGACCAGGCAAGTATAGAGAAGTTAGCAGCAGCAAGCATGAACCCTGAACTCATAAACCACACCAATATCAGAAATGTGTGGAATCATTAGCAAAAAGTAAAAACAAATAATGACATAAGCAAGTGTTGGTCAAGTAATATACAACATTAAAATACATAGACATCTATTTTTACTTCCTCTAGAGGTACAGAGTATAGGAGTTTACTTGGCCACCCTTCTGTCTAAAAATTATGGCTACGAGCTTCATGGTTAATTTTCTTGAACTGGAAGAACCCTTCATTTATGGCTATGTTCCAAGATATATAAGTGAATTAGTTGCAAACCAGGGGAGTCTCTGTGAAAACATTACAATAGCATTTACTCTGAGCAAGAGCACTTCTATGCATGTGCTGTAATTGACAAGGAAAAGAAGAGAAATCCTTTCAATTTATTAAAATGCAATGAGTTAACCTTATCTCACACTGCAATATATACTCTACAATATTCATTGGCTACTACAAGTGCCAGCAGTAGCTGTCTATATGATTTTGGATGTAGAGAGGTCAACAAAACATTCAACTTTATACTGAGAAACTAGGAAACCATACACCATTCAACATTCAACTGCTTTTCTACTTTAAGATCACTATCATTTCAACTTTATGCTAATTGATTTTTGTCTGCTGCTTTTCTACTTTAAGATTACTATCATTTCAATCCTGAAGAAGTTAAAACAAATAGAAGGCCCAAATCCAACACCATTCATTTAAGTTCAGTTGCAACTCATGCAGCCATGCAGCCATCCAAGAGGTCATCATCAAAAGAAGAGATTACACAAGAAGTTCCAACAAAAATTACTTCCCAGCACTTTATGTTCCCTCAAGTTTGCTTCTTGTGAGAAACACATGAGAAGATGAAAAAAAAAACAAAAAAAAGAGGTGTGTGATACTTAAGGTTGCCTCATGGCAATCCTGCTGATTTTAATTAACCTTTTGCCCTTCTCCTTTTCTTTCATATAAATAAAAAAATTTACTATTTTGTCGACCACTCTTTTCCGTGAGTCAAGCTGCAATTGAATTCTGCAATCACCCGTGTCCATGACAGGTTCTCCGTCTGGGACAGCGGGCCAACCAAAAAGAAAAAAAAATCACATTGCATGTTAGAATAGACCCTAAAAAGAAAGTCGGGAGCGGCAAGAAGAGTAAAAGCACATCAAGATCATGAAAAATGGAAATTAGTTTATTCAGACTTGAATAGATTTAAAAAGAACTTCCGTCTAATATCATGTACTTTATTAAAGAATTCAGCCAAATATGGATGCATAACAAATATACACAACCATTCAGGACAAGGTGCAAGGATCCTGGGTATTCAGCCATTCTAAGCAAAGATTTGGGCCTGAATCTTCATGGTGCTTCTAAAACCAAAGAAGCATTCCCTTTTAAGCAAATACTTCCCCTCTCCCCCTCCCCTCCTGTTCTTGTTATTTATGTATATATTTACTTCTCTGAAAGAATAAATATTGTAGGGAGCAAGTAGTGTAAATAGAAAGAGGAAAATACCGCATCCCCAAAAGAATAAAGAAATAAGAACAAAACAAAACAAAGTCATAAAACGAGGCTTTTCAATCCCCAACGAATATCAGCAGACTAAATACCACAAGCAAAAAAAGATGATGAAGAGGCCAGAAACACTAAACCATCCCAAAGAGATTGTCTAGGATGTTTTGGTCTAGGAAAAAGAAGAAGAAACAACGAGCATTAACAATGAATATTTCATGTTATCATCAACTCTAAAGAGCAGACTGATAAGAATCAACTTAACAAATTTACAGGACATCTTTCTTTAAATAGACAACACAATAACCCTGACCATACTAAATGTCCACCCACAGTAGAATCGGCTGATTGCGCCTTTCTTCCAGTTGTGTTCACGAGCAGCGATTTCATTGGATCCGATTATATATCTTTTTAATTTAGTTATTAAAATTGAATTTCTCTCTCTGGATAAGAATTTCAGTTAAATAAATGAAAACGCAGATGTAGATTTTAAAAATAAAAATATAATAGGAAAGGAATCACCTGGTGGAGATTTGAAGCCTTATTGGTTGAGGTGGCGGCGGTTTATAGAAATCAGATCATTATAAATTTAATAAACTATTTAAAGTGTTCCAATGGAAAGAAAATGGGTGTTGTGAATTTAGTCTGTATTTTTCTCTATTTTCTTTTTGGTTTTTTTTGTTTGTCCCTTCCTGAAAATTTGTGCTCAGTTTTTGCCTTCTACCTGCTGCTTAGTTTAGGGTATTATACTCTTTGTTGATTGTCTTTCTGTTTTTAGTTGCCTTGTTAGGCTATATGTGTGTTTATTGAGGCTTTGGCTGGCTTTTTTACTATAGTTATGAGGTTTCTTGGGCATAGTCTTTTGGTTAGCTTCAACCCTCTATTATCCATTCTTTATAGAGGTGTTGTCGTCTTTGTTTCATGATTTCATCGTTGTCCAGCTGATACACACACAAGAACAAAATCTAAATCCCTAAAATTCTAAATCCTTAGTCTCTTTCTCTCAGCCGTCCAACAATCAACCACCACCAACAACCCTATTTTTTTTTGTTTTTCCACCATCGATGATGTCTTTTTCACCAGCTACCATGAGATCTCGAGTCCAGACAACAAAAGCGGCATTTCTCCACTAGCCATTCTAAGTTATTCTGTTTATCTTTTTTCACCACCTGCAAAAAGCATCATGATCTAGAGTAATTTTTTTGTCAAAATTGCAGACATGTCACCTGTGTCATAGGTCTCTCACCAAATCCTAGGCACCTCTTAACATAAATCGATGAGAGGTGATCTTAACAAAAATTTCACTATAATAATTTGAATGGTTCTCTCTTCTCTGGTGCTAACTACCAAGTGTCCTATTTTTTTCCCTGTCCGTTTCTCCTTGTCGGTGCACACAAATAAACTAAAATAAAATTAATTATTTTTTACTCTGTTTTTAAGGTTTTTAATATTAGTTTGATTGGATTTGCAAGCAACAAGTTCTGTTCGCAGAGATTCATGATTGATTTTCTCTAGTTGCAATATTGATCTGCATAGATCATAGGTAAGAACCTATAGTTTTTTTATACGTGATTTAAAGCTGTCTAATTTGGTGCTTTAATCTTTGTGTGACTGTTGTTTAGGTAGTTTTGTTGGTCTTAATTAAGTTCATTCGAAGTGGGTTTACTACAATAATGATAAAGATTGAGGTTTTGATTCAAAGGTTTTATATTGCTTGTCTAATTGCATTAAATTTGTCTTTTTTTTTTTTGTAATTAGTTAGTTAGGGACTAGGGCTTAGTTGAGTTTGGATTTTCTTAATGTAAGGAAGAATATAGAGGTTAGATTGAAGTAAGTAATCTTGCTGTTTTTTATGCGTTATGGATGTTACTTGTTTCAATGGTGTTGGAACTTTGAGGTTGGCATGGTGGTCTTAAATGAGATAAGCTGATGTGGGATGTTTAATATCTAGATGCATTATTGTTCTAACACATGTATTATGATACTTCTTTTTTAACAAAAAAATTAATTACAATCATAAAATGTTTGGATTGATTATGGGGTTGATTTGAGTTGATTCTTGAATTGTTGAACTTATGGCATCTAGAAAAAATTCTTCTGGTAATAGGCTTGATGTGGGATGGCAACATGGTATAGATATTGATAAGAATTCTGGAAAAGTTTAGTGCAAGTATTGTCAAAAAATTATCAGTGGAGGTATTTTTCGTTTCAAACAGCGTTTGACTTGCACTCGTAATGATGTTGAGCTATGTCAGCAAGTACCAAAAAATGTTAAGCAGATGATTTTGAGTGTTTTGATGAAAAATCTAGAAGCAACTGAAAAAAAAAAGGCTCGTCAATATAATGTTAATGATGATGAAATAAAAGAAATTAACTCCAAGGACAAAGGAAAGAGAGCAACTAGTGGGAGTGGAAGTACACAAACAACCCTAAATCAATTGCTAAAAAAAGATATTAGAGAAGAAGCATGTCGACAAATTGCAAGGTTTTTCTACACTAGTGCAATTCCATTTAATTATGTAAAAAACCCTGAGTTTCTTAAGGCACTTGAATTGGTTGCAAAACATGGGCTAGCTTTCAAGCCTCCATCCTACCATGATATTAGAGAGAAGTATATGAAGCAAGAAATGGATCAAACAATGAAATTGTTTGAGGAGTACAAGCTAGAATGAAAAAAAAAAACAGGTTGTTCAATAATGTTTGATGAATGGACAAATTTGTAACTTTTTGGTTAATAGTCCTAAAGGGACATGTTTTTTGTCATCGCTGGATACTTCTAATATGTCCAAGACTGTTGATAATGTATTTGAGATGTTAGATGCCATTGTAGAGAGGATCGAGGAGGAAAATGTTGTTCAAGTAGTCACCGATAATGCTAAAAATTATAAGGCAGCATGACAATTATTGATGGAAAAAAGAAAGAGTTTGTTTTGGACACCATGTGTTGCCTATTGTATTGACTTGATATTGGAAGATTTTGAGAAGAAGTTAGAGATTCATCAAGTAACTATTGCTCAAGGGAGGAGAATCACCTCATATATTTATTCAAGAATTATTTTTATTTCCATGCTAAGGCACTTTACGAGAGGAAAGGATTTGATTAGGCCTGCTGCCACTCAGTTTGCTACTGCATATTTGACTCTAGGATGTTTGAATGATCATAAAATGCAGCTAATGACTATGTTTACTTCTAAACAGTGGAGTTCATGTAGGTTCATGTAGGTTTTGGCATGATGTCACTATCTGTATTAAGGCAGCGTATCCTCTAATTAAAGTTCTTCAATTAGTTAATTCAGACGAGAAACCAGCAATGGATTTTATAGATAAAGCAATATATGAAGCAAAAGAGAAGATACACATGAATTTTGGTTCTGTGAAAAAAAGGTATATATCTTGCTAATTTTTATTTCAAATGTTGTCATCTATTAATATGAATGTCTTTAGAGATACTTCCAATTGAGATATTCCTAGATTGTAATGATATTTTTTATATATATAGTTATATACCTATATGGAATATTGTTGATGCAAGATGGGAACTTTAACTCCACAAACCTTTACATGCAGCAACTTATTATTTGAATCCTCATTATCATTATAATCCCAATTTTAAGGTTAATGCTAACATTAAAATTGTATTATATCAATGCTTAGAAAGGAAGGTGCCTAATGTAAGTAAAAGGTGCAAAATTGACTTACAACTTGAATCATTCAAGGATGCGAAAGGGTTGTTTGGCATTGCAGCTGCCAAGACAGCAAGAAATAAAAAACTCCAGCTCAATGGTGGGATTCTTATGAGGATGAATGTCCAGAATTACAAAGGTTTGCAATCCGAGTTCTAAGCTTAACTACATTTCATTTAGATGTGAGCGTAACTGGAGTGTATTTGAAATGATGAGTTTTTTTTATTCTATTATTTTAAATGTTGAAATATTTGATAAAAATCTTATAAATTTGAATTGTTTATTTAGATTCATACAAAACGAAGAAATTGTTTGCACCAGAGAAAAATAAATGACTTGGTATTTGTAATGTACAATCTGAAATTGAATGATAACCAAGTCAAAAAGCAAGTTGATGATTTTGGTGTAGTAGATGATCTTTCATCTGATGATGATTGGATAACCGAGGAAAAAAAACATTCAAATTTGGATTTGCTTGGTGCTATTGACAGTGCAACACGAAGAAAAAATAGTAAATAAGATGAAAGTGATGAAGAAGAAATTCTTAATGATGTTGAAATGGAGAGTCATGGTACTGGAGATGATTTGGAGATTCAAATTGATGATAATTTAGAGAATTCAAGGAGTTTTGAGTTCAATAACATTGATTATATTGGTGTTGGTACTAGTAGCAGCACACTACCAGAAATTCGCTAAATAGCAACGGATTTACCGACGGAATATTTCTGTCGGTAATTTGAGGTCGAAATTACCGACGGACAACATTCCGTCCGTAATTCAGTCCGTAACTACCGACAGACAATTTTCGTCGGTAGTTACCGACTGAAGTACGGACGGAAAAGTTTCCGTCGTAAAAAAAAAAACGGGTCGCTGACGTGGAGGTTTTGGCGGGTTATTTTTTCAGACGGAATCACCGACGGATTCAAAAAGACAGCTCGTACAGCGACCGCCGTTTATATTGCCGACGGACTCACCGACGGATTTGAAATGGCAGATCCGTACGGTGACGTGTTGATTGTTCCGTCAGAATCATCGACGGTTGCATCGACGGAGTTTCTGTCGGTGAAACCATCGGTAAAAGTTAATATATATCCACTATACCGACCCTCTCCTCCCCTATTTCTCCTCCTTCTTCCTAATCCCAACTCTCCCCATCTGTAAACAACCAGCCCCCCCTCCCCCCCAAACAAAAATCTCCCTCATATCAGCACAACAAGTTATATTTCTTGAAGTTTTGTGGTCACAGCATCCGTGTTCTGATTTACCGATGGATTTTATCAATTTTTGTAAGTAATTCTATCTTTTTAAATTTTAACATTTAATTAAATGTCAATTTTATTGTTTTTTTAGTATATCTATTTTGTTAGTACATGTACATGTTTTATTGTTATTTCTCAAACAAACTTGTAGTATATGAATGTATAATTCTATACCTGTTATGGTTTGTTTTAGATTTTGTAAGATTGTATTTGTTTGTAAATTGTTAAAACTTTATGGAACTACCGAAGTACATGTGCTGTTTTGAAATAATTAATAGCTTCCTTAATGGGTCCGTTTAAAGTTTTATCAATGGTATTGCGGAGTGGTAATTTCTGTAAATTTATATATTTTAATTTGTATGGACGTTGATAAATGATAATGAATATTTAATATTTATGAGAAGTTGTGATTGGTTTGTTGGATAATCTCGAGGTAAAGTAATATTTTTGCAAGTTTATTTACCTAACTTAGTTAATTAATACATTATGTCATCATAATTTTATAGAGGTTCGATATAAATCATGGATGATCGTTCATGGATGTATCGAGATTCACCCCAAGGATTGCGGAGGATGGATTATTGTAACGGGGTTCATGGTTTTATTAATTTCGCAACATCTATTCCTAAAAATTTTACTGGAGGCGGTATTAGGTGTCCATGCAGGAAGTGTCAAAATAAAAAGTATCTGCATCCAGATGTTGTAATGATGCATCTTCTACACAAAGGGCTTATGGAGAATTACCAGTGTTGGTATGCACATGGAGAAGTATATGTTAGTGAGAGGAGAATGGAAGAAACGGTGGTTGGGTCTACTTCTAATGCTGGCAATGTGCATGAAGCGGCAAATGACAACACTAATCCTTACAGAAATATGGTTATGGATGCAATGAGAATGAATCAAGGTAATGTCAGTCAATGTCCAATCGTAGAAGAAGAACCTAATGTAGATGCAGCTAGGTTTTTTGATTTGTTGAAAGATTCTGACGAACCATTATGGGATGGCTGCACGAACCACAGTAAATTATCGTCCGTAGCACAGGTGTTCACCATCAAGTCAGATCACGGGTTGAGTGAGGCCGGGTATGACAAGATTATTGAATGGGCAAGAAGCATTTTACCTGAAGAGAACAGGCTGAAAGAGAACTTCTATGCTGCGAAGTCCATGATGAAACCCCTCGGTTTAGGATACCAGAAAATTGACATGTGCCCTAACTTCTGCATGTTATACTACCTTGAAAATGCTGAGATGACCGAGTGCATGACATGAGAGCATTCCAGTTACAAACCTAGAACTGGCAGGGGAAAGACTCTAGTGGCATATAAAAAACTTAGATACTTCCCGATCATACCTAGACTGCAGAGGTTATTCATGTCACCAAGGACTGCTGAGCACATGACATGACACCAAGCACACCATGCGGTTGATGGAGTGATGGTTCATCCTTCTGACGGCGAAGCGTGGAAACGCTTTAACAGTGTTCATCCTCACTTTTCAGCTGAATCAAGGAATGTGCGTCTTGGGTTGTGTACAGACGGATTCAACCCATTTGGGTCATTTGCTGCTCCTTATTCTTGTTGGCCGGTCATACTCACAGTTTATAACTTGCCACCGGGAATGTGTATGAGGCCGGAGTTCATGTTTTTATCTACTGTCATACCCAGTCCAAGCAGCCCGGGGCGGAATATAGATGTTTGTCTTCGACCATTGATTGATGAGTTGGCGCAGTTGTGGTCCTCCGGAGCTCTAACTTATGATATATCGAGGAAACAAAATTTCCTTATGAGGGCGGCTTTGATGTGGACTATCAATGATTTTCCAGCTTATGGAATGCTTTCTGGTTGGAGCACGCATGGGAAACTCGCATGTCCATACTGCATGGAAAACAACAAGGCATTCACGCTAGCAAATGGAGGTAAAGCTTCTTTTTTTGACTGTCACCGTCGCTTCTTGCCACGTAATCACAGGTACAGAAAGAACAGAAAAGATTTTTTTGTTGGCAGAGTTGAAAAAGATGTTGCATCCCCGCGTCTTTCTGGTGAAGAATTGCATGATGTTTGTCGCACGTCAAAAAAAATCAGCGCGGCATCGGCTGGCGATTTTTCATTGTTGCGTTTGATTTGATTAGATTCGTTGGGAGTCGCCACCTAGTAATTTATTGAGGGCTACTAGGAAACCTGATGTACTGGTCTTGTCAGAGATTCACGGGAAAGGGACTGGTTGTGGTTAGGGAAGGTATTAGCACCCCTAACGCACCCTACCTGAGGTAAGCTGCTTCGTGGACTTGATGTGTTTTAAAATAAAATTTTAGCCCAAT
The DNA here is from genome assembly GCA_007827005.2 of Populus simonii. NCBI lineage: Eukaryota > Viridiplantae > Streptophyta > Magnoliopsida > Malpighiales > Salicaceae > Populus > Populus simonii. The sequence continues at coordinate 3,936,526 of CM017466.2, read as the reverse complement.
TCTAAGGCTTTGATAAATCAGTTATTGGTTCCCCAAAATAAATGTAGATACATGTTCTACATTTTTATAGGAAATACAACATGATTTTTATCTGTCCTTTAGATATTTGTGCATATAAATTAAAATATTAAATTCATTTTTTTTATTCAATAACATACATAAAAAAAAATACAAACACACACACATCTCTTTTTCTATTATTATTCTCTTTCTTTTCTTTTGTTACATCCAAATTCACAACATACAAATAAAAATTCAAACTAAACAAATATTACATTAATCAATTTGAAAATTACAAAATAAACCCTCAAAAACATCCTAAGGCTTCTGGAACAGTGCGCGGAACAGTGCTGGAGAATTCTGGACATCTTCTGTGTCGATGAACAGTGGCGGCGCGTGGGTTCACGCGCCGCCGCTGGAAAATCTAAGGAAACAGGGGTGTATGGAGCGGCTTCCTCCCCTCTTCACTTTTCTGCCGGCGGTGACACCCACCGTCACCTGCACAAGAAGAAAAAACACAAGCCAATCGATTTTACTTCTTCATTTTTGCAGATCTGCTTTTGGTTCCATTTTTCCTTCTCCTCCGGAGACGGTTATGCTGTGAAGGAGAGCCCTTTGCTTTGGATCTTCTGTGAACGAGGATTACTCCACGGTGGCCGATCTGGCGGCTAGAAGGTGTGACAGCCGAGAGGGGGTGGCGCTGCTGGGTCGTTGATGATGGGCGGAAGCGATGACCGGTCTTGGCTGGTCTGCGACCGTTGCTGTTGAAGGAACCGAAGGTGAAGAAGATGCTGCCACTGTTGGGGGGAGGAGCTGGAGACGCCGCCGCTGTGACGAGCTCTGTGGGAGGGAGACGGTGCTGCTGCACGGGGAGTGGTCGGTCTCTGTTTTTGGAGGAGAAGACGGGTTGTTTGAGCTGTAATGGCCAGCTCGGCCGTGTGTGGGGAAGGGAGATGCTGGATGTGCTCTGGCTATGTAGCAGTTGTGGCTTGGAGAGAGTCCGGCTGGAAGAAAAAGGAAGGGATGATGGCGCCGGTTTGAGGGAAAAATGGAGCCGCTGCCTCTTGGAGAAAGGGGAGAGGCCGTGGCTGAGGGAGCTGTGAGGAGGGGAAGGAAATGGTGAGGGGGACACCTACTTTTGGCAAATGGGGTGTTCGGTTCAGGAGCTGGCTGAAGGGAGAAAAAATTGAAAACGGGGAGGGGGAAGATCTGCTGCGGGGGAAGAAGAAAATCAAAGGGGAGGGGCGGCCAGCCTCTGTAAACAGGGAAAGGGAGGCTTGCGGCCGCCCCTGCTCTCTCTCGTTTTTTTAATGGGAAGGGGGCGCTCCCTCTTCCAAAAAATAGGTTTAGGGTTTTTTCTGATGTTTCCAAAATTACCCCCCCTTTGTTTGAGTTGTGGACCAGTATTTATAGGTAAAATGTTGCATGGATCTCAAAATTGGTCCCTCAACTTTCTTTCTTTTCTTTTTTTTTTTTTGTAAATTTGATTTTTCTTAATTTTTTTGTATTTTTTGAAAACGAGCAATATCAACGTCGACTCAATGAAGAAAATCAATTATTTTAAAAATAACGCGTTAAAAGTTGAACGCGTTCCAAATGTCTTTGAAAATTTAAATTCTTTTGAGACGATGCTAAAAATGCTAAAAACGATGCAAATGTATTAAAAATGTATTTTTTGGATTTTCAATGTTTTTCGCTATTTTTGGATTTTTCTGAAAATTTATCAAAACATGGGTAAAAAATTGGGTAGCAACAGATGCCCCCTCTTTACAATGCTTACGAAGCAAAACTCCTCAATGTTTCGCATAGTAAGCTTTGTAAAGAAAAACTCTAAATGTTTCTTTTTTTTTTCTTTCTTTCTTTCTTTCTTTCTTTCGTTAACTTGAGATCCCATCTGGCGATCTCCTTTTTCAAAACCAAAGAATGTGTGTAGCTCGGTCAACCTGAAATCCCATCTGGCGATTTTAACCAAAGGTACATGAGATCCCATCTGGCGACCTCATTAAACCAAAACAAAGAATAAGTGTGTAACTCGGTCAACCTGAAATCCCATCTGGCGATTTCCTTTAACCAAAGCTACATGAGATCCCATCTGGAGACCTCATTAAATCAAGACTAAAAATGTGTAAAAAGTGGTCTCATTGTAATGGGTGACCTACCCAGGTGGAAAGAATGTGAAAAATAGTCTCATTATGATGGGTGACCTACCCAAATGGAAAGAAGGGAAGAGTGGTCTCATTCTTATGGGTGACCTACCCAGGGGAAGAATGGCCTCATTATAATGGGTGACCTACCCAAGTAAAAAAAGATGGAGAATGGTCTCATTCTAATGGGTGACCTACCCAGAAAAAATGGTCTCATTGTGATGGGTGACCTACCCAAGTGGAAAAGGGGAAGAGTGGTCTCATTCTTATGGGTGACCTACCCAGGGGAATAATGGCCTCATTATAATGGGTGACCTACCCAAGTAAAAAAAGATGGAGAATGGTCTCATTCTAATGGGTGACCTACCCAGAAAAAATGATGGTCTCATTGTATGGGTGACCTACCCAAGAAAAATGATGGTCTCATTGTATGGGTGACGAACCCAAGAAAATGATGGTCTCATTGTATGGGTGACTAACCCAAGAAAAATGATGGTCTCATTGTATGGGTGACGAACCCAAGAAAATGATGGTCTCATTGTATGGGTGACGAACCCAAGAAAAATGATGGTCTCATTGTATGGGTGACTAACCCAAGAAAAATAATGGTCTCATTGTATGGGTGACCTACCCACGGAAATGATGGTCTCATTGTATGGGTGACGAACCCAAGAAAAATGATGGTCTCATTGTATGGGTGACTAACCCAAGAAAAATGATGGTCTCATTGTATGGGTGACGAACCCAAGGAAATGATGGTCTCATTGTATGGGTGACGAACCCAAGAAAAATGATGGTCTCATTATATGGGTGACTAACCCAAGAAAAATGATGGTCTCATTGTATGGGTGACGAACCCAAGAAAATGATGGTCTCATTGTATGGGTGACGAACCCAAGAAAAATGATGATGTTTTTTGTTTTGTTTTTTTTTGTTTTTTTGTTTTTTTCAAAAAAAAAAATGGTCTCATTGTTACGGGTGACCTACCCAAAGATAGAATGTGACTTACCTGGCAAAAAGACTTGGCAGGCGAAGTCCTGACAGGATAAGGCTGACAAACGGCGCTTCCTGATTGCAGGTTGACTTGAAGACTCCTTGATGACGGGGTTAATCTCCTCGTTTCTTTGAGATCCTCTTACTGGCAGGGTTCATCTCATTCTCTTCTCGTTCCAGGATCTAAACTGATTCTTTCATCATCAACTCAATGATTCTTTCTTTGTCCACAACCTTGCTGGACTTCATTGAGGATCTTTCTGTAACAAATCACAAGTATGTGCAATGCTTTGAGGTTAGATGACATGCATGCATCCTTACCTGATGTGAAATATAGGTCCCCCCCTTTGATGATCCATCGTCATAGGGTGCCTTTGTTTGCATTCCAAAGCCTTCCTTGTCCTTTCGATGCATTGGCTCATTCATGTGCTAGCCATCACTCAGTTGTAAATGCAGTGCCTATCTTAGGCTGTCTTCGACGACTACTGCTCTCGTTGTTTATCAAGCTTGACTCTGCCCCCAAGTGTGGTGTTGCTTGATTCATCATGAAGGATTTTATCTCCTTTGGATTCTTCTGAGAATTATCTTCTGATTGGTTGTGTGCATCATGCCAACACCCATCAAGATTGTTAATCAGTCATGAACTTGCCTTCAGTTGAAACATACCCTTCAAGTATATGTTATCATCAACCTTCTTGGAAATCTTCCAATCGTCCAGACATGCATCTCATAGCTTGCAGTGAAAGACTCATCATTGTATGCTCAATGTTCTTTCTCATGGATTCCTCTCAACTTGTCAAATCAGTTAGTGGAAAGAAATGTCTGAACATCATCCTGTTATCACCCATATTCATACGGTGAAGTGCGCATTTAAGCTGATAACATATGTCAGGAGTCATAGCCATGTTTTAGAGGGTAACCCAAGCTGACGATAATAAAATGCCCTTCAAGTGCAGCGTTGCTCATCAATTGCTGCTGAAGTTCACTAAATCACTGATTGTCTTTGAACAACATTGCCCCCAGTAATGATCTGAATGCTTGTCCTGCTGATTAGCTTTCTTTAAACACCATTGTCCTCAGTGCATTGATTCATCATTTGATCATCTTTAATTGCCCCCAGCTGATCTGAATGCCTTTTCTTTTCCTTCTCAGGGTCCACTGTATTGCCCCCAGGTGGTCAACTTTTCAAGGAGTGTCAAGAAGTGTTGATGTCATTCTTGTCAAGGATTTTGCAAACTCGATCGATATTCTTCTTGTTTGACAATCTTTCTATTCTGGAATCAACTCTCATATTTCAAAGATCATGTCAATTCAAGTCTAATTATTGAAATGAAATCAAAGAGATATCAGTTTTGGAAAAGATCTTTTGAAAATAAAGCTTTTTTTTCCAAGATCCAACACACGTTATTCGAAATATACAGTCCTTTGATTGTCATATATTTTGAAAACAGAAATTGACCCGTTGTAAGATTAAAAATGGCCTTTCCCATGGTTCTTTGTGTCCATTTTAAACTCTGATTTCGGGTATATCTTTTGATGGTCTATGATGAGGTGACCTTCTGTGAATTTCAAAAAACCAAAAGACTCAAGTCAAAACTTGAGGATTCATCAAGAAAGATTTTTTTTTTTTTTAAAACACCAATTTTATCAGCATGCATAATAACCAGTAGCTTAATTCATGAAGCCACGACTCTTATGGAAAAAACTCTTCAAGTTTTGAGAGCGCCATTTCTCGGTTCAAATTGCTTACTTGATCAAAAAGAGCTTTTAAAAACATGTAATTCAGGCTATGGTACATGGCTATGAAAGAATGGGATATTCACAAGCTCAAATAGGTGTTTGAGGGTTTCAAAGACCTAGGATCAACATCAAACTATTCATCAACTCTTTTCCTATTGTTGTGTTTGTAGAGGAAATGACAAATAACCTTATTAACCTTAAATATCAGAATTCTCTTAACATAGGTTATATGCTAATCCAACTTTTTCTTTGATGAATAACCAATCTCAATCATCTGATAACTTCAGGGGCTTTATCATGGATGCCAAAGGTCAGGGCTTTCACATAGCATTTCTCATAGTTTTCTAACACGCCCCCAGTCTAGGTATTCTTTCTTTTAACTCTCTCTCAAACGTTAGACTTTTGTTCTAAGCCTTCTCTTTCACTTCTGTCTTTTCTTATTTGCCCCCAGTGTGGGGTGTGATCCTAGTCAGGGTTTCTTGAAAGAAAATATTTTACCAGGCTCAAATGGGGACCACAAAGGATAATATTTCAAGAAATGTGAAAGGATAACAAAGATGGCCTTTTCTCATTTCAAGCAAGGTCGGTTAGAACCGATAAATTTTGACCTCGTCCAGTGTAATGATTTGGACTTGTAAGAATCATGATTCACGAGTCCATAACTATTGAATCCACTACATGTCATTATGCATACTGCTAAAACTAGTTATATGATGTGTGGTTCAGTTTCAGGAGGTATGAGTTCAAAATTGTTTGGGCACCTCTTTTTGTTTATCATGTCATTTCAACAATCATCGAGTCATTTCTGCAAATAAAATACTTTTAATCTTCAGGATTGATTAATCGCATGTTGGAGCTTGATCAAAATATTTTGTAAAAATACCCTTTGAAAGAAGCATCTCTTGATTTCAAAACAACAGGAAGACAAAGGAAAGACATGTTTCGTTCAAGGATGAGATGTGACCCCAAAACAAAATGCAAGATGGCAAAATCCATAACAAAAATGATTGACAGTTTAACCCCTTCTTAGATCAGCCTCTTTGGCAATATCTCTGTTTTGCCAAGCAATTCTGATCACTCGTCATTCTGAGGATGTTCTGGTGACAAAATGATCGATGACATCATCTTTCACAAACTGAGCTCGATTCTTGAAACTCTTGCATTTGTTCAACTAAAATGGCCGAGGAACCCATAATGATTTTCACATCTCGCCTGGCTTATACCACTTAGGAAACAATGGTTGCATGTGATTTAACGGAGTCGAGGCAACAAGTTTAGAATCTAGCAGATGCTGGTAGACAAACTTGAGTGGCAGTGGGATGTCAATCTTGGCAAAAACATTTAAGCAGTTGGTGTTATGGCAAGACCTGACTAGGCAAAATAACTGAGGTTTCTCAATTGAGAGTCATCTTCTGATTCAACTCTCTTCACAGTTCTGGAATCAATGGTAGATCCTTCAATCTTTCCCATCTTGACAGCTAGCTCAATTCTTTTGGCAATCCTCACAACATCATGTCAATCTTCCAATGTTGTTGCGGTTGTATGAGAATTGTTGGAAATCTTCCAGTAGCTAGGTAATCTTGGCAGCACCCGGAGACTTGCAGCATTGTCACTGCCAACGTGTGGGATCACGCGTTGTCTCAATTGGAAGAGAACCTAATGAATATAAAACTCCTTGGCCTCATCTTCGATGGCTCATACACAGTGCAACAAACAAACACCTATAGAGGGAGTTCTGCTCTGTTGAAGTTTCAGTCTTTTCCTGTTTTTCAGCCCAGGTCTGTCTATTCTCTCAACTTTTGTGTTTTAATGCCGATAGTGGTGGGAGAAACTTGTAGGTGATCTAAAACTACTGTATTCCTTCTTGCATTTCCCACTTGCAGATCCACAAACAGATTCCTGTCGAGAGAGCTCTGCTATGTTGAAGTTTGATGTTTGCCCCTATTTTCTATCTCAGGTCTGGCCTTTTCTGCCTACTACAGTGCTTCGGTACAGAAACTGGTGGAGTAAATTTTCACATTGTCTGAAGCTACTACATCCCCTCTTGCATTCCCCACTTGCAGAGCCATAAACGGGTTTTTGTAGAGAAAGCTCTGCCACGTCAAAGTTTGATGACTGCTCATGTTTTCAGACTAGGTCTAACTCTTCTGCCTACTCCAGTGTTTCGTTGCTGAAACTGATGAGACAAAGTTTTGTAGCGTATGAAAGTACTGCATCCCTTCTTGCATTCCCCACTTGCAGATCCCCAAACAAATCTCTACAGAGAGAGCTCTGCAACATAGAAGTTTGATGTATGTTCATGCTTTTCAGATCAGGTCTGGCTCTTCAACCTACCACGGTGTCTTTGTGCTGAAACTGATGAGAGATTTTTATAGCATATGCAACTTATAAATCACCTCTTGCATTCCCAACTTGCAGAGCCATAAACGGATTTTTGTAGAGAGAGCTCTGCCACATTGAAGTTTGATGACTGCTAATATTTTCAGACCAAGTCTGACTCTTCTGCCTACTACAATGTTTTGTTGGTGCCACTGGTGGGAGAAAGTTTCAAAGCATATGAAACTACTACACCCCCTCTTGCATTCCCCACTGGCAGATCCACAAACAAATCTCTACAGAGAGAGCTCTGCAACGTAGAAGTTCAGTGTCTAATCATGGTTTTTTTTCGGTTTTTTTTTTTTTTTTTTTTGTGCTGCTGAACTGGGATTGAGCTCACAGTGGGGGTAACTTCAAAGAAGGCTAATGCATCATGCACAGAAGCTAGTAGTTATTTGGTGCCATTGAAAGATGTGGAGGCGATGAACAATTAACAGGGCGACTGAACAAGAACAAAGGTTGTCATTAGCTGATGACTGAAGGCATTGCTGCAATTATTCATGACTGAAAAGAGGAGGTGTAACTTCAATGGGACATGGACAAGCAGTGTTCCCATAGAAAACTATGCGGACATTCCCTTTCCATTTGATGCTCTACACTTGTTCAGGCAAATCTGAGTCTAGCTACTTCACCTCTGATGCTCTCAACTTCCTTTTGACAATGAGCCTCTCTCCGACAACTTTCTTTGCTTCTATCATCTTTGTTCATTCGCGTGTAGCACAGCTTGTGTGGGGGAACCTATCTTTCAACCCGGTACATGCATGATATATGTATGAACATGTAAAACTATATGATGAACTCGCCCTTCGAAGGGTGACATATGGTCGTAACTCTTGTATGATGAAACAAGAATCTTGATTCTTGCCCCAAACTCTACAATGAAAAATTTCTGAGTGACGGCCATTGGGTCACCCAAAAGTCTTGAGTTCAAGATGCTTCAAGAAGGGTTTGCCCTGATGCAAAACAATATATACGGAGCACACATCCTAAAGGCAGGTTCTAATCTTTTTAAGTGAGACAAAAGGTAGGTTTACTACTTGGTCTCTAAAAAGGGTCTCTTGTTGTCCCAGTGATTGCCCTCGTGGAGGCAATATGGGGGCTTGTAGGCAATGAGATGGCACGTGTCCAACTATTACCAGTCTAAGCACTCAACGAAGAGTTGGGGTTTACACAAACTTAAACCTTGACTAAAAGTCGTAAGGTAAGCTGCTAGTCCCCCTCCTAACCTGAAGCTTGTGTGTGCTTTAAAAAATAAATACAAGTGATGCATGAAACAATTTTACAAAATGCATGAATAAAACAAAAATAAAACAAGACAAAATGCAAAAACATAAATACATCAAATACACAAAGCTTAGTCCAATAATGTTGAAAACAATACCTTCCCCAGCGGAGTCGCCATTCTGTCGCACGTCAAAAAAAATCAGCGCGGCATCGGCTGGTGATTTTTCATTGTTGCGTTTGATTTGATTAGATTCATTGGGAGTCGCCACCTAGTAATTTATTGAGGGCTACTAGGAAACCTGATGTACTGGTCTTGTCAGAGATTCACGGGAAAGGGACTGGTTGTGGTTAGGGAAGGTATTAGCACCCCTAACGCACCCTACCTGAGGTAAGCTGCTTCGTGGACTTGATGTGTTTTAAAATAAAATTTTAGCCCAATTCTAAGGCTTTGATAAATCAGTTATTGGTTCCCCAAAATAAATGTAGATACATGTTCTACATTTTTATAGGAAATACAACATGATTTTTATCTGTCCTTTAGATATTTGTGCATATAAATTAAAATATTAAATTCATTTTTTTTATTCAATAACATACATAAAAAAAAATACAAACACACACACATCTCTTTTTCTATTATTATTCTCTTTCTTTTCTTTTGTTACATCCAAATTCACAACATACAAATAAAAATTCAAACTAAACAAATATTACATTAATCAATTTGAAAATTACAAAATAAACCCTCAAAAACATCCTAAGGCTTCTGGAACAGTGCGCGGAACAGTGCTGGAGAATTCTGGACATCTTCTGTGTCGATGAACAGTGGCGGCGCGTGGGTTCACGCGCCGCCGCTGGAAAATCTAAGGAAACAGGGGTGTATGGAGCGGCTTCCTCCCCTCTTCACTTTTCTGCCGGCGGTGACACCCACCGTCACCTGCACAAGAAGAAAAAACACAAGCCAATCGATTTTACTTCTTCATTTTTGCAGATCTGCTTTTGGTTCCATTTTTCCTTCTCCTCCGGAGACGGTTATGCTGTGAAGGAGAGCCCTTTGCTTTGGATCTTCTGTGAACGAGGATTACTCCACGGTGGCCGATCTGGCGGCTAGAAGGTGTGACAGCCGAGAGGGGGTGGCGCTGCTGGGTCGTTGATGATGGGCGGAAGCGATGACCGGTCTTGGCTGGTCTGCGACCGTTGCTGTTGAAGGAACCGAAGGTGAAGAAGATGCTGCCACTGTTGGGGGGAGGAGCTGGAGACGCCGCCGCTGTGACGAGCTCTGTGGGAGGGAGACGGTGCTGCTGCACGGGGAGTGGTCGGTCTCTGTTTTTGGAGGAGAAGACGGGTTGTTTGAGCTGTAATGGCCAGCTCGGCCGTGTGTGGGGAAGGGAGATGCTGGATGTGCTCTGGCTATGTAGCAGTTGTGGCTTGGAGAGAGTCCGGCTGGAAGAAAAAGGAAGGGATGATGGCGCCGGTTTGAGGGAAAAATGGAGCCGCTGCCTCTTGGAGAAAGGGGAGAGGCCGTGGCTGAGGGAGCTGTGAGGAGGGGAAGGAAATGGTGAGGGGGACACCTACTTTTGGCAAATGGGGTGTTCGGTTCAGGAGCTGGCTGAAGGGAGAAAAAATTGAAAACGGGGAGGGGGAAGATCTGCTGCGGGGGAAGAAGAAAATCAAAGGGGAGGGGCGGCCAGCCTCTGTAAACAGGGAAAGGGAGGCTTGCGGCCGCCCCTGCTCTCTCTCGTTTTTTTAATGGGAAGGGGGGCGCTCCCTCTTTCAAAAAATAGGTTTAGGGTTTTTTCTGATGTTTCCAAAATTACCCCCCCTTTGTTTGAGTTGTGGACCAGTATTTATAGGTAAAATGTTGCATGGATCTCAAAATTGGTCCCTCAACTTTCTTTCTTTTTTTTTTTTTTTTTTTGTAAATTTGATTTTTCTTAATTTTTTTGTATTTTTTGAAAACGAGCAATATCAACGTCGACTCAATGAAGAAAATCAATTATTTTAAAAATAACGCGTTAAAAGTTGAACGCGTTCCAAATGTCTTTGAAAATTTAAATTCTTTTGAGACGATGCTAAAAATGCTAAAAACGATGCAAATGTATTAAAAATGTATTTTTTGGATTTTCAATGTTTTTCGCTATTTTTGGATTTTTCTGAAAATTTATCAAAACATGGGTAAAAAATTGGGTAGCAACAATGTTGTCTCAGAGTACGGTGACATTGTGTTTGGCCTTCAATCAGGTAAGCAAAAGTTTCCTGGTTTTGGTTTGACCTATAATTGGGTAAAGCGAAGTATCTTTTGGGAGCTTCCTTATTGGAAGACCAATCTGCTCCGCCATAACCTTGACGTCATGCACATCGAAAAGAACATGTTTGAGAACATTTTCAACACCGTCATGGATGTGAAGGGGAAGACAAAGGACAACATCAAGGCTAGATTGGATATAGCTTTATACTGTAACCGTAAAAATATGGAGTTGGTTTATGATGAGTCACGGGTCACAAAACCAAGAGCAAGCTTCGTGTTAGAGAAAAACGCACAACTGCTAGTCTACAAATGGCTTAAGAGTCTGCATTTTCCGGATGGACATGCATCGAACATATCAAGGCTGGTTAATATAGAGGACTGCAGATTGTATGGAATGAAGAGTCATGACTGCCACGTGTTTATGCAAACACTCATCCTATTAGCTTTCGTGATTTGTTGCCAAAGGGAATATGGGATGCACTCACGGAGATCTGTCATTTCTTCAGAGATATATGCTCCAGCAAGTTGAATGTTGATCATATTGAGAGGCTTCAAACGAATATCGTCGAGACACTATGCAAACTTGAGATGATATTCCCTCCATCATTTTTTGACTCAATGGAGCATCTCCCTATACATCTACCGTTTGAGGCAAAAGCTGGAGGACCGGTCTAATATAAATGGATGTACCCATTCGAACGGTTAGATATTACAGTTGCAATGTAATTCATATATAAAAGTATTTTATACGTTTTTCTTAATTGAAAATACTTGATTAATATTTCAATGCAGGTACTTGTTTAATCTCAAGAAAAAGGTTAAGAACAAGGCGCATGTTAAGGCTTCGATATGTGAGGCCTATATTGTTGAGGAGATCTCAACATTTATCTCGTACTATTTCGAACCTCATCTGAGAACGAGAATCAATCGCGTTCCACGGCATGATGATGGCGGTGAAGTGCCTTCCAGTGGGAACTTGTCAATATTCTCCAATACTGGACGACCCACACCTAAAAATGCCGTAAGAGGAAGATATTTGTCGGAAATAGAGTTCAAACAAGCACACAACTATGTTCTATTTAACTGTGATGAGCTGAGACCTTTTATTCAGTAAGTTTATACTAATTAAACTTTGTCAGTAATATACTATTAATTATATATGGTAATATCATACACTCATCATCACTTGTAGGCAACATCGACAATATTTGCTCTCCAATAACTCACAGCTGACCGAATCCCAGATCTTTCAATTACAAGATGAACAGTTTGCCACGTGGTTCAGAACAAATGTAAGCACTATCACAAACTCATTCTAGCTTGCAAAATTACTGTACGTATGCATGTCATTACGAGATTCTCGTTCATTTACTGTTTATTGATGTACATTACATACAAGGTTTATCAAATGGGAAGGAGTGCGCCTCAGTCATTGTCTTCACTAAGCCTGGGGCCTGAAAGAAAATGTAAGTGCTACAACGGGTATTTTGTCAATGGATATGTTTTCCATACTGAAGAATACGGGCAAGGAAGAAAGACATACAACAACGGTGTTTGTGTGAAGGGATCCACTAGTAGTGAGTTAGAAGTTGACTACTATGGTAGATTAGAAGAAGTCGTCGAACTGCAATATCATAACGAACAAAATAGAGTGTTTTTATTCAAATGCTATTGGTATGACACAACTGACAGAGGAATCAGAGTTGATCCGCACTATGGTCTGGTCGAAATCAACTCAAAAGCTAGACTCCGCAACATAAACAATGTCTTTGTTTTCGCAAAGCAATGTCAACAAGTTTATTACACATATACCCCTTCATTTAGAAAGGATCGATCAAGAGTTGATTGGTTGTCCGTTTTAAAAACGAAACCCTGGGGTCGTGTCGAGGTTGTTCAGGATGAGAACGAAGACACAAGTGTGCGAGATGAAGTCTTTCAAGTTAGTGAGCTGGTTGAACCATATTGTAATAGTCTAACTATACGACTCGATCAATGTTAAAAGATTCCAACATATCTTCTTTATTTAAGGGTAATTTTTTTTTTTTCCAAAAATCGGCAGAGTTTCGTTTGCATTTAGAATATCCCAAGTTATCGACTACTATCAGTTTACTCAATCAACCCATTATCACAAGGTCCCTTAATTCCGGACCTTATATCAAACCTCATAATTCCACACCTCATACAATCCACACAATATATATATATATATATATATATCCCATAAGTAAGTTCAATATGAACATAGACCAACACATCATATCATGAATTTAAAGGAAAAGGAATACTAACATGCAAAGAAAGTATTTACAATATAAGAAGTGTTCTTAAATATTTCAAAATGGTTAATTACTGGATAACTAAAAAAACTACATGCTAAGCTAAACCTTTATAAATACATCAAGGTTTGCACAAAAGTATACTACATAAACATGTTAAATATTTACATAATCTTCACAAAGTAGAGTCCTAAACTAATGATCTTCCTGAATGTTTGGTGGACCTGTTACATAAATAAACATACCATTATGTTGATAAAGAATATATGTATGCTCATGAAATGAATACGAATGAAGTATTAACTTTCTATCAAATCCATGAGAATTCTAACAAAGAATTTATATTTTGCTTGTAAATCTTTTAAACCCAATTAACACTCATTTGTATATTCTTAATTGAATATTCTTATTTACTTGCATAAACCGGGTGACCTTGTAAGGTTTAATCCTGTAATTCATTTCCCGGCAATCCTAACACGGATGCCATTATCCGAAGCTAATCATGTAAATCATTTCTCGGCAATCCTATCACGGATGCCATTAGCCATAGCTAATCGTGTGAATCATATCCCGGCAATCCTATCACGGATGCCATTATCCGAAGCTAATCGTGTAAATCATTTCCCGGCAATCCTATCACGGATGCCATTAGCCATAGCTAATCGTGTGAATCATATCCCGGCAATCCTATCACAGATGCCATTAGCCGAAGCTAATCGTGTCAATCATATCCCGGCAATCCTATCACGGATGCCATTAGCCGAAGCTAATCGTGTGAATCATTTCCCGGCAATCCTATCACGGATGCCATTAGCCGAAGCTAATCATGTCAATCATATCCCGGCAATCCTATCACGGATGCCATTAGCCAAAGCTAATCTTGTAATTACACTAGGCTTTATTTACATTGAACACATTTATTATAATTGCATTCATCAGAAGGATTCTAAATTGTATAAGTGTAAATAGGAGGGAAAATCACGCACCTGCTTCGCCTGTCTCGCAACCTCCCCTAACAGAAGATCCAATCCTGGTTGCTCCTCCTGAATCACAAGGAAGTTTTTTACTTTCTATGCATATTCATTTCCTCATAATAACATACATACATATATCATGTATATTTTCAGAGTTAATATCTCAATATACAAGTGTTCGTATGACTCAATTCTTTTATATTCTTATTTATAGTATTCACATGAAAGTCTACTGTTACTGTCTAACTTTGAACTGTTACTGTTTAATTTCCAACTGTTACTGTCTAATTTCCAACTGTTACTGTCCAATTTCCAACTGTTACTGTTTGACTTTTCCTATTGTTACTGTTTGACTTTTCCAACCGTTACTGTCTGACTTTTCCAACCGTTACTGTCTGACTTTTCCTATTGTTACTGTTTGACTTTGAACTGTTACTGTCCAATTTCCAACTGTTACTGTCCAATTTCCAACTGTTACTGTCTGAACACTCATCAGATTTTTAACTATATCTAAAGTTCTAAAACTCCATTTTAACTGAGATTGATCTCGTTAGAAAGCTAAGACACGAGGCTACTAGTTCTCTGAGGGAGGAGAACCCAATTTTGCCTCCAAGATAGTCAAAATTGTTCATTTACTAATTAGTCCTACTGCCCTACATAATCAGTCACGACTCAATCTCAGTTGGTAACCCATAACTGGAGTTCTATATTTCCAAATTGAGCAAGACCAGTTTCCTTGGTTAGCTAACATTCAAATCTACAATTTCTATGGGGAACCCGACCCTAATCCCCTCATCCTCCTACTCGAAATCTCATCGAAAGTTAGGAGACAAGTCTGTCCAGATTCGTCTCCCCCTCCCCTTCACACAATACTTTCATAAACTACATACCACACACATGAATTAACTTAATCTCAACAATAAGTACTTTTTCCCCAATTTATGTCTAAGAACCCTAACCTATGATCCAATATCAAGGCATCAATTCTTCATCGAATTTAAAAAATGAATTTCTTTAAGATCATGTTTAGAATACCTTACCTGGTACAAATTAAGATTTTGATCTTCAACCAGTTGAAGATTTTCAACTCCCTCCTTTCTTTTCTTCTAGTTCAATTTCTTAGTAATCCTTTGCTCTCAAGTGTTTATCCCATCTTTAAGCTCTTAATCTTGGATGGGTTCTTGAAATTTTAGTGTTTCTCTCTTGATTTCTCGAGAATGGGTATAAAACTCCCTATTTTCTCTCCTTATGGTTCCTACAGATTGTCTTGGTGAGGAGAGAGTATTTATACTCTATATTTTCCCTTATTTGCATTTAGACCCCCGTTTTCCTTTAAGTGCATTATTCTCTTCAATTAAATCTAACCCTCAACAGTACCGGGTTTATTATAATGTCTCGAATTATTTCACCCGGAAATTTATATTCAAAAATTTCTGAATTTCTGTTTTTATTTAATCATATGCATGAATTCTTTCACTTTTATTTATTTATTATTTTTCCCGGGTTTTACACATATCGAGTTGCTCCTTCGATTGAATTGGAAGAAAATTCAAATTTTCGTGTTTTCGATGATAGTCTTGTTGATGTTGATGCAGAGGAGTTGAATGTTGTTTTGAGCTCTAGCGGACAAGCAAATTTGGATGAAGAAGACGATATCCATATTGAAGATTGCGATGAGGGTGATGACAATTCAATTGATGACGAAGAAGAAGAAAATTCTGACTAACAATCAAATTTAAGCCCTGTGTAAAACCCTTTCTTTCATGTAATTTAGATTATGGATGATATATTTTGTAACACGAAATATTTATTACTTGAAATAATTACTTGAAATGCCACAATCACGAAATAATTACTTGAAATAATTATAGATCATGGATGATATATTTTGTAAAAATACCACAATCACCGACATCATTACCGACGGATATATGTCCGTCGGTGTTTCATAGAGAGTTCGAAAATAATCACTTGAAATGCCACAATCACCGACGTCTATACCGACGGACAAAGTCCGTCGGCAGGTCACAGAGAGTTCGAAAAGAATTACTTGAAATGCCACAATCACCGACGCCAATACCGACGGACTTAGTCCGTCGGCGTTTCACAGAGAGTTCGAAAATAATTACTTGAAATGCCACAATCACCGACGACCATACCGACGGATATAAGTACGTCGGCAAGTTGTCGGCGGGTCAATTTTACCGACGACATTACCGACGGACCGCGCGAATTCCAAAGGGTTGTGCATTGAATGCATCTCTGACCGCGTCAGATCGCCGACGGAATTACCAACGGACCACGAAAAATATGGAGGGTCATTAAAAATTTTGGTGCGAAATTCAAAAACTACCGACGGATTTTTGACACATTACCGACAGAATAAATTAAAATAATAATTAATTTTATATCCGTCGGTGAATCCGTCGGTAAAACTGCCATATAAGTTCCAGCGACCGCCCCTTCAGTTCATTTTTTCTTCCTCCTCAATTTTTCACCTTAAATTTCGATTCTTTTCCTCTCCGTTCTTCAAAGTTTTCACCTGCAATCTCTAGCAAGTTTTCTTGTGAATCTTCATCAGTTTAAAAGGTATGTGTTTCTTCTATTTCATTTTATTTTAAGGGTTTTTTTTTGCTATTTTTTTGTTATGTTTTTTGTTTTGGTGTATTTTTTGTTATGTAGATAAAGTATTGAATTCAACACATTATTAAAGTAAGCATATTTCATTGCTAAAGTCTATAGTTTTTTTTTGAATTTATTGAATATTTTTTATTGTTGTATTGACATAATTATTATTAGTTAATTTGTTGAATATTTATTGTTAATGTTGAATTTACCATAGAATTAGTAATTGAATATGGTTGAATAATTATTAATTTTACTCTATTATTGCATGATTTGTGTTTAATGTTTTGCATTTATTTTGATTGTTGTTCTAGAGTTTTGTTTTTTAATTTATTGATTTGTTGTATTGGTATAATTATTGAATAATTTTTTGAATTGTAATTGTTAATGTTGAATTTACCTTAGTATTAGTAATTGAATATTTTGGAATAATTGTTAATTTTACTCTATTATTGCATGATTTATGTTTAATTTTTTTCAATTAATTTTAATTGTTAGTCTACAGTTTTTTTTATTTATTGAATATATTTTATTGTTGTATTGGCATAATTATTGAATAATTTGTTGAATTGTAATTCTTAATGTTGAATTTACCTTAGGATTAGTAATTGAATATGTTGGAATAATTAGTATAGATTGGGTCAATTGGTTGTGGCTTTTGTTAATATGTGCAGGTTTGTGGATTTAGGTAGTATCCGGTATAAGGGAGTAGTATCCGGTATAGGGGAGGTGCTGTCGAATTTTTTTTTAACATTTGAATTTAATTATATAATTATTTGTATAAAATTATGGAGATGCGTAGAATGAAAACCAGAGTTGGTCGCTCAAGTACGGTCGCAGCTAGTTCGTTTAGCAGCGATGATGATATTTCCTTAGGTGCCTCTCAAGAAGAGGCACCTACACCACCTGCACCGTCAACCGATGCTGCCTCTTCCAGCGGTACTTCACAGCGCAGAGGCGGCGTGCCTTCGCAGCGGAATCAATTTACCCGCAAGTACGAGGCAGGTGGAAGGATGACCTTTCAATGTAAGTTTGTTAAGGTTTATTTTTTTAAAAAAAAAAATTACAACATAATTTATGAAGTAATCACTATTTAATTTATTTCATTTATTTTCAGGTTCACAAACATTGAGGCAGCCCGAGTAATATCATCGGCGTTTAAATCGTCGATGGAGATTCCATTGTTTCAATGGAGTCAGATATCCAAGCATCCTGAATGGATGCCTCAAATCAATGCATGGTTTGGCAGATTTTAGGTTGGTGTTAATTTATAATTTTCAGCTTATTTCTAATAAATTATTAATATAATTGTAAATAAATTATTGTTTTTATTTAAACTTGTTTATTTATACACAGCACAAATTCTGCTGGGACAGTGAGCATAACACTGTTGTGAGGAGGGTGTGGGAAAATCACGTGGCAACTAGGTAAGATCGAAAAAATACAAGATTTTTTTTAGACTAAAATTTATGTTTCGAAATGTAATTTTTGGTTGCGTGAAGTAGGTTGCGTGATTTTTGATATGAAGCACAGAAAAGGGCAAAAAAAACCGCAAGGGATAGGGGTTTCCAAGGCTAGAACGATGTTGCGGTTTGGAGGGATTTCAAACCGATATACATCCCAGAAGATATATGGCCGCACTATCTTGAGCACGTGACGTCTGAGCGGTTCACACGACGCTCACAGTCCGGTGCTGGCAACCGGAATCGTCCAATTCATGGCTCGGTGACAACGCACACTGGCGGCTCCGTTCCGTTTGCTGCACATGCGAAACGGATGGTAAGATTAATTTAAAAAATATATATCGTTAAATTAAGTTGTTGTTAATATATTTTTTTTCATTATAGGCTGCGTCTCTTGGACGTGAGCTGAGCCCGATGGAGCTGTTTGTGGAGACGCACGTGCGGAGTCAAGACCGCCAAAAGGAGGCGCAACAGTTCGTTGATAATCGTGCTCAACATTTCGTGGAATGTTTGTTCGACCATTTTATTTTGTAAGTTATTATGTAAGTTATTATGTTTATTGAATTGAATATGATGATTACTTTTTTTTATTTTCAGGAGACCTATAATAATCGGTTGAGGGAGAGATACGGGGACGATATTTTGACCCATCCAGAATTCAATCCGGATTTGTGGATGGAGGTTGGCTCGCCAGGTGGACCCGATAAAAATCGGGTTTACGGACTCTCCAACACTACGGCCGACAACTTGCGGTCGACTCGTAGTGTTTCAACCGTTGGGAGCTCCCAATCAATATCGAGCTCCCAATCTAAGGAGTTCGTGGCCTTGCAGCAACACACGGCTCAGCTCACTGAAAAATACGACCACCTATCAGCGGAGTACGCGCAACTCAAAGCGTCTCATGCAGAACAAAGAGCGGAGTCTGCACAACAAAAAGCGGCTTATGAACAGCTTCTCGAAATGGTCATGAACATGGCAACACAGAGTGGAACATGTGCGCCTAATCCTTTTTGGCCGTATAACCACCAGCCTCCTCCTCCAGGATCTCCTCCTCCTCCTCCAGCTCCACCTTTATATTAATTTGTAATAAACATTATTTACCTTTAAAACTTCATTTAATATTTTTTTTTAAACATATTCAGTTTGTAATGAATATTATTTAACTTTGTTTTTTTTATGTTTAATATAAATTTTATTTGCATAATTGGTTTGTATTACAATTAATTTATATAGTTTTATATTATATATCCTAAATAATTTTTTAAAAACAAATTTAGAAAAAAACTATTACCAAGGATTTTACCGACGGGTTCATTCGGTCGGTATTTTAAACGCTCACCGACAGACTTACCGACAGAATTAATCCGTCGGCATTTAACAGTAGCTGCCACACTTACCGACGAATTTACAGACAGATATATTCGGTCGGTATTTCATAGACTCATCGACAGCTTTACCGACGGTTAGTAGCCGTCGGTAAGTCACGATATCACCGATGGACTAAAAATCCGTCAGTATATTTCAAGCGGGAATCTTTTTTTTTTTGGCGCGCAAATTCCGTCTGTAAAACCATCGGCAAATGGTTTTTTTTTGTTTTGCTGACCGATATAGCGACGGAATGGGGAATCACCGACGAAAGGAAAGCCGACGGACGTAATCCGTCGGTGATGACGTCGGTAAAAAACATCACCGACGAACTTCTAATCACACACCGACGGAATGTTTCCGTCAGTAAAACTGTGAAATCTTGTAGTGGCACTAATGTTCATAATATTGGTGTTGGTACTAGTAGTGACACTGATAATCCTTTGATGCTAATGATATTGATGAATGTCTGAGGAATAATGAGGAAGATGAAGGCAATGAAGCTGGTTTTATTTTACATGACACACCAGCAGATTGTTTGTTCTGTTAATTATTAGTTAATGAAAGTTACTTAAATTATGTATGAATTTTTTTATTTTAGCAATGTATTTTAAGATACTTGAACTATGTATGAATTTTTATTTGAAGCATATATTTTAAGGTGCTTGAACTATGTATGAAAAAAAATTCCTTATGATTTTACAATTTCACGATCTATTTTTACAATTCGAGTTTATTTTGCATTTTCTATGCCGTGTCAAAAATGTGTTTTTGACAACCTTGGATAGAAGGCTTTGATTTTGAAGACAACATTTCTTTTTTAAGTTTTTTCGACTTAAACTTAAAATTTAAAGTTAAATTTTGATAAGTTAAAACAACCCAAATCCAACACTATTCATTTAAGTTCAGTTGCAACTCAAGTTTCAAATTGAAACACCAGTGCTCATAGCAATAGATTAACCTTGAAATTTAAAGCGGAACAAGCTTCATGCAGCCATCCAAAAGGCCATCATCAAAAGAAGAGATTAGACAAGAAATTCCAACAAAAATTACTTCCCATCACTTTATGTTCCCTCGAGTTCCTATCTTGTGAGAAACACGTGAAAAATAAAAAAGACAAAAACGAAAGAAGATGACATCCTGTCATTGCTATCAAATCCTCACCAGCTGCAGCTCTAGATCCATTACCAGTGTTGTTATTTATTTTTGGATTCCTATAAAAAAATGAGAAAATACAAAAAAATATCAAAAAATATTCAAAAAAAATCCAAAAAATAATAGGAGCGAGAAAAGGATGCTGGAATGCCGAAAAAATGCCAAAATTGGTTGAAGAAGTTCAAAAATGCAAAAGGTTAAAATTTGACAGTATATTTTTTGACAGATGAGAGCCCTGTTGACAAAGAAAATTCAAGTTGAGAAAAAAAAGTCTAAAATCAGATGTTTATGGACTCAATTAAATTTTATCTAAGGTTTAATTGAATTTATGGAGGGTTGGATTGTAAGAAAAATTGATTTTTAAGTCAATTTAGGCTTTTATTGGAAGAAATTAAAGTTCTGGGGTCCAATTATAATTTGAAAGAGTTGATTTGATCAAATCAGGGGCTTAATTGCATAATTATTGAAGTTTGTTTGCCAATTAGGGACTTAATTGAAACAATCCGAAACCAAGGACCAAACCAGAAAAGACGCTACAATCAAGGGATCCAATTACAACTTTTCCGGGGAGCTTGATTACAAGATTGTAAAAATATCCAAGGACCAAATCAGAAATATCATTCAAAGTGGCAAAACGGTGCCGTTTCAGAGGCACTATTCATTGTCTTCTTCACCGATTCAGCAAAAAGGAACCGTTTCAGCAACAAATGCCGCTGATTATGGGGAACGTTTCACAGCTACTATCTCTCTACCGTTACCACTGCAATAATGGTCCCGAACGTTTTCATTATAAAAAAAAAAACGCATGCAGTTTTGGCTATAAAAAGAGAGAAAAAGGACGAGACTGGGGAGGAGGAGGGGAAGAGACGGGGCAGAGGAGAGAAAGTAACGAGAGAAGAAAGAAAAAAAAAAACAAAGGGAGAGGGGAAGGTAAGGAAGAGAAAACAGAGGGAGGAAAAGCTTAAGAAACTAAAGAGAAGAACCCGAGGGGGGCGAAAAAGAACGGGATAAACAAAAAAAAAATAGGGAGAGGGGAAATGTAAGAAACGAAACAAGGCAGAGAAGGGGAAGAACTGGGCAACACAGGGAGACGAAAACAGAGGAGAGGGTGAGTATAAGAAACGAAAAAGCAGAGAAAAAGAAAAGACGAAACAGAGAGAGCACAGGAGAGAAAGGGAGGGAATACAGAGGAGAAAGAGAGAGCGTACAGGGGAGAAGAGAGTTTTTTTTAAAAAAAAAAACAGAGGAGTAATAGAGGAGATTACAGAGGGGAACAGAGGACGAAGAGAGGAGAAACAATGGCGTCTCTGCAACAGGGAAGAAGAAGAAAAACAGTAGCGCTACCGGGCTTCTCAGCCACCACCATAGCCGGCTGCCGCGACACCAACGCCACCACCGTGAACGACAGCGCCTCCATTCCAGGTAACACTCTTCTCCTTCTTCTCTTCTGCCCAGTTGGTCTCTTGCATGCAGAACGTGTGCTGCTCACGTTGCTGCAGCAAGGAAGATAATTAACCGGTTACTGTGCATGTTCACAGTAACCGGCTAATTATAATTAGCGCGGCACAGTAACCAGTTCATCATTTGTTTTGGGTTGGAACATTGGCCTAGCCGTAAAAAAATTCAAAAAATTTATTTAAAAAAAATCTGTGATTTTCTGCAAATTTGTTACTGCATTTTGATCAGTATTAATTTGTATTTTTATACTGTAAAAATATAAATTCGGTATTAAAATACCCAGTTTTTTTATCAAGACATCAAAAAAATAAAAATAAAAATGTTTTGTTTTCATGCATACGGCCAAGTCTCTCAAAAATAAAAAAAAATAAAAAAATCATATTTTATTTTCATACAACAAAGAAAATTTCAAAAAATATGTATTAGCATGCATTTTGACTTTAATAACCAGTTTATTAAAGTCACGAGAACTAGGCCAATATTTCAAAAATTTCAAAAAAAATTATTTTGTTTTCTTTTAATATCTGGGGTTATGACCTTATACGTAAGGCGTATTCCGGATATTAAAATTCTTTTGTTGACGCCAGATTACTCGATAAGATAAGGATCTCCTTACCGAGGAGGACTTTTCTTAAACCATAGACGGATCAACAACTAGAAAACATGACCAGACCTTAGATTTTATCAGACAACAAAACAATACAGCTTACCTTAGGTAGGGCGTATTTGGGGTGCTAATACCTTTCCTTTACGCAACCAGTCCCCGTACCCGATCTCTGAGACCGGTTAGGGTTCCTAGTGACCAAAATACTAGGTGGCGACTCCCACTCTATTTTTTCACTAATAAAAAACAAGAATTCCTTGTCTCCCCACGTTTGCCATATAAGATAAGAATTTGAGGGTGGATGTTTTCGCCGCGACGCCGCACACATGCAACAACCAGCTGCAGAACCAGCAATTCTGTCAATCATACTGACAACGGAGCCAATGTCACCGACAGATGCACTAAGTGCTTTGGGAGACAGAGATTTCACCTGGGGAAAAAAAATTGGGCAAAATATCGTATAAGTTATTGAATGTTCAATCACCATCTTACAAATACATTAAAGTGTGGGGGTGTCTAGAAAAAATTAAGATTCTTTCACCAAAAAAAGTCAAAATATGGACTGTATTATATGAGATATGAAACTATACTTGAAGGGTATAGCGATTCTAATTAGATATCCGACACTAAATATTCAAAATCCACAAATAGATTTATCTTTGTTATTGAAGAAGCTATAGTCTTTTGAAAATTCTCTAATTCTCTAAATAAACATGTATATCCATATCCATATCCATGAAGGAGTTAGAGTTTATAACTTTAGATAAAAAAAAAAGTAGAATAGCTTCTTAAACTTTATTGAGGATATTCCAAGTTGACCAAAAATTTATGTCGATAATTTGTATACCATTGCAATAGCTAATTTGCAATTAAAAGGGCATACTATATATATATATATAACTGCAAGTATTGACACAAGTGTCAATATTATAAGATAATTGATCTAAAATGAGATTATCTTTAGTGACCATGTAAAGTTAAAATGATAATATCATGGATTCGCTAATAAAATGCTTAACAATAGAGCAAGTTGATAATTATTGAGGGGAATGAGATTAAAACACAGTTCAATGAATTGTCATGATAGTGACCCAAACTAGTTTACTGGAGATTCCAGGATCTAGATTCAAAGAGGCAACCAAATCATATGTCAATTTAGTAATTGCCCTTTTACCCATTCATATGATATAAAGTGCTATCTGCAACAAAAATAGGATAAGCTAAGCTTTTAATGACTTTTATAGCTTGAGAAATTCAAGTGAGGTATTACATGATACTCTTAATAAGAATCACCTATATGAGTGTGAAACAAGACCACTTCTATCAGGATTGAAAATGCAAATTCTCTAACGCTTTCTGAAATCAAAACGTATTTAAAGCCAAAATAAACACAACCGTGAGAACCAAAATTATAAGAAAATGACCTGTGTAATCTCTATTATCTGGTTTCACACAAAAGGCTAAACAACTCAAGATATCATGTTTGCTGGTTAGCCGAGTGAATCCAATAGTTTTAACTATGGAAGGTTCAAGGCCAAAAGTTGTCTTAATTGATGCAATGACTTTTCACTCCTACTCTTTATTTTCATGTCTACTTTATATTTTATTCTGATCAAACAATTTTTATAATGTGGGGGGATTGTTAGGGTGTGAATGAAAATTTGTATTTGTTAAAACTCTACTTGAAATACAATCATGTACTTTTAAATTAGAAAGTTGTAATCTTTTATCTTAAAAGTTATGTTAAAATTAAATGTCAGTATTGCCTATAAAAAGAGAAAATTCTAACATGGTTTTGATAGTGAAAAAAACTTCTAGTCTTTTTAAAACTCTAGTCTTCTCTTTTACATTTATGTAGTCAAAATTCTTACATAGAGTAACATATAAATTTTGGTTCGCCATTTATTCTTGGTTGTGCTATCAAGAATAAGAGATTGAGTAAGCTTGAAAAATAATATTACAATCACATTCCTATCACCAAAGAGCATGTAATAAATTGTTGTATGATAATTTATTGTCAATCTATTGATTATAATTTGTGACTATCCATACAAAATAGATCTCTTAGACCTATCAAAATTGAAAATGGTATTGAGATTTCTAAAATTAGAAGTGAATATACAGAAAATGATAAAAAGTTGTTTTTTTATGGATGTTAAAACCATGAATATTTTATATTATACATTGGGCAAAACGAATTTGATAGAATTATATTCTATAAAAATGCTTAGAGATATATAGCATGATTTAAAAGTAACTCATGAAGAAACTAATAAATCAAAAAATCTAAAATTGACATGTTAATTCATCAATATGAATTGTTCAAAATGTTTGGTGAATTCATAACTAAAATGTTTATTAAAATGACTAAAATAATTAATAGTTTATTAGTTTGGATGTTTTTAGTAATGCTGAAATTATAGAGAATTGATCTTTAAGTTAATTTTTTTATATGCATATAAATCAGATCATTATAAATTTAATAAACTATTTAAAGTGTTCCACTGGAAAGAAAATGGGTGTTGTGAATTTGAGTCTGTATTTTTCTCTACTTTCTTTTTGGCTTTTTTCGTTTGTCCCTTCCTGAAAATTTGTGCTCAGTTTTTGCCTTCTACCTGCTGCTTAGTTTAGGGTATTAAATTTCTTTGATTCTTCAAAAGATGCCTTACTCTTTGTTGATTGCCTTTCTGTTTCAAAGATATATAAGTGAATTAGTTGCAAAACAGGGGAATCTCTGTGAAAACATTACAATAGCATTTACTCTGAGTAAGAAAACTTTTATACATGCACTGTAATTGACAAAGAAAAGAAGAGAAATCCCTTTAATTTATGAAAATACAATGAGTTAACTTTGTTGATTCCCTAGCACCGACTACATCGCAGGCCATGCCTGATAATCCATTAATCATCTGATCTAGAAGGAAATGCAAATTACTATACTGAGAACTGATAAGATCAACCACAACAGGAAACAGATGGACATGCAAGAAGAATGCAGAGCTCAAAATTAACTCTTCTCTAGTTCGCAAATTTATGTCTCCTAGATCCTTTGCAGCAGTTGCACTAGCAAATTCATATCCTTTCACCTTGATTTTTTTCCTGCTCCTGGATTCCTCTGAAGTTGCCAGAGACTTGGCTTTCTCAGCTATCCAAGGACCAGTCACGGGGTCTTCCTGCCAAAGCATACTAATTGTACATAGGCAACCAGCTCTATTACTCACAGACACAATCTTCTGTGCACAAAATCTATACCTTGGCATCAAAGTAGACAAGGTAGTTCCATCATCATTGCACGCTGGATTGACCAAGTAAACCTCGAGATTACTAACATTCAAATTAATGCAAAGAACTTATGGTCCTTGGTGCATGCCTTTTCCACGAACTGGAATTCGATGTTGGGCTTAATTTCCAAGATCGACGGTGAAGAAATATCAACAGCAATAAATTGATTCCAGGGAGAGTGGCCTTCAATATCTCCACCACTTACAAATGGGAAACATAGTATTACCCTCGCCTTAAGGACTGATATACTACCAATGGAAAAACAAAATAATAAGAGTATATTTTGACTGGTAAAAAAACTTGTAAGAAAAAAAAAAAGAGAATTTGTGTAAGAAATACACCTGTTTATTTTCGTTTGTTCGTTAACCATGTTATAACCAATTTCTTTTTAATTTATAATTTAAGAAAAAGTATGGAATATTTCTTGTAAGGATATATTATACATATATATATTTGGTTAGAAGATTCACTCTTTTACTCACATGATTCTAAGTTCTACGATAGACATTTTAAGAGATAGCTAGCATCAAACACCCCCAAGCCTTCCTTCCCAGGAGGAAAAACAAAAGGCAAGCAAGAAAGAAAGAACTGATACTAGAAGATAGAAGATAAAGCTACATCGATCAACACCTATATTTTATGCGAGGAGTAGCTTCTTCTTCTTCTTCACAAAGGATTACTCCAAAAATCTTGGCCGAATAGCTTGATTCTTTTCCGAGCTTGAATTCCCAATTCCAGATCCTCAGCTCCCTTCATGTCCATCATAGAGAAGGTGACTTCATCATACTATATTGTATTATGATGCGAGTTGAATTAAAAAAAATTGAGTAAATTATTCAGATCTTTGGTATTGGTATTGTTGTTAAATTTAATTCAATAAATCAATATTAAAATTTCATGACCTGATTTTTTTATCTAGCTCCAGTTTTAAATTTAATTATATAAAAGTTATGCTAATATGACCCAATTGATTGACTTAAAAAGTCTGAAGTCAACCCAGATAATAAATAAAAATGTGGTCTAGCTTAATTTTTTTTAAGATATATTTTTTTTACTGAAACAGCGACATATTAAATTGATCAGAGCTTCGTAACTTAACTCGTTGAATCCGTGATCCTGATTATGAACTCCATTAAATTTAATAAATTTATTTATATTTTTTTTCTATAAGGTCATTGTAATTTCAAACAAACTTTCTAGTACTTAGTTCATATATGATTTTACAAAAATCTATTTCAAAATTAAATTTCCCATTGAGTTTTTGCTAATCAATAAGGTTTAAGTTTCTGATATTATATTTCTAGGTCAGGACCAATTTTTTTATATAAAAAAATGGCATTGTTTTGTTTAAAAAATTGATCTAGTTAACCCAATAACTCACAAGTTGATCAACAATTCAACAAAATAGATTTTGAACAGGATCAAAACCAGAACCAGGTTGGACGACCACGCCATAAGTTGCATCTTATTTTTGTCTTTGCAATACAATAATACTTACAAACAATAAATAACTAATTTGTATACATCTTTTTGTCACATCTTTATATATAGTTTTTGAAGAATAAATTGGAACTTATTAAGATAATAATCTTTAATTCTCAATGCTATTTGTAATCAATAAGAAAGATATGGACAAGTCGTGCGATTCACATGGATTGAACCCCACATCTTCCTCGGAATAGACAACACAATAACCCTGACCTTGAGGTGAGTTATAAAATGTTCTTCCTAACTAGATGCACAGCTGCGCCTTTGAGGGATGTTGGACCAAAGTGAAACAGATGACTTTATTCTTTTCCAGATTCCTTCTAAAAAAATTAACAAGTAAACCCTCGCTCGCACGCGTGCGCACACGCACGCATATGATGATTAAAATTTGAGTTAAATTCTATTTAACTAGTGTCTGTATTTTTGTTAAACAAACAGATTAATCCCTCAAGTTCATTTAAATAATTAATTGATCCTTTAATCACATTTTACCGTCAAGTTAGCGGCACAAGGTAAGGAAATATTGCTGAGAAGCTCAACATTTTCCTAACGAGAAATTAATGAAGGGACGAATTTTTTATTTTTTAGATTTGGTTTTTTTATTTTTATTATTATTTATTTTATTTAAAATAATTTATGAAATTATATTTTTTTTCAATTTCATTCTCATTCAACTTTTTAATTTGTAAGATTTTTCTTTATTATTTTAGTAAACTTAAAAAAAATAAAATATTAATAAGTTATTTTCCAACTTATTTTCCATGACATAACCAAATACTGAAAAATATTTTCTAACTTATTTTTCATTACACTACCAAACATCAGAAAATAATTCACTTTCCCGGAATTCACTTTCTAAAAAAAATTACTTTCCAGCAAACAAACGGGAGAATTGTATTCTTGTGCTGCTTCACTATTCATAACTAACAAACTAAAAGAATTATATATATATATATATATATATATATATATATATATATATATATATATATATATAACTAAGAGTGCTTCACTGTATGTGAATCATGTGGCTTCAGTCTTTACCGCACTCCGTCTCCTGTTTTTCGCGTTTCTTCTCGCGCGGTGGGTGTTCCTGCGCTTTCTTCTCGGCTGCTGAGGCTCCCTGGCGTCTTTTCATAGACTTTGTCTGGTGCATGTTCAGATTGAGGCGGTTTGGCTGGTGCTAGGCGCGCGAGGAGATGTTAGCCGACGGGTAATCACCTGCATTGGCTTCATTGAAGCTGTCCTCTTGGTCTGTGGTGGGCCTTCTCATTAATGAAAAAATTATTCTAATTGAGACATTATTTTTGTTTTTATATTTTTTTATCAAACTTTTTATAAAAAATATCATATAAATTTTGGTTCATTATTTATTTTTGCTTATGCTATCAAAATTAAATTATTAAATAAATTAAAAAATAATATTACAATCATACTATTAGTATTAGAAAATAGATGATAAATTATTTTAAAGTTAAAAAATTGATTGTTATCTTAATTTAATTTTTATTTTGATTATTAATTTATATGCATGTTTTATATTATGTGGAAACTTGATTATTATAGTAAAATGGAACAATAATTTTATGAACTATATAAGGTGTTCTAACAATCTTAAAACAATTTATTTTCTAATATATTTGTTATACATGTAATAAATAATTTGACAAGAACAAATTGATTATGACTATATTAAATTCCAATAGTTTAATTTTAGTAGGAAAAGTAAAGTGTATATATCTTCTGTTAAATTCCTTGTGTCTGTTATCTATGCAATTGTTTCATTTGAAATAATATATGTTAAGTGTAATTCCATTTAATTGGAATTCTTTTGTTTAAGTTGCATATAGATTACTTTAGCTGTTAGAGACATCTCAACAACTATAAACAATTAGTTTTTTTTTTAAAATATATATATATATATATATATATATATATATATATAGTTTTTTTTATAACAAATAAAAGAGAGATTCCAAACATATATAACATAGAAGTTATTTAAAAAAAAATCAATTAGAAATCATCAATCATAACATCCTTTTAAATTGTGCTAAATTAAATCTTTATATTCTAACACATGAGTATAATGTCTCACACTCATTATATTTATACACTTTCAATCATCTTGAGTGCTATCGAGTGAGTTATAGAGATTATAGTTTTCAATTGTACAATTTACTTTATGAGATTATAGTATAATGTTTTCAATTGTTGCAAACAAATTATAATTGTAAACATTTGTGAGTTTGGATAAACTCCTAGCATTAGTGATGTATTGTCACCAAGAGAAAAAACTTCAAGTGGTATAATTTCTCGGTGTGGATTTATTAAGGGCATTTGTATATTTCACTTGGATTAGTAAAAGAGTACAATACTCAAGTACGGTTAGTACTTGAGCTGTGGATGTAGGCTTACTGAACTACATTAAAAACCGAGTTTGCAATATCTATTTCCTTATCTATTTACTTTAAACACTTTAATTATATTGTTAATTATTGTATTATATGTGTTTAGTGTGTTTATTTGCATTATTTGACCCCTTAGATGTTATTGTTGCTTTAATCCTAGAATTACGTAAGTATCAATCAAATTTGTTTTTATCATAACTTTAGAAAAGTGCATAATGTTTTTTTATGTTGATGTTGAAAGAAAAATATTTGTAATTATTTGTATTGTTATAGTTTCTATTGAAAATTCCATTGTGTCTCATAGAAAAACAAACAAATAAAAACATAATTGCAAAGTTAAATTGTTTATTAAATTGTTTTTTTTTTTTGCAGAATTAGTGTGTTAAATTTTTGTGATTCATTTTAATTAATATTATTTGAGATTATATAAGTGTGATATATAATTGCAAAGTTAGTCTTGTTATTGAGATAATAGATGGATAAAATTATCCATACAAAATAATAATACAATCACATTCTTATTACCAAAGAGCAAGTAATAAATTGTTTAATGATAATTTATTATCAATCTATTGATTTTAATTTGTGGCTATTCATACAAAATAGATCTCCTAGACCTATCAAATTAAAAATGGTATTGAGATTTCTAAAACTAGAAGGGAATATACGGACAATGATACAAAGTTATTTTTTATGGATGTTAAAGCCATGAATACTTTATATTATGCATTGGGTAAAAGTGAATTTGATAGAATTATATTCTATAAAAATACAAGATATATAGCATACTTTAGAAGTAACTCATGAAGAAATTAATAAATCAAAAAATCTAAAATTTAAATGTTAATTCATCAATATGAATTGTTCAAAATGTTTGGTGAATTCATAACTAAAATGTTTATTAAAATGAGTAAAATAACTAATTGTTTATTAGTTTGGATGTTTTTAGTAATGCCGAAATTATAGAGAATTGATCATTTAGTTGATTTTTTTATATGCGTAGAAATCAGATCATTATAAATTTAATAAACTATTTAAAGTGTTCCACTGGAAAGAAAATGGGTGTTGTGAATTTGAGTCTGTATTTTTCTCTGCTTTCTTTTTGGTTTTTTTCGTTTGTCCCTTCCTGAAAATTTGTGCTCAGTTTTTGCCTTCTACCTGCTGCTAAGTTTAGGGTATTAAATTTCTTTGTTTCTTCAGAAGATGCCTTACTCTTTGTTGATTGCCTTTCTGTTTCCAAGATATATTCAGAAGTGAATTAGTTGCAAAACAGGGGAGTCTCTGTGAAAAAATTACAATAGAGATTTACTCTGAGTAAGAAAACTTTTATGCATGCACTGTAATTGACAAAGAAAAGAAGAGAAATCCCTTTAATTTATGAAAATGCAACGAGTTAACATTGGCTACTGCAAGTGCCAGCAGTAGCTTTCTATATGATTTTGGATGTAGAGATTATATCACCAAAACATTCAACTTTATACTGAGAAACTAGGAAACCATACACTATATATTGTGGCTAATTGATTTTTGTCTGCTGCTTTTGTACTTCTAAGATCACTATCACTTCAACCCTGTACAAGTTAAAACAAATAGAAGGCTCCAAATCCAACACTATTCATTTAAGTTCAGTTGCAACTCAAGTTTCAAATTGAAACACCAGTGCTCATAGCAATAGATTAACATATAAATTTAAAGCGGAACAAGCTTCATGCAGCCATCCAAGAGGTCATCATCGAAAGAAGATGTTACACAAGATGTTCCAACAAAAATTACTTCCCAGCACTTTTTATTCCCTCGAGTTCCCATCTTGTGAGAAACACGTGAAAAATAAAAAAGACAAAAACGAAAGAAGATGACATCCTGTCATTGCTACCAAATCCTCACCAGCTGCAGCTCTAGATCCATTACCAGCTGCAGAACCAGCAATTCTGTCAATCATACTGACAACGGAGCCAATGTCACCGACAGATGCACTAAGTGCTTTGGGAGACAGAGATTTCACCTGGGAAAAAAAATTACAGCATCACCATCTCATTCACAAAGAAGTTTCTTTCTTTTTCAGAAACCTCCAAAATAAGGGTGGGGTGGAGTAAAACCAAAAGGAGAGCATCACTAACCGCTTTAATCAAGCACTCAAGTGATTGCTCTGTAACATTTGACTTGCCAGAAACAGTTGTCAAAGCACCGCCATGAGCACCATCAGGACTGGTAAACTCTGCAAGCAAAGGTGATGCAGATATCCCAGGAGTGCCAATTGCAAGGGATGGAGCCAGTGCTTGTGCAACAGATGGTTGGTGTACAATATTTCCAGTATTTAAGAGTGAGGAAATACCAGAAACTGGTTTGTCAGAATCTCCTGGCATAGGAGACGGAGCTTGCTGGTGTAATTGCTGCTGCTGCATCTGTTGATTCTGCATTAAATTCTGGTGTTGCTGCAATCGTTTAAGCTGTTGTGTGTCACAAATATCAAATTTCAATGTAAAATTGTTCTCCCTGTTTTCATTGATTTCTCAAGGAAGAATTCAGTCCTCTAAATACATGTAATAATCCCTAATTTACTATCTCTAATCCCTGATTTGTAGTCTATAATAAATACAATAAATACAAGATATTCTGTTACAATTTGGTTGCCATATATTGTTGATATTCTTGCCATAATATACACTGACATCCCCCCTCAAATTGATGCTGGCCGATCAAGAAGCATCAATTTGTCAATCATGAGTTGATGTCGAGGCCGAGACAAGGCCTTCGTAAAGACATCGGCTGTCTGATGCTCGGTGGAAATATGAGGTAGTGTAAGAATATTATGATCAAGAGCTTCATGAATGTAGTGACAATCAACTTCAATATGTTTGGTGCGTTCATGAAACACAGGATTAGTAGCAATCTGAATAGCACTTGTGTTATCAGCATGAAGAGGTGTAGAGTGTGCTGAGGAAAACCAAGTTCACGTAGCAAACCCTGGAGCCACACAATTTCAGAACATGCAGAGGACATAGCTCGATACTCAGATTATGTGGAAGATTTTGAGATTCGGTCTTGCTTTTTTGCTTTTCCATGAAATTAAAGCATTTCCAAGAAACATACACCACCCAGTAACAGACCGACGTGTATCCATGCACCCTGCCCAATCTGCATCACTATAACCTGTTAATTGTAATGAATTATCAGCAGGAAAAAATAATCCTCGCCCAGATGTGCCTTTGAGATAGCGAAGGATTCTTCGGACAACAGCTAAATGAGGTTGACGAGGAGCCTGTAAAAACTGACTGACTTGTTGTACTGCAAAAGAAATATCTGGCCGAGTAATGATTAGATATTTCAAACTGCCCACCAATTGCCTGTATATGGAGGGATCAGGTAACTGGTCATCATCATTCTGACAAAGTTTTAAATTAATCTCGAGAGGTGTAAGAACGCTATTCCCTGATTCAAGACCGCCCAAGAGAAGAATCTCTTGGGTGTATTTGTGCTGATGTAGAGAAATCCCGTTGGACATAGAGTGCACCTGTAGACCAAGGAAATAGTGAAGGTGTCCCAGATCCTTCATATGAAATTCACTGTTAAGAGAATGTTGTAAATCCTCAATGAGTGGAATGTTAGATCCTGTAATGATAATATCATCCACATATACCAGAAGAGCAACAATACCAGTAGTAGTTTGCTGAAGAAACAGAGAGGAATCATATTGGCTCTGAATAAATTTAAGTTTCAAAAGAGTAGTGCGAAATTTTTCAAACCATGCCCGTGGTGCCTGTTTTAGACCATACAGGGACCGTTTCAACCAGCAGCCTTTATCAGATGGGTGAGTAAACATACCAGGTGGAGTCATATAAATATTCTCTTTCAGGTCTCCATGTAAAAATGCATTTTTACATCCATTTGACAAAGTGGCCATCTCTTGGAAGCAGCAATTGCCATAATGGTTCGTATGGTAGTCATTTTAGCCACAGGTGCAAATGTCTCCTCATAATTAATACCATATGCCTGACAATTTCCAAGAGCCACCAACCGTGCTTTATATCATTCCATAGATCCATCAGGTTGGAATTTAATAGTGTATACCCATTTGCAGCCAATAGGTTTAATTCCGGTAGGACAAGAAACAATATCCCATGTGTGATTATCCTGAAGAGCCTGAAGTTCCTCTTTCATGGCCTGTTGCCAACAGTCTTGGGTAGAAGCCTGGGCATAATTCTTAGGCACAAAAGTACCATCAATAGTAGTTACTGAGTATCCATACCTGTTTGGGGCACGTGAAAATCGAGTTGATCGTCGTAGTTGAGGGGAATGATCAGATGTCAGTTCCGTGTCCGGAAGGGGCAAAGTGGATGGTGGATGACGTCTTTGATATACAATTCCTGGCTTAAAACGTTCAAAGATATAAGATGGACTGTCATCATCAAATGTGGGAAGCTGGATAGGAGTGGATTCTGTAGAGGGACAAGAAGGGAAAAAATTCTGATTTTCAAAGAAAATCACATTTCAAGAAATACGAATTTTATGAGCATTTGCATCATAACACACAAACCCTTTATGAGAATTACTGTATCCTAGAAAAGCACAACGAGCAGCTTGGGCTGAAAGTTTATTACGTTCAGTAAATGGTAAGTGAACAAAACAAACACACCCAAAAACATGGAGAGAAGCATACTCAGGAATAACACCAAATAAAATAGAGTATGGAGATGCAAAGTTTAGAACTTGAGAAGGCAAACGATTAATTAGATGAACGGCTGTTGACAGAGCTTCTACCCAAAATCGAGTAGGGACCGAAGAATCAATTAATAAGGTGCGAATAACATCTAAAAGATGACGATTCTTATGCTCAGCAACTCCATTTTGTTGAGGAGTGTAAGGACAAGATTTTTGAGAGA
Organism: Populus simonii; assembly: GCA_007827005.2. NCBI lineage: Eukaryota > Viridiplantae > Streptophyta > Magnoliopsida > Malpighiales > Salicaceae > Populus > Populus simonii. The sequence goes on along the minus strand of CM017466.2, from coordinate 3,901,820 downwards.
GAATCCCTTTGTTTTTGAGATATTCCTGAAATTCTTTGGACACATATTCCCCCCCGGAGTCAGAACGAAGTATTTTAATATGAGCAGAAAATTGATTTTCAACAAATACAACGAAAGCCTGAAATGTTGAGAATACATCAACCTTAGATCGGAGAAAATATATCCAAAGGAAACGACTGAAATCATCAATAAACGTGACAAAATATTTATACTGAGCATGAGAGATAACAGGGCTTACGCCCCATACATCAGTATGAATAATTTCAAAACATTTAGAAGCACGACTACCATGTGAAGGAAATGATAATGCTTTGCTTTTACCCAATTTGCAAGAACTACAATCCAAAAATTCTGTTGAAAAAGAATTTTTATTCCCCAAATATCCATGTTTCATAAGATGAGTCAATACATTAGAATTGGGATGCCCCAATTTCTTATGCCAAAAATGAGGATTTTTAATGACAGTAGAATAAGCACAAGAATTAATACTAGGAATAGAAAATTGTATTGGAAATAAACATCCCACTTTAGGCCCCTTCATGATCACCTTTCCCGACACTTGATCCTGCACACAACAACCATGACGATCAAAGTGAATTTCACAGTCATTTTCCACCATTTGACCAACAGAGAGTAAACTTGTGGATAATTTTGGTGACACAAAAATATTTTTGAAATAAGACCCCAAATTACCAATCGACAAAATCGGCAGATTATTACCATTTGCTACCTGTATATGCTGATTACCCATGTATTTTCGCACATTATACAACCCATTTTCACTGCTGGTCATGTGATTCGACGCTGCCGAATCCATTAACCATTGTTTATTATGTGCCGAATTCAAGGGAAAGTGAAGTTGATTTTTCTTACCAGAAATCCCGAGTGCAGAGAAGGCAGATATTATCATCTGCTGCACCATCTTTGGAGTGAGAGTGCTCGACGAAGAGCTCACCGACGATGAAGATTCTGGTGTCGACGGTGAGGACACGGCTGCGGCAGCCATAGCAGCAGCCCCTAATTTTGTCTGCACAGTAAACCCTTGTCGATTCTGTGGTCGCAGACGACATTCCTTGATTACATGCCCCTCTTTCTTACAATAATTAAAGAATTTCTTGCTGCAATTTCTAGCAATGTGCCCTAATTCTTTGCAATTAAAACACTGCACACTCATACCCCTCTGTCGTCCCCTTCCTTGAGCCATGTAAGCCACATTCATCTCTATGACAGTGTCCTGAGTCAACTCGTGTTGAGTGACGAGTCGTTGTTCTTCCCGTAACAGTTCCCCCAAACATTCATCCTGTAATAGTCTGACTGTACGACTTGATCAATGTTAAAAGAATTCCAACATATCCTCTTTATTTTAGGGTAATTTTTTTTTTCCAAAATTTCGGCAGAGTTTCGTTTGCATTTAGGACATCCCAAATTATCGACTATTATTAGTTTACTCAAACAACCCATCATCACAAGGTCCCTTAATTCCGGGTTAACTACCAAAAACATCTTTATTCTTTCAAGGGCTCACAAGATTCTGCATGCAAATGGAATGGACTAGTTCCGAGTTGTTGAAGTTGTTCTCTTGACCTTGATTGTGAATTGTGATCCACCAGCTTGATCCTTCTCTCTATCCAAGGCAATTTCTATTGAACGAACAAATGAAAACCAATCCCCAGAAAGGGCTGGTTTCGAACCCCCTCCTGGTGGGACTCTACAACTAAATGTCCACACTTGGCCTCTCGGGAAATCTCTTATACAGTACTGTTGAGTTTCTTCGTGAAGTTTTTTTCCGTTGCTTATGTCGAAGAAGTAGAAGAGCAATTGATGAGGCAACTTGCCCCTTGCAAGAGGATTTATATAGTGCCGCAGTCTACAAAACTGTGAAAAGGAAGCAAGCGTTAAGGTCCTTGTTCTAATAATTAAGTGAATGGTCGATCCACAGACAGAAAGAAAAGCCAGAATCATGTCATCATATGTTCATCTTTCTGACTCACTGTGAATTGTGATCGAAATAAAAATAAGAAAAGAAAAGAAATAATCAACATTCGTTTGATCGGTTATTTTAAGAACCAAAAAAGAAAGCATGATTAAAGATCCAATGTTTCTGGGTCCATTAACATCACTATCATTTCTTTCACTATCAAACCATGATTATGTTAAATTCCTTGTCGTCTATTATCTGTGTACTTGTTTCATGATGAAATAATATATGTTAAGTGCAATTCCATTTAACTGGAATTCTTTTGTTTAAGTTGCATATCGACTACTTTAGCTAGCTGTTAGAGATGTCTCAACAACTATAAATAATTAGTTTTTTAAAACAACATATATATAGCTTTTTTTTATAATAAATAAAAGAGAGATTCTGAACATATATAACATAAATGATATTTCAAAAAAAAACAAATCAATTAAAAATCATCAATCATAACATACTTTAAGTTGTTCTAAATTAAATTTTTATATTCTAGCACATGAGTATAATATCTCATACTCATTACATTATACATACTTCCAATCATCATGAGTGCTATCGAGTGAGTTATAGAGATTATAATTTTCAGTTATATAATCTACTCTCTGAGAGAGTGAATCTTGTTGCAAACAAATTATAATTGTAAACACTTGTGAGTTTGGATAAACTCCTAGCATTAGTGATGTATTGTCACCAAGAAAAAAATCTTCAAGTGGTATAATTTCTCGGTGTGGATTTATCAAGGGCATTGTATATTTCACTTGGATTAATAAAAGAGTACAATACCCAAGTACGGTTAGTACTTGAGGTGTGGATGTAGGCTTACCGAACCACATTAAAACCGAATTTGCAATCTCTCTTTCCTTATCTATTTACGTTAAACACTTTAATTATATTGTTGATTATTGTGTTATTTGTGTTTAGTGTGTTTATTTGCATTATTTGATATAATTAGTGCAACATCTAATTCACCCCTTCTTAGATGTTATTGTTGCTTTAATCCTAGAATAACGCAAGTATCAATCAAACTTGTTTTTATCATAACTTCATAAAAGTGCATAATGTTATGCGTTGATGTCAAAAGAAAAATATTTGTAATTATTTGTATTGTTATAGTTTCTATTGAAAATTACATTGTGTCTCATAGAAAAACAAATAAATAAATACATAATTGCAAGGTTAAATTGTTTTTTGCAAAATTAGTGTGTTAAATTTTTGTGATTCATTTTAATTAATATTATTTGAGATTATATACTTTGATATATAATTGAAAAGTTAATCTTATTATTGACATAATAGATGGATAAAACTATTGTTAATGATTTCGATGTACTTGTTTAACCTAGTAATCTCTGTGGTATAGATGGCAAACCTGATTTCTAAACATTTTTCATGCGGGGAAAAAACCAAAATAATTTGAGTGGTGTGAACTTAAATATAAACCTTGATGAATTAAATTCTCTCAAGAGTCCTAATGGTGGTGGTGTCCGCAAAAAGAAGCTCATAGAAACTTGTTTTGTTTGTAAAAAGTAAAGACATCATTGTAAGGACTATTGTCACTGTAAAGGAAAAAATACACAAAGCAATATCTTTGAGAATGTTGATGAGAAAGCTACCAAGCTTGTTGTAGTTATGTTAGAAGTAAACTTCATGGAAAATCCTAAAAAATGGTGGATTGATATTGGAGTCACCTATCATGTATGTTTCGACATAATTCTTTTTTTATTATACAACAACTGTTAATGGAGAATAATTATTCTCGGACAACTCCTTAGTGACTGTTTGAGAGTGTGGTAACAATTGCGTTTCAAAGTTTTTTTTGTTTGGAAATACATCAAAATAATTTTTTTAATTTATTTTTGACATGAGCATATCAAAATGATCCAAGAACACAAAAAAATTAATTTGAAGCAAAAATAAATTTTTAAAAAATAGCAAAACAACGATTCAACCACAACACCTAACAAGCCCTTAATGTGCAAAATCCCAGGGCACAAAAAAGGTGATGTTAAGGATGAAATTTAGGAAAGAGTCAACAATGAACAATATGGTTCATGCTTCTACTATTCAAAAGAGTATTATTTGTGGCTCGCTGTTAAGCAAGAACGAGCTTAAGTTAGTTTTTTAGTCTAATAAGTTTATTCTTACCAAGAGTGGGATGGTCGTGGGCAAGGTATATTCATGTGATGGGTTATTTAAGCTCAATGTGATGACTATTGTAACAAAAAGCCAAAAAGATTTATAAACATTCTTTTTATTGTTTAATTAGTCAGAGTCTTTTAATCTATTCTATAGACAGAAGTAGCGAGCCTCTAGAGTTAATTCACATTGATATTTGTGATTTAAAGTTTGTGCAAATTAGAGGTGATAAAAATTATTTTATTAATTTTTTAATGATTGCATAAGATATTGTATATGTCTATTTGTTAAGAAGCAAAAGCAAGGCTTTAGAAATGTTTAAACATTTTAAAAGCAAGATTAAAATCAACTTAGCATTAAGATTAAGATGATGAAAAGAGATTGAGAATGATGTTGAATACAAGAACCAAATGTTGAATTGAATGATGATACTATGTTGACAAGTTCAAAATTACCTCGAAACTTGTGGGGGAGGATTTTTTTCAAGAAATTATATTCTGAATAAACACCTTATAAGAAATTGAGCAAGATATTGTATGAGTTGTTGAATGTTCAATCATCATCCTACAAATACATTAAAGTGTGGGGGTGTCTAGAAACAATTACAGTTCCTCTATCAAAAAAAGTTAAAATATGGACTGTATTATATAAGATATGAAACTATACTTGAAGGGTATAGCGATGCTAATTAGATATCCAATATTAAAGATTTAAAATCCACAAATAGATTTATCTTTGTTATTGGAGAAGCTATAGCCTCTTGAAAATTCTTTAAACAAACATGGATATCCATATCTATGAAGGAGTTTCAGTAACTTTAAATAAAGAAAAGAAGTAAAAAAGCTTCTAAAACTTTATTGAGGATATTTGAATTTACAATTGAAAGGGCATAATATATATATAGTATTAACACAATTGTCAATATTATAAGATAGTTGATCTACAACGAGATTATTTTTATTGACCTTGTAAAGTTAAATGATAATATCATGGATTCGCTAATAAAATGCTTAACAATAGAGCAAGTCAATAATCATCAAGAGGAATGAGATTGAGACACAGTTCAATGAATTGTTATGATAGCGACCCAACCTAGTTTGCTGGAGATCCCAAATTTAGGTTTAAAGAAGCAACCAATTCATGTGTCAATTCAATAATATCCCTCTTACCCATTCATATGATATAAAGTGTTATTTGCAGCGAAAATAGGATAAACTAAGCTTTTAATGACTTTTATAGCTTGAGAAATTCAAGTGAGGTATTACATGATACTTTTAATAAGAATAACCTATGTGAGTGTGAAACAAGGCCACTTCTATGATAATTGAAAATGCAAATTCTCTAACGCTCTCTGAAATCAAGACGTATTCGAGGCTAAAATGAACACAATTATGAGAATCAAAATTGTAAGAAAATAAATTGTGTAATCTCTATTATCTGGTTCCACACAAAAGGCTAAACAACTCAAGACATCATCTTCGTTGGTTAGCCAAGTGAATCCAATAGTTTTAACTATGGAAAGTTCAAGGCTAAAAACTATCATGCTCGATGCAATGACTTTTCACTACTAGTCTCTATTTTTTTGTCTACTTTATATTTTATTCTGATCAAACAATTTTTATCATGTGGGGGGATTGTTAGGATGTGAATTAAAAGTTGTGTTTGTTAAAACTCTACTTGAAATAAAATCATGTACTTTTAAACTAGAAAGTTGTAACCTTTTGTCTTAAAAGTTATGTTAAAATTAAATGTCAGAATTACTTATAAAAAGAGATAATTCTGACATGATTTTGATAATAAAGAAACTTCTAGTCTTTTTAAAACTCTTCTCTTTTACATTTTTTTAGTCAAAATTCTTACAGAAAATTAACATGATTAAGTATCAGGGAGTTTTTGTCTAGGTCGTTGTTGCTGCTGTTGTTAGACAAATGTTGCCATTTATAGACCTTTTTCAGTCCTCAAAATTTATAATATGGTCATGAATGGCATAAGATGTTTGTTCATCTTTTTTTATATTCTGAAAAGTAAATATATGCGTCTCAGTTATCATTGCAATGTTATTTCACTCCTCTTACAAATATTTTAGCAAATTAAGTGCCACATCTAATTAGATGTTTCCCTATCATCAAAACCCATGCTATATTTTATGCATGGATCCTTATGAGCTTAGGGTTTGCTTTCTCCCCTTTCATTTTAAACTTTATATTCATCTTTTAACTGTTTTTGTCTTGCCTTTACTCAATCATTTTATAACATGAAGAGGATGTCGCTAACTTCCTTTTAGTTGGCAAGTCTGTGGAGAACTTCTTTGGCTTATCAGCACAACATTATGTGTTATGTAAGAGAGTACAATAATCCTTCCATCATCAAGCCTCTGGTGATAGCAAAGCTCAACAAAACCATGGTTTCTTAGCTTAGATATTTGACGTGTTCATACTTGGCACTAATCAATGCAAGATTGTCGTTTTCAATGTCTTTAAAAATGTCCCTGAAAACAATCTCGATAGGCTGCCCCAATAGTGAGGACCATCTGGAGCAGGAATACCAGACATCCACTGCTTCGTTGAGCTCGAAATCCCCCTCCTTTATCCAGCCCCATTACTCCAGCAAACATCATTTCACAGTGTGCACTATTTCTGTAGCCAAATTAATACAATCACCAATGACCCATCAAAAGTTACCTGCCAAAACAAGGAGGAAACTACTATTTGACACTTTAAACTTGATTGTTTCATAAATAATTTCAGTTTTGGGACGAGATTTACGAATGAACTGAAAAGGGTACTTCAATTGTGTTACTCAAATGAGAAAAAAAAAAAAAACTTATCAAGTAAGGCCCACTGGGTTGGTTCAAGGAGACTCTTGCAAACAGTATCATTGAAACATATGATTTTGACATATGATAGTCTGGTCCAATTGCTTAACATGCCTCATATTTTCGCACATGAACCAACCGAATACTTTTTTTCTTTAATGTTCCTATCACAAAAAAAAAAATATGAAAAACAAAAAAAAGCTTCTCCTCTCCCTCATGCTATAAAATTTTATGTGTTTTGAAATTAGATCTTTTATTTTGCTACACTAATAATATCAGGCTTAACTTACTGACCCTATAGCTTATGTTTCATCACAGCAGACTAAATAAGGTTCTAGATAACAGGATATAGGAGTTTACTTGGCCACCCTTCTGTCTAAAATTCTAGTTACGAGCTTCATGGTTAATTTTCTTGAACCGGAAGAACCTTCCATTTATGGCTATGGCCATGCTCCAAGATATATAAGTGAGTTAGTTGCAAACCAGGGGGAACTCTGAAAACATTACAATAGCATTTACACTGAGTAAGAAAACTTTTATACATGCACTGTAATTGACAAAGAAAAGAAGAGAAATCCTTTTTAATTTATGAAAATGCAATGAGTTAACCTTATCTCACGCTGCAACAAAAAATTACTTCCCAGCACTTTATGTTCGCTTCTTGTGAGAAACAAGTGAAAAATGAAAAAGATGAAAACAGAGGTGTATGATACTTGAGGTTGCCTCATGGCAGTCCTGCTGATTTTAATTAACCTTTTTCCCTTCTTATTTTCTTTCATTTAAATACAATATTTACTATTTTGCAGCACTTGCACGTATTAGAAAACAGATACTTACATTTTGTTGACTATTCTTTGAACACATGGTGCTTCTAAAACCAAGGAAGCAAAAAACTAGCCAGCTAGTTCATAACTTGCCAAGCCATAGAGAAACTCATGGTGCTTCAATTCAATTTTAACTAGTTCTTTCTTTCAATATATGGTGCTTGGACCCCTCAAAGAACATTAGCACTTATTCAAGAAAAACAAATAAAGTTGTGAGACATGAGAGATTATAACTACTATTATTATAAGAAAAACTAAAATATGTAAGGAAATTACTGTAAGTTTCTTATAATAATGTAGATTGCTACAATATTTTCTCATATTATTTGTTTTTTTCCGTGAACACATTATTTTTTTAAAAAATTATTTTTGTTGATTTTATTTTTAATATTAAGACGGTTGAGAATTTAACTTTGTTTTGTTTTTCTTTTTATTTTGTCTTTCTATGTGGTTTGTGAGTTTATCGAGATAACTTGGGTTACTATAGTTTATGGATTTGGTGAGTTTGTTTTAATTGAACTTGATTTTTTTATAGTATATTTTTTTTCATATTGTTAAAAGAACAGTTTTATAGAAAAATCATGTTATTAAACTTTGTTGTAACCCATTTTTGGGTCCCCCACAAAATATATATATAAAAAATATATATAGCCAAAGGAGGTTAAGAAAAAATAACAGGAGGCAGAAGCGCTCAAAAAATGGTCGGAAAATTGGTCAATGAGGTTAAAAATACAAAGATTGGATTTTTGACAGTATATGCTTGAAGGAGGAGAGCCCTGTTGAGGAGGAAAATTTGAAATTTGAGGAGAAAAGCCCAAATTTGGATGCTTATGGACTCAATTGGATTTTTAAATGAATTTATAGGGGATTTGATTTCAAGAAAAATTGATTTTTAAGTCAATTTGGGCTTTAATTAGAAGAAATTTAAGTTCTGGGGCCAAAATATATTTTTTAGGAATTTATTAGGTCAAATCAGGGGCTTAATTGCATAAATATTGAAGTTTAAGGGCCAATTAGGGACTTAATTGAAGAAATCCGAAACCAGGGACCAAATTGGAAGAGGCGCGTAAATGGAGGGGTTGGAATTAATTGATTCAGGGGTCTAATTGAAGAAATTGGAAGTTTATTGATCAATTAAGGGCTCAATTGCATAAATCAGAGGCCAAGGACTAAACTGAAACATGCGGCCAACTAGAGGGGCGAAGACCGAAATTGGCAGGGATGCAATTGAAGGGACAAAAGATAATTGAGGGCTGCTTTGCAAATTGACACGTTTTGGCGTCTTGCAGGACTTAAATGAAACGGCGCGTTTTGCCTAAAACGACGCCGTTTCATGTAAAAAAAAAAAAGAAAAAGAAGAAGACGGAACGGTGTCGTTTTGAACGACACTGTTCCTCTTTCTTCCTCCCCTGGACATGCAGCACGGGGGGAAGAAAAACATGGTTTCCTTTGTTATTTCTTCTTTATAAAAAACGCATTTCCTCTCTCCCTAGACCACACACCTCACCGACCCGAAGCCCCACGCCCTGGACCACCGACCGAAGCCATTGGCCGACCGGCCGCTCACACTGCCGAAAGCAAGGGAGCGGCGCATTGCTGTCGCGGGTGGTGGCCGACCAGCCGCCGCGAAACCCGCTCCCCAGGCGCCCTTTCGCTCCTATAAATATAGAACAAAAACGAAGAAGCAAGGGGCCGAAAAGAGAAAGGGGGGGAAAAAGGAGGAGAAAAAAAAGAGAGAGGAAGAAGAAGAAAAAAACCGAAAGGGAGGAGAGAGAGGGGAAGAGTTAGAACGAAGGAGAGAGAAGAAAGAGAGGGGTGAACCGAAAACAAAGAGAAGAGAGAAAGGGAGGAGTAAGAAGAGAGAAACCAAAGAGGAAGAAGAAAGGAGAGAAAACGGGAGGAAAAGGAAACGGAGGACGAGGGAAGAGGAACAACCTCACTCTCCGCCACTGGAAATAGCCGCAGCGCTGCCTGGAGCCGCGTCCGTGAGCCAAGGCACCACCACCGGCCTCCGCCACAGCCCCGCCAGGTGACCCTTCTTCCCCTATATCTCCGGCGTTTATTTTTTTCTTTCTCTGCATGCAGAACGAATAGCGTTCTGCATGCAGGGGTGGGAGGAAATTAATTCCCCCCGCCCGTTTTGGGTTGCTGGGCCAGGCGGATCCTGGCCCAGCCATCTCTTCTGGGCTGGGCCTGGCCCAGAAGAGGATAATTTTTCGGGCCGAGATCGGCCCAATCCACTTTGGGCCGAAATCGGCCCAACACCTTTGGGACTGAGTCCGGCCCAGCCCAGTTGGTTGGGCCGGACCAGCCCAGCCCATTTAATATTATATATTATATATTATATTGTTTTATATTATTTATCTATAGATATATATGTATAAAAAAAATTAAGAAAATTCTGCAAAAATTATTTCAAAAATATGTGATTTTCTGTAATTTTATTATTTTATTTTGATCAATATCGGTTTGTATTTTTATACTGTAAAGATACAAATCCGGTATTAAAATACCCGGTTTCCATCAAAATGTCAAAGATTTTCAAAAATAAAAAATGTCTTTTGCTTTCAGAAATTTCTAAATATCTTTAAAAATATTGTTGATTTTTCTGCATTTTTTTAAGTGGATTAATATTTGGTTGTATTTTTATACCGTAAGGATACCAACCCAGTATTAAAATACCCGATTTGCGTCAAAACATCAAAAAAATATACATAATTAAAAAATGTTTTGTTTTAAAATACGGCCTAGTCTCTCCAATATATATATATAAATATAATATCATATTTTCATACAACAAAGAAAGTTTCAAAAAACAATATATGTATTAGCATGCATTTTGGCTTTAATAACCAGTTTATTCAAGCCGTGAGAACTAGGCCAATATTTCAAAAATTCTAAAAAAATCTTTTTGTCTTCTTTTAGTATGTGGGATTACAAATTTATACGTAAAACGTTTTCCTGATTAAATATGTTTTTTACATTGACGTTAGAACGGTTAGGCTTTACCCGATAAGATAAGGATCTCCTTATTGAGGAGGACTTTTCTTGAACCATAGACGGACCAACAACTAGGAAACACAACGAGACCTTGAATTTTATCAGACAAATAAACAATGCAGCTTACCTTAGGTAGGGCGTATTTGGGGTGCTAATACCTTCCCTTTAGGCAACCAGTCCCCGTACCCAATCTCTGAGACCAGTTAGGGTTCCTAGTGACCAAAATACTAGGTGGCGACCCCCATTCCATTTTCTACCAACAAAAGACAATATTTTCTTGTCTCCCCACATTTGCCAAATAGATACCACACACATCCTAGATTTTAAAAGTGGAATACTTCGCCGCGACGCCGCGCACCCCGCGACAGAATGGCGACTCCACTGGGGACCTTGTGGACTAAGTTTTGTTTTTGTCTGATTTATTTGTGTTTTCATGTGTTTATTGTTAATTTGCCTTTGTTATCTGCTTATATGCTTTAAATATTTTTACACAATATTGTTCATGCATTTGTATAGAACTGTCACATGCATCACATACTTTGATTTTGAGAAGCACACACAAGCTTTAAGTTAGGTGGGGGAGTATCGATCTGCCCTATGACTATTGGTCAGGGTTCAGATGCGTGAAATACCCAACTCATATCTGAGTGCCTGCTTGGTAATGGTGGGTATACTTACCTTAACTATTCCTTGCAACGCCCCCATACTGTCTTTACGAAGAACGTCACTGGGCAGATATGAGACCCTTCAAGACCAGATAGAAAACCTACCCGTTCTCACTTAATAAATAGAACTTGTCCTTAGGATATCTATCTTACGTTCATTTGCATCATGATTAATAATGTTAAATTCATCAATCCAGGTTTTTGAGCCGAAATCATGACTAAGTACCTATCTTTCCAAGAGTTTGGGCAAGAATCTGAGTTGACTCAAGTAGCTGAAGGAAAATGCCCAAGAATCGATGCTAGTAGGTTGCCTTGCATTACTAAGATAAACCACATGGTAAATGACTTGGGGAAGTTAGTGTCTATTATGGAATATATTGATGAGACTATTTTCGAAAGGCGATATGGGAGAATTGCACAACTAATGAGGTTACCCGTACAAGCAGCAGCAATCAAAGCCCTACTGAATTTTTGGGATCCTAGTTATCGGAGTTTTACCTTTGGGAACATTGATATGACACCGACTTTGGAGGAATATGAAAGGATTTTAGATTTTCCAAACAACAGCCACAGGATCTACCTAAGGCGAAGATTTGAAGACACAGCTTCAGAGGTAGTCAGTTTATTAGGCTTGGGAAAGATCAGCCAATGTAGAGTCGCCGAGGGGGGTTTCAAATGGAAGGTCATTGAAGCCCGAATGAAGAAAAATGCTGAAGAAGGCAAGTTGGGAGAGGAACGATACAGGTTGGTGGCCTTCGCCATTTTTGGGCTAGTATTGTTCCCTTCCGAAATTGGAGTCATCAGTTTGGAAGCAGCAAGTGTCTTCATAGAATACGAGCGTGACCGGATCAATCCCTCGTCAGCCATTTTGGGAGAAACCATGCTATCACTCAACCACTGTAGAACGCATGGAAAAGGAGCCATGAGATGTTGCATCCCTATATTGTATTTATGGATTATCAGTCATATCGAAACACCAAAGGACATTTTTAACAACTTTTGGTGGTTTGACCTGCGACCGTTAAAGGTTACCATGGATGAGACTTGGAAGAATTGGGATGAGAAAGCATGGATAGATAAATATGCAGCATTGTTGTTCTTACTCCATTTTGGACCCCACGTGCTGGAGACGGTGTATACCTCCTTTGAACAGAGTGTAGGAGTTTAGCTCAGATTCGCCAGAAGATTGACAAAAGCACAGAAAGAAATATTTTGTTTTTTGAAACCTTGTGTTGAATAAATCCCTCAAAAGTGGCACTAAAAAAAAAAAAACTTGGTTCTGCTGCTGCCGTATTTTTTTTGTTCCAACTTAGGCCCTGATTCTGACTGGGCTTCATGCAATATCTGACCCTCCCTAGCTGAATTATGTCACTCGTGACATGTTGAAGAATGGACCTACACCTTTATTGGGTCCTAGAGCTCACTGTTCATATGGCAGACTCTCAGTCCTGAACGCATAGGTGAATTTAGGCTTTCGAATCGCTTGATTTCGATATCAGGAGCTCGAGATATTCCTGTTTGAATGTCTGACGTGAAAGTAGAGAATTCTGCCACGAGCAGGATTTTGACCCAAGTTTGGCACTGAAATTTCTGCTGCCATCACGATTTTTCTGGTTCATTCTTAGGATACTCTCAGTCATATCGGGATGCTCGACATTCGTCAGTTTTTGAATCGGATCAGGAGACCATTTTTACCGACCAGTTTTGCGGCCCGATTCTGTCCAGTAAAACGATTATATCTCACCTTGAATCCTCGTGAAAATTGTAGTCCTACACACATAGATGAATTTAGGCTTTCGAATCGCTTGATTTCGATATCAGGAGCTCGAGATATTCCTGTTTGAATATCTGACGTGAAAGTAGAGAATTCTGCCGCGAGCAGGATTTTGACCCAAGTTTTGCACTGAAATTTCTGCTGCCATCACGATTTTTCTGGTTCATTCTTAGGATACTCTCAGTCATATCGGGATGCTCGACATTCGTCAGTTTTTGAATCGGATCAGGAGACCATTTTTACCAACCAGTTTTGCGGCCCGATTCTGTCCAGTAAAACGATTATATCTCACCTTGAATCCTTCGTGAAAGTTGTAGTCCTACACACATAGATGAATTTTGGCTTTTGAATCGCTGGATTTCGATATCAGAAACTCAAGATATGCATGTTTGAATATCTAATGAGAAAGTGAAATTTCTGCCGCATGTTTTTGGCTACCTGCAAACATAATATTAATTATATATAAAAAGAGAGCAGAACCCGAAACAGTGTCGTTTTGAGACATTGTTCCTCCCATGTGCATGCCGCTGCCCGAGACCCTCAGGAGTGGGGAGCAGCTGCAGGCGTGGGAACAGCGCAGGCGTGCGAGCAGCTGCAGGCGTGGGAGCAGCGCAGGCGTGCGAGCAGCTGCAGGCGTGCGAGCAGCTGCAGGCGTGGGAGCAGCGCAGGCGTGGGAGCAGCGCAGGCTGCCCTGGCTTGTTGTCCCCTGCTCCCCATGCGCATGCTGCTGCCCCGCTCCCCCCTTCACCTATATATATACTGTTATTAGCAGCTACCAGGGGCGGGTTTTTTTTTTGAGAGAGGAAGAAAGGAGAAAAGGAAGAGACAGAGAGAGTTTAAAGAGAGAGAGCAAAAAAGGAGGAGGGAGAGAAGAGTTAAAGAAACAGAGTGCTACACTAGCTGAGGTTTAGAGAAGCCGAAAATCATTGAGAACAGGAGGAGATTACCTTGGGTTGAGTCTATCCTATTCTGTCGAACCGGGGTTTATAAAGGCTCTAAGAGTTTTTTTGGAAAAGCTCCCAACGGTAGAAAAAGAGGAAGGCTTTCTTCAGTTTCAGAGGCAGAAAAGCAAAGGTTTCCACCTGCCTGCACCTCACTTTCTGCATTCGAAACAGCCGCATCAGCAGGTATGGTTCCTAGTCTTCCTTTTCTTTGCTAAGCTTGGTATTTGGTGTGTGGTTTTTCTTTCCCAAACCCTTTTATGGTTTTTTGCTCTAGATGTTCTGTTTTATTATGGTTTGAACAAAAGTATTGTGCTTACCCACTGTCATTGCCATGCTTTATAGTTTGGATTTGCTTGTATCGTTGCAGCTGCGTTTTTTCTCTTGATCTTACGTCAAGGCTGTATGCTTTTTCTTTATTTTTTTCTTTTGTTGGTTTATTACTATGAGGAACCGTGAGTTTTTGGCCCAGCAGCATCCGCAGATATAGCTGCCAGTTTCCGCTGTATTGAAACTTGGCACCGGTTGCTTGCTTATTTTCCAAAAAAATCTGTTCCCCGCTTTGCTCTAATTTCAGTTTTGGTTTGAACAAAAAGGTGGTGCTTGCCCACTGTCACTGCCATACTTTGTAGTTTGGATTATTTGTCTACGTTACAGCTGCGTTTTTTTCTTGGTCTGTTGTTGTGAGTGACTGTTTTTCATGGTCTCCCTGCTGGAGCTGTCTCCTTGCCGGGAAGGTTGCATATATAGGAATGTTAGTGGCTTAGAAACATAGTTTCTACGAAGAAGGGAAAACAAAGAGAGTAGGGGAGACGGAGAGAGTAAGCACAGATAAGAAAAACAAACAGAAAAAACAGAGAGAGGAAACAACGAAAAATGGAAGAGAAAAGAGAAACAGAAGCTAGGAAAAAGAAAAGGGAGAGAACCGAGAACAAGAAGGTTTGAGAGTAAAAATCATGGGAAACAACGAAAGAGAGAGGAGGTTAACCTGGCCTCCAGTTTCCTTCTTTACTGCAGGCAGGAGCTGCAGAATGTAACGGGAGAAGTTTTTGTTGTTAAACAAAGCTTTTGGCTAGTGAAGGATGTATATGACGTGAGGGAAGGTCTGTCTAATTAAAGAAGATAACGTGAGGGAGTGTCCTTTTAATAAAGGGGACTTTGTTTTTGCAGGTTCTGGTTTCATGTTTTTTGTCCCTCTGTTTCTTGTAGAAATGCATGGCTTCTGTTATAGGTTTCAGTTTCAGGACTTAATGTGTTTTGGTGCCTGCGGAATTGTTTTTTTTTAGAGTAATGAGCAGACTTGTTTCAGACTTCCAGCTTTGATTAAACTGTAACTTCCTGCATTTTTTTTGCTTTGTGTTTGCACTGTTCAAGTGAAATATAATTCACTTGAACAGTAACGTGGTCTTTGCATGCAGTTTGGGGGTACTGTGCATGTGCACAGTAACTGGAAAATTAATTAACGTGTACTGTGCAGTGAACAGTAACCAGTCATGTGGTTTGGGCTGGGCTGAGTCCAGCCCTGTAGAAAGTAGGCCCATTTTATTTTTGGGCTGATTTCGGCTCATTTTATTTTTGGGCCGGGTCTGGCCCATTCAGAAAGTTTTCTTCAAAGATGTATTTAAAAAATCTGTGATTTTCTGCAAGGTTGTATTTTTGTACTATAAAGATACAAGTCCGGTATGAAAATACCCGGTTTTCGTCGAGACCTCAAAAAAAATATAAAATAAAAAATGTTTTGTTTTCCTGCATACGGCCAATACCCTAACATTGTTTTTATGTTTTTTTATATAAAAAATAAATATTTGAAGCTTTGAAAATGTGTTTTCGCATGGATTTCTTAAACACAACAAAAATTATTTTTCTTGCATTTCTGGATTTTTACAACATGTTTGTAAAACTCCAAAGGGTATTGGCCAATATTCCAAAAAATATAAAAATCTTATTTTGGGGGAATTCATCTATTATTCACCGCTAATGTTTGGATAAAGAAATCCTTAAAGGACGAATATCCAAAATATTATTGGGAATAATTTGTTATTATTCATTGTTAATATTTGGATAAAGAAACCCGGAGTGGTAAATATCCAAAATAATTTTCTAGGAATAATAAATCCACACAAATCCTTGAAAGAAGCCTTGATTATAATCGAGGACATTTCAATTTTTTTTTTTACTCGACGGTTTACGAGACAAAAATAGGTTTTTAAAGCACCCTAGATTTCGTTCATCAGAGCAGACTTATCCTAGGAAACTGATGGGATTAGAGAACATCAACACCATAACAATTATAAGGCAAATCAAACACCAAGCAGCTTACCTTAGGTAGGGCATACTAGGGGTGTTAAAACCTTCCCTTTACGCAATCAGTCCCTTGCCTTAGAATCTCAGAAAGACCAGTTAGGTTTCCTAGTGACCATAATACTAGGTGGCGACTCCCTTTTTCACAACAGAAAGACCCCAATATCGAATCCCCGCTACGGAGGAAGTGTCGCCGCGACGTCGAGCTCTCGGGAGGGTGCGACAGGATGGCGACTCCACTGGGGACCCTTGGACTAAGCTTGGTAATTGTTTTTTTTTTGTTATGCCATGTGTTGTTGTTTTCTTATATGAATGATACTTTGTTTAAAAGCTTTAGCATGCATATTTACATCCTGTCATGCATGGTATATCAGACATGGATATAGATTTTATTGCATCCTATCATGCATCACTTGTATTATTACTATCCTGTCAAGAGCACACACATTAAACTTTAAGTTAGGTGGGGGACTAGCAGCTTGCCTTATGACTTGAGTCAAGGTTTAAGTTTGTGTAAACCCCAACTCTTTGCTGAGTGTTTAGACTGATAGTGATTGGTATATGTGCCATCCCACTATCTGCTGAACCCCCATATTGCTTTTAAGAGGGCGATCACTGGGATAGCAAGAGACCCTTTTTTAGAGACCAAGTAGTAAACCTACCCTATGTCTCACGTAAAGGAACTAGAACCTACCTTTAGGTTGTATGCTCCATAATATCTTTTGCATTAAAACAAGTCTAAACCTAAGGCATTTTGAATCCGAGGACTTGTGAATGAAATGGCCACCATTGCTAAATTTTCCATCATAGAATATGAAAAAAAAATTCTGAAATGTCATAATTGACTGAAGGAGACTGCCTTAAAAGCGATGCTAAGAAGTTGTCACCAATCAAGAACCTGAATTGCATTATGAATAAGGTGACCAAGTTAATGACTCACTTTCAGGATGTGGATAAGAATGCATTTTTAGGAAATATAGACATTTTTTAGGAAATATTACAACTGTGCGAGTCTTAGTTCATTTGGAGATCCAGACTACCAGTGTTTTTTTTTTGGAAGCATAGACTTATATCCCACTATGGAGGAATATGGGATGTTGACTAAGTTTCCGAACAATTTGTATCGGATTTATTTGCGTTTGAGATCTGAAAAGATCATCCTTGAACTGTCAAAATTGCTCAGAATCTCCAACTTGGAAAAGTTTTTGGAAAAGAATGCTACCGGACTGAAATGGAGGATGCTATAAATTGAACTGGAAAAGAAGTCAGGATTAGAAAAAGAGAGATTGATTGCCTTGGGCATAGTTGGCCTAATAGTGATTTCAAGTGGAGAGCCTCATGGGTAACGACAGTGAAAGTCCTAATGAGTTGAGGACAGAGACGTTGGGTGCCTTTGGTAGGGATCACAGGTTATGTAAGTTATGCTCCTGCCCTTGTGGTAAGGCAACTTGGGGGCATGCAGTTTGTTCCAAGGACTATAGGAATTGCTTAATTCTTTGGTTTGTTCAAAGATCCCATTGCACAAGAAGTTGTGGAGATCATCACACAAGATTGGAAGCATCTGGTTTTGGTTGAGATAGAAGGTTTAAAGGATCTAAGTGCAAGTGAAGGATATGCAAGATCGAGAGACTTAGCTGCTTCAGCCATGCCTTGTGTAGGAGTCAAATCTCCCTAAATTATAGAAGAGCCTATAAAGAGAAAAAGGGACAATAATAAGGAGTGGAGAAGACAAGGCAATGTTGGAAGAAATGATTGCTGGAAGAAGATAAAAGAAGAGCATTTCTAGATGAACAAACACAATCTAAAGACGCGAGAATAACAAAGCTTGAGTTAAAGCTAAGTGAAGAGAAGATTGCTAGGAAAAAAGTGAGAATGAGCTAGGAGGGATGAGTTTGGATTGGATGCAAAGTTGCTTTGAACTTGAAGCAATGGAGGTTGACTTTAAAGATTGCCAAGGAAGCACAAAATATACCCAAGAAAAATTTGCACAAGTTCAATTCCAACTGATGGATAGGATTGGGAAGTATGAGGATTTGAACAAGAAATATATGGAGTTGGAAAACCGTTTGATGGAGATTGTAAAGGAAGAGAGTAAAAGGAAAGGCTTTAAGGCTATTGAAGCGGAGTTAGCGGTTAAGAAGAATGAGATAAAAAGTTGACAAGAAGTGCGAAAAGGTGGAAGTATTTGGACAATAAGCTAGCAGCAATGGAAAAATACAAAGGATCAAATCAATGCTAACAATGCTGCTTTGAACAAAACCAATATGTTGCTCATAAAAAAGATGACCAAGACGGATGAGAAAATGGACGAAGTTGCTGCACATACTCGGATTATTAGAATCAATGCATGAAAAGTGGGAGGGGACATCATTCGCTATCGCCGAAGCCTAGCTAAAAACCGATGCCTTTCTAGGGAAGATTGAGAATCGCGGCTTTGCCTTTTTACCTTTGGCTAGAAAGTTTGTGAAGGAAAGGTAATAAACTTATCAAGCATTAATGAAAAGGACGTTGACCCATCTTCTTATGCAAAATTTGTCTCTTGGTGAACATGATTCAAGCAAACGACTTGAAAGGCAGTACTCCTAGCAATGTGACAAGAGAGCCTATGTTTATAAGGTGGTGGTTGTTATTCGTTCACAAGAAGGCTGCATCCATACCCAATATGCAAAGCATTCTTATGACAATCATGCATTATGTCATGCATTTTCTTATACATCTATGCACGCATCAGACCTAGAAACATAGATCCTCCTTCTAGAATCCACAACACTCGATTAAAGAAAAGGATGGAAAATGAAGAAAGGTTACACCCAAAAGGTCAGTATCAAAGAAAGCTTAATGGAGTTTGGAATGATGTTGCGCACCTAATCGGTTTGCTCAAGCAAATGTTTTAAGACAATTTTTTCCTTTAATGAGATCATGCATTTTCAAAAGTTCATCTTGATGTTTTTACACATCACTTTCCGTTTTCAAATCGGATATTTTCAAAACAAACATTTACACTTTACGCCGAGAATGAATGGCCAAACTTAAGAAAACATAGTAGCTATAGAAGAGGAAGAAGTGGATGAAAATATGACAACATGAACAAGCTTGGAGACCCGCTAAAAAGGAACTTGAAACCATAAATGTGGGTAATGAAGAAGTCAAGAGAGAGCTGAAGATAGGGATTTTGATCACTCCTAAAGAAAGAGAAGAGTTGAGAAGAATCCATTCGGATGTCTTGATCAAAGTAAAGGTAGAAATTGAAAAGCAGTGGAACACCAGTTTTCTAGAGGTAGTCAAATATCCACAATGGGTGTCCAACATAGTGGTATTACACAAAAAGGAAGATAAAATCAAGGTTTGTCTACCACGCATAGAGATGTTAGTTGACAATGCAGCATATAACTCCACATATTTTGATGGATTTCTGGGCTACAATCAGATAAAAATGGCGTAAGAGGATAAGAAAAAGACAACACCATGGGGAACCTTTGTTACAAGGTCATGCCATTTGGGTTGAAGAATGTTAGGGCCACCTGCCAAAGGGCCATGGTAACTCTATTTCACGACATGATGCACAAGGAGATTGAAGTATACATGGATGACATGATTGCTAAACCTAGAGAAGGAGAGAATCATGTCCAAATATTGAAGGAATTGTATTGAAAGACCAAAGAAGTATAAGTTGAGGCTTGACCACACAAGGTGTTCATTCGGGGTGAAATCTGGAAAGTTATGGGGATTTATGATTAGTGATGAAGGGATAGAAGTGGATCCTGGTTAAGTAAGGCTATTCAATCTATGCCACCTTCCAAGACTGAGAAGGATGTAAGGAGGTTCTTGGGAAGGTTGAATTACATTGCTCGATTGATATCCCAATTAACCATGACTTATGACCCCATCTTCAATTGTTAAGGAAGAAGAATCTTGGAATGTGGAATAAGAGTGTGAAGAAGCTTTCGAGAAAATCAAGCAGTACCTACTAAATCCACCCCTATCTATCAAGCCAATTTGCAAAATGGCAAGTTATACCAGCTGAGTACAACATAGTATATATGATAAGGAAAGCCATGAATGTCATTGCCGATCACCTAGCTGACCATGCTAAATCACCGATTTTGATTATTTGCCAAGTGAAAGGAAAAGGGCAAACCAAGGACGAGAAGTTGGGACCTTACCAAGAATACCTGTCTAAATTGGCTAGAGAAGTTGAGGAAATAAAGTTCACCCATTTAGGAATGGAAAGAAGACATTTTGCTGATGCTTCACATTAACTTCTATGGTTAGAATAAACTTTGGGCACAAGGTACACATTGATATCAAAAATAACCCAGCTCATTGTTGCTCAGTTGAGAGAGAAATAGATGGAAACCCTTGATACTATGATATCAAGAATTTCATCCAAAAAACCAGACATATCCCATGGGGGCATCCAAAATCAACAAGAAGACTTTGAGAATGTTGGCAATGGATTTCAATCTTGATGGGGAAACTTTGTATAAGAAATCATCTGACAGAACTTTGTTGAGATGTTTGGATGACGTAGAGGCAAAAAGTGGTGAAGAAATTTATTGAGAGAGATTTGATTTGTCAGTATGGTCCACCAGAAAAAGATTATAATTGATAATGCCCAGAAATTCAATTGGCAAGATGATAATAGAACTCTGCGCTAAATGGAAAATCATGCATCCCAATTCCTCGCCATGTAGGCCAAAGATGAATGGTGCGATAGAAGCTACTAACAAAAATGTCAAGAAGATTATTTAGAAGATGGTAGTCACGTACAAGTGTTGGCATGAAATGTTGCCATTGGCCCTTTATGCGTACCGCACCGCAGTCTGAACCTCAATAGGAGCCACCCCATATACGTGGGTATATGGAATGGAGACGGTGATGCCTTTAAAAGTGGAAAAGCCCCTCATTAAGAGTATTGGTAGACTCTGAGTTTAGAAGAGGTGGAATGGGTAAAAGTTAGATATGAATAGTTGAATATGATCAGTGAAAAGAGGATAGCTGCAATCTATCATCACCAAAGATGGCATAATCATATGATAAGAAGTTCCGACCTCAAGGATTCCATGAAGGAGATTTTTTACTGAATATAGCCTTTACCAGAAGAGGATCAAAGTAAATGGGCGCCAAACAATGAGGGCCCTTACGTGTTAAAGAAAACATTCTCAAGAGGAGCTTTATTTGTTATCAGGAATGGATGGAGAAGATCTAGTTAAACCTGTGAAGGCTGACTCTATAAAGAAATACTATGCTTCCCAATCAATAAAATAAAGTTTGGCCATGAATTTTCTCTGTAAAAAACCTTTCTTCATAAAAAGCATGATCTCATAGCATTTGAAATCTTTTACTTAAATAAACTCTTTTCCTACACATGACTAAGGAAATGACTCCATCAATTGGAGGGAATCAAATCAAATCTAAACTTGGCATATTTATGCACACCACACTAGGGGCAAGAAGTGTACGAAGTGCACATAGGGGTCCATAGTGAACCAAAGCCCAAAGGGGTATCATCATAAAAACTTCTAAAAAAGGCATCTTTTATGAGAATTGTCAATTGCATTGAAAGTTTCAATTTTCATGAACAAAACCAAATCTTTTGAGTTTTCCTTTTAAAATAATAATAAAAGACAATACTCAATGGAGCAAGAAAGGGCCCCAGAAGAAACCAAAGACCTCTTCACCAAGAGGATAGGAAGTGTAGCGCGTGGAATATATTCTGATTCGAAAAGGACAGGACATGCAAATAAATGGAAACAGGAGCTCAAAGACGGCTACAATGGAAAGGGGGACCTATGTTTCAAAAATAGGTAACAAAAGCATGCATACTATACTGTCATAAACATTAACCTGGCAGGAAAGGTGGCGAAAACCAAACTAGTTCCAAGTGTTTGGGAACCATTGAGATACAGAATCTAAGGTCAACGGAACTACGGAGGAGATTGGTGAGCTAGCACTGCTTCATTCCTTGAGGTAAGATGATTTCTTTTGAGATTCAAAACGGGCAGGTCACCCGACATTGAGACTACTTTTAGAAAAAAGCATGGAGTTGTTCTAAAAAATCTTATAACGGGCAGGTCACCAGACATTGAGACCACATTTTAAAAAAAGCGTGGAGTTTTCTAAAGAATTTTAAGAGGGGCTGGTCACCCGATATTGAGACCATTCCTTAGAAAAGCGTGGAGTTTTCTAGGAATTTTAAGAGGGGCCGGTTACCTGATATTGAAACCGTTTCTTGGAAAAGCATGGAGTTTTCTAAGAATTTCAAGACGGGCCGGTCACCTGATATTGAGACCGTTTCTTAGAAAAGCATGGAGTTTTCTAAAGAATTTTAAGAGGGGCTGGTCACCCGATATTGAGACCATTCCTTAGAAAAGCGTGGAGTTTTCTAGGAATTTTAAGAGGGGCCGGTTACCTGATATTGAAACCGTTTCTTGGAAAAGCATGGAGTTTTCTAAGAATTTTAAGACGGGCTGGTCACCTGATATTGAGACCGTTTCTTAGAAAAGCGTGGAATTTTCTAAGAATATTAAGATGGGCAGGTCACCCGATATTGAGACCATTCCTTAGAAAATAGTGGAGTTTTCTAAAGAATGTTAAGAGGGGCCGGTTACCTGATATTGAAACCGTTTCTTGGAAAAGCATGGAGTTTTCTAAGAATTTTAAGATGGGCCGGTCACCTGATATTGAGACCGTTTCTCAGAAAAGCGTGGAGTTTTCTAAGAATTTTAAGAGGAGCAGGTCACCCGATATTGAGACCGTTTCTTGGAAAAGCGTGGAGTTTTCTAAGAATTTTAAGAGGAGCAGGTCACCCGATATTGAGACCATTCCTTAGAAAAGCGTGGAGTTTTCTAAAGAATTTTAAGAGGGGCTAGTCACCCGATATTGAGACCATTCCTTAGAAAAGCGTGGAGTTTTCTAAAGAATTTTAAGAGGGGCTGGTCACCCGATATTGAGACCATTCCTTAGAAAAGCGTGGAGTTTTCTAGGAATTTTAAGAGGAGCAGGTCACCCGATATTGAGACCGTTTCTTGGAAAAGCGTGGAGTTTTCTAAGAATTTTAAGAGGAGCAGGTCACCCGATATTGAGACCATTCCTTAGAAAAGCGTGGAGTTTTCTAAAGAATTTTAAGAGGGGCTGGTCACCCGATATTGAGACCATTCCTTAGAAAAGCGTGGAGTTTTCTAGGAATTTTAAGAGGAGCAGGTCACCCAATATTGAGACCGTTTCTTGGAAAAGCGTGGAGTTTTCTAAGAATTTTAAGATGGGCCGGTCACCTGATATTGAGACTGTTTCTTAGAAAAGCGTGGAGTTTTCTAAGAATCTTAAGATGGGAAGGTCACCCGATATTGAGACCATTCCTTAGGAAAGCGTGGAGTTTTCTAAAGAATGTTAGGATGAGTAGGTCACCCGATAATCGGACCATTTCAAATTTTGGAGTTCTTCTAGAAATCTGATAGGGATACCTTTGTTTAGGAAAAGAAGTTGAGATTTTGGCAGGATCAGACGGTTTACCTTTACAACAAGACGGTTTATCTTTACAACACTTACTACGCGAAGCACTTGACAAGTTTGGCTTCGTAAGCATTGTAAAGAGGGGGCAACTGTTGTTACTCCATTTTGGACCCCACGTGCTGGAGACGGTGTATACCTCCTTTGAACAGAGTGTAGGAGTTTAGCTCAGATTCGCCAGAAGATTGACAAAAGCACAGAAAGAAATATTTTGTTTTTTGAAACCTTGTGTTGAATAAATCCCTCAAAAGTGGCACTAAAAAAAAAAAAACTTGGTTCTGCTGCTACCATATTTTTTTTGTTCCAACTTAGGCCCTGATTCTGACTGGGCTTCATGCAATATCTGACCCTCCCCAGCTGAATTATGTCACTCGTGACATGTTGAAGAATGGACCTACACCTTTATTGGGTCCTAGAGCTCACTGTTCTTATGGCAGACTCTCAGTCGAACTAGGATGCTTGGCATTGTCAGTTTCCTGAATTTAGATCGGGAGACCCTTTTTGACCAACCAGATTGCGGCCCGTTTCTATCCTATAAAACGATTATAGCTCACCTGGAATCCTTCGTGAAAGTCGTAGTCCTGAATGCATAGGTGAATTTAGGCTTTCGAATCGCTTGATTTCGATATCAGGAGCTCGAGATATTCCTATTTGAATATCTGACGTGAAAGTAGAGAATTATGCCGCGAGCAGGATTTTGACCCAAGTTTGGCACCGAAATTTCTGCTGCCATCACAATTTTTCTGGTTCATTCTTAGGATACTCTCAGTCATATCGGGATGCTCGACATTCGTCAGTTTTTGAATTGGATCAGGAGACCATTTTTACCGACCAGTTTTGCGGCCCGATTCTGTCCAGTAAAACGATTATATCTCACCTTGAATCCTTCGTGAAAGTTGTATTCCTACACACATAGATGAATTTAGGCTTTTGAATCGCTTGATTTCGATATCAGGAGCTCCAGATATTCCTGTTCGAATATCTGACGTGAAAGTAGAGAATTCTGCCGCGAGCAAGATTTTGACCCAAGTTTTGCACTGAAATTTCTGCTGCCATCACGATTTTTCTGGTTCATTCTTAGGATACTCTCAATCATATCGGGATGCTCGACATTCGTCAGTTTTTGAATCGGATCAGGAGACCATTTTTACCAACCAGTTTTGCGGCCCGATTCTGTCCAGTAAAACGATTATATCTCACCTTGAATCCTTCGTGAAAGTTGTAGTCCTACACACATAGATGAATTTTGGCTTTTGAATCGCTGGATTTCGATATCAGAAACTCAAGATATGCATGTTTGAATATCTAATGAGAAAGTGAAATTTCTGCCGCATGTTTTTGGCTACCTGCAAACATAATATTAATTATATATAAAAAGAGAGCAGAACCCGAAACAGTGTCGTTTTGAGACATTGTTCCTCCCATGTGCATGCCGCTGCCCGAGACCCTCAGGAGTGGGGAGCAGCTGCAGGCGTGGGAACAGCGCAGGCGTGCGAGCAGCTGCAGGCGTGGGAGCAGCGCAGGCGTGCGAGCAGCTGCAGGCGTGCGAGCAGCTGCAGGCGTGGGAGCAGCGCAGGCGTGGGAGCAGCGCAGGCTGCCCTGGCTTGTTGTCCCCTGCTCCCCATGCGCATGCTGCTGCCCCGCTCCCCCCTTCACCTATATATATACTGTTATTAGCAGCTACCAGGGGCGGGTTTTTTTTTTGAGAGAGGAAGAAAGGAGAAAAGGAAGAGACAGAGAGAGTTTAAAGAGAGAGAGCAAAAAAGGAGGGAGAGAAGAGTTAAAGAAACAGAGTGCTACACTAGCTGAGGTTTAGAGAAGCCGAAAATCATTGAGAACAGGAGGAGATTACCTTGGGTTGAGTCTATCCTATTCTGTCGAACCGGGGTTTACAAAGGCTCTAAGAGTTTTTTTGGAAAAGCTCCCAACGGCAGAAAAAGAGGAAGGCTTTCTTCAGTTTCAGAGGCAGAAAAGCAAAGGTTTCCACCTGCCTGCACCTCACTTTCTGCATTCGAAACAGCCGCATCAGCAGGTATGGTTCCTAGTCTTCCTTTTCTTTGCTAAGCTTGGTATTTGGTGTGTGGTTTTTCTTTCCCAAACCCTTTTATGGTTTTTTGCTCTAGATGTTCTGTTTTATTATGGTTTGAACAAAAGTATTGTGCTTACCCACTGTCATTGCCATGCTTTATAGTTTGGATTTGCTTGTATCGTTGCAGCTGCGTTTTTTCTCTTGATCTTACGTCAAGGTTGTATGCTTTTTCTTTATTTTTTTCTTTTTTTGGTTTATTACTATGAGGAACCGTGAGTTTTTGGCCCAGCAGCATCCGCAGATATAGCTGCTAGTTTCCGCTGTATTGAAACTTGGCACCGGTTGCTTTCTTATTTTCCAAAAAAATCTGTTCCCCGCTTTGCTCTAATTTCAGTTTTGGTTTGAACAAAAAGGTGGTGCTTGCCCACTGTCACTGCCATACTTTGTAGTTTGGATTATTTGTCTACGTTACAGCTGCGTTTTTTTCTTGGTCTGTTGTTGTGAGTGACTGTTTTTCATGGTCTCCCTGCTGGAGCTGTCTCCTTGCCGGGAAGGTTGCATATATAGGAATGTTAGTGGCTTAGAAACATAGTTTCTACGAAGAAGGGAAAACAAAGAGAGTAGGGGAGACGGAGAGAGTAAGCACAGATAAGAAAAACAAACAGAAAAAACAGAGAGAGGAAACAACGAAAAATGGAAGAGAAAAGAGAAACAGAAGCTAGGAAAAAGAAAAGGGAGAGAACCGAGAACAAGAAGGTTTGAGAGTAAAAATCATGGGAAACAACGAAAGAGAGAGGAGGTTAACCTGGCCTCCAGTTTCCTTCTTTACTGCAGGCAGGAGCTGCAGAATGTAACGGGAGAAGTTTTTGTTGTTAAACAAAGCTTTTGGCTAGTGAAGGATGTATATGACGTGAGGGAAGGTCTGTCTAATTAAAGAAGATAACGTGAGGGAGTGTCCTTTTAATAAAGGGGACTTTGTTTTTGCAGGTTCTGGTTTCATGTTTTTTGTCCCTCTGTTTCTTGTAGAAATGCATGGCTTCTGTTATAGGTTTCAGTTTCAGGACTTAATGTGTTTTGGTGCCTGCGGAATTGTTTTTTTTTAGAGTAATGAGCAGACTTGTTTCAGACTTCCAGCTTTGATTAAACTGTAACTTCCTGCATTTTTTTTGCTTTGTGTTTGCACTGTTCAAGTGAAATATAATTCACTTGAACAGTAACGTGGTCTTTGCATGCAGTTTGGGGGTACTGTGCATGTGCACAGTAACTGGAAAATTAATTAACGTGTACTGTGCAGTGAACAGTAACCAGTCATGTGGTTTGGGCTGGGCTGAGTCCAGCCCTGTAGAAAGTAGGCCCATTTTATTTTTGGGCTGATTTCGGCTCATTTTATTTTTGGGCCGGGTCTGGCCCATTCAGAAAGTTTTCTTCAAAGATGTATTTAAAAAATCTGTGATTTTCTGCAAGGTTGTATTTTTGTACTATAAAGATACAAGTCCGGTATGAAAATACCCGGTTTTCGTCGAGACCTCAAAAAAAATATAAAATGAAAAATGTTTTGTTTTCCTGCATACGGCCAATACCCTAACATTGTTTTCATGTTTTTTTTATATAAAAATAAATATTTGAAGCTTTGAAAATGTGTTTTCGCATGGATTTCTTAAACACAACAAAATCATTTTTCTTGCATTTCTGGATTTTACAACATGTTTGTAAAACTCTAAAGGGTATTGGCCAATATTCCAAAAAATATAAAAATCTTATTTTGGGGGAATTCATCTATTATTCACCGCTAATGTTTGGATAAAGAAATCCTTAAAGGACGAATATCCAAAATATTATTGGGAATAATTTGTTATTATTCACTGTTAATATTTGGATAAAGAAACCCGGAGTGGTAAATATCCAAAATAATTTTCTAGGAATAATAAATCCGCACAAATCCTTGAAAGAAGCCTTGATTATAATCAAGGACATTTCAATTATTTTTTTTTTACTCGACGGTTTACTCGACAAAAATAGGTTTTTAAAGCACCCTAGATTTCGTTCATCAGAGCAGACTTATCCTAGGAAACTGATGGGATTAGAGAACATCAACACCATAATAGTTATAAGGCAAATCAAACACCAAGCAGCTTACCTTAGGTAGGGCGTACTAGGGGTGCTAAAACCTTCCCTTTACGCAACCAGTCCCTTGCCTTAGAATCTCTGAAAGACCAGTTAGGTTTCCTAGTGACCATAATACTAGGTGGCGACTCCCTTTTTCACAACAGAAAGACCCCAATATCGAATCCCCGCTACGGAGGAAGTGTCGCCGCGACATCGAGCTCTCGGGAGGGTGCGACAATTGACAAAAAGCAACTTAAAATGGAAAGCACCATGGATGAACAACGCCATCTGCACAATGAGCTGTGGAAACAAGATATGGGTTCCCTTGATTGGTATAACCGGGTACATCAGTTACGCGCCCGCCCTAGTAACAAGGCAGTTGGGTGGAATGCAGTATGCACCAAGAACTCTGGGTTTAGCTGATTTTGTCGGTTTATTCAAGCACCAACCTTTCCTCGAGGAGATGGAACTTATCCGACAAGATTGGGAAAGACCCCTGATGGTGAAAAGGCAAGAAGGGAGCACATTTGAAACATCATTCAGCCAGAACTATGCAGTTTGGAGGAACGAAGAGCTTTCTGAAGTGAAGGGTTTCTCAATACCAAAACATCCAGAATCCACAATAGAGCAACAAAAAAGGAAAAGGACTGATATTAAGGAAGAGTTGAGAAAGCAGCTAGAACAATGTAGAATCGATCTCAGCAAGAGCAAAGGGCAGCAACGACTGTTAGAAAATCAATTAGAAGAAGAAAACACGATGAGGGTTTACTTGAACCAGCAGTTGGAAAAACAGGATAAGCAATTAACGTCCTTAAAGGAGTGGCAGAAAAAGGCCGAGGTAGCTGAAGAAATAGCAAAAGCGGTTCAGGCTGAGTTAAGGAATTGAATAACTGAGTATGATGAGCTGTCTAACAAAAACGGGCTCATACAAAAAGAGTTGGCTAAGGTTAAGAGATCAACCAAAGGCAAGATGAGTGTCGATAAAGAGATGATGGATTCCTTGAAAAAGGGAAGGAGCCTGCTTTTAAAGAAGGTAGAAGTTGAAAAAGAGAAAAATCGACTAGCCCATCTCGACATAGAAGAGGAAAGAAGGATCAGAGCTCAATATATGATGCAATTGGAGGAAGAGAGAAGTTCAAGAAAGGCGGCAGAGTCTGATATGAAAGACTACCAGAAGAGAGCCGAGTCTTCGAAAGGAAGGATGATGGCTTTACAATCGAAGATTGAGATACGAGAAGAAGAGTTAAAAGAGATGAGAAGCCACTACTTTGAGATGGAAGAGGAGCTTAGTAAGTCTAAGCAAGAGCGTCAAGAATGTCAAGACTACATGGACAGCTTTACAGTTCAAATTAACTCCAAAATAGCCGAGCTGGATATCGAAAAGGAAGAACTACAGAGGGTAAGGGATAAGTTGGCCCGGTCAGAGGATATGGTCCGAGTGTTGGAAAGAAGTAATGAAGCCCTAGGAGCCAGCAACGAAGTGATAATTGCAGATAACACTGTGTTCCATGATAAGATAAGGCACATAACGAAGCAGGTCGAGCAAGCAGCCCGCTATGCAGAAAGATTGCAACAACAAGCTACCCAAGTTGGAAATGACGCTTCAAAGTACCGAGAATATATGGCGGCCATCACCTGTTTTATTAGGGACTTAGCTAATAGAGGAAATGCCTTTTAAGGGTAGCAATGTATAACGCCCTATTTTGTAATCATTATATGAACGACTTCTATTTATAAGAAGGCCATGACCTATCTTTCTTTCTAATGTGTTTGGTAAGCTACTATGATAAGAACTTGGCAAACCCTCCTTTACAGTAATCGGGTCAACTCAGAAATCTTGCCTAAAGGATTACGAAAGTCATGAGTCGACTCTAAAATATACATTGCACGAGCATCATATTTTCATCAAGCATTCATTTTTAATACATCATATGCGCGCCAGATCGTGAAACATAGGTCCCACATCCAAAATCCACAACACCCGGGCTAGATCGAGGATGGAGAACGAAGAAAGAGCTCATTTAGAGTCACATTATCAAACCGAGTTGGAGTCCGTGAAAAATGAAGTTTCTCGGCTGACTGATTTACTTGAGCAGCTTCTGAGAGCTAAGAACGGGGAGGGAACATCAGCACAACAGCCTGAAGGAGCGCCAGCAGCTCACATCCCTCAAACATCTCAAAACCAGGGGGCAAACTCGGCCAATGAACAACATTTTGTGCCTATCACCCCTATCCAGCCAACTCATGCTCCAATCACTGTGGACTTAACAACGGAGGGAGTCCCGGATAATAGGTCTCCCAGTGTGATGGACCAAGACAAGCTATTTGCTCTAGAAGAAAGATTAAGGGCAGTTGAGGGTAATGACTGGTTTGACCCTATGCGAGCAGCCGAAGTATGTTTGGTACCAAACATCGTGGTGCCAAAAGATTTTCGAATACCAGAGTTCATTAAGTATACCGGTTTGGAATGCCCAAACACTCACCTTCGATCCTACTGCAATAAAATGGCGGAAGTAATCCGTGATGATAAATTGCTAATCTATTTCTTTCAAGATAGCCTAGCAGGATCCGCTTTAAGCTGGTACATGAGGTTAGACAGCATCAGGATCAAAAGCTGGAGAGACTTGGTGGAGGCTTTCCTCAAACAGTACAAGTTTAACATGGAAATCGTTCCTGATCGAACAAGTCTAATGGCAATGGAGAAAAAGAGCCAGGAGTCGGTAAGGGCTTATGCGCAAAGATGGAGGGATGAGGCAATGCATGTCCAACCCCCTTTGATAGAAACGGAGATGGTGAGCTTGTTTGCCAATACCTTCAAAGCACCTTATTATGAGCACCTAATGGGTAGCTCCTCTCAACATTTCTATGATGTGGTACGCATAGCTGAGAGGATAGAACAAGGGATTAAAGCTGGGCGAATAGCGATGCTAGTGGAAAAGAAGGGTTTTATTGGAAGAAAGAGAGAAGGCGATGTTAACAATCTGGAAGGTGGGTATAAGGGCAAGAGAGTAGATTTCCATAATCCTCAAGTACCTACCTCTCAATTCTCATGCATAAACTTTAACCAACCTTTTTCCCCTAATCGAACAAATAACCAGTCAAACTACCAAAATCACTACCAAAGACCCCATACAAGATACACTTCAGAACAACTGCCACCGTTACCCATGCCTTTGAAGGACATGTACGCCAAACTGTTGAGCATTGGACAAATAGCTCCTATCCCTACACTACCACTACAACCACCATTCCCAATTTGGTACAAGCCCGAGTTGGCTTGCGAGTACCATGGGGGTAATCCTGAGCATGGGATTGAAACCTGTTATGCTTTCAAGAAGAGGTTATTGGAGCTTATTAAGATGGGATGGGTATCCTTTGAAGACAAGCCCAATGTTAATTCAAACCCATTGCCTAAGCATGCCCCAAGTAGTAGTGGAATAGGCATGATCGAAGTGGGAAATCAATGCAAAGTGTTGAAGGTGTCCATGAAGAAGTTGTACGACATGTTAGTACGATCAGGCTTTCTGGAGGCAAATGTGGAAAGCCATCCGGAGGGAGGTGGTTACTAAGAATTCCATGGAAGAGATGGACATCATATTGAGGGTTGCATCGAGTTTTGCGAAAAGATTGCAAAAATGCTAAAAATGGGGGAATTGAGGATTGAACCCATGAAGAGCAGCGATGAGGTGAGTATGATAAAAGGTCAAGATGAGATGACAGGAGTATGTAGGATCCAACAAACAGCTAAGGGGCCACCAAGGCTAATCTTGATCAAACCTTCCTGCACAAAAGGAAACCACAATGCCATGCATTACAATTACGGTTATGCCTCCAACGTTTAAACTCCACTTCCCTTGTTCCAAACTGAGATTAGTGGTTTGACTCGGAGTTGAGGAAGGCAAAGGGCAAAGAAGTAGTAGATCTTGACAAAGCACTAGAAGTTAATAAGCCGGTAACAGAAGAGGAGTCAAATGAATTCTTGAAGTTGATCAAGCATAGCGAATATTGCATAGTAGATCAACTAAAGAAGACTCCAGCTAGGATCTCCCTTATGTCTTTGATACTCAGCTCTGAGCCGCACCGAAACGCCTTGCAAAAGGTATTGAATGAGGCGTATGTACCCCAAGACATTGAACACAAAACCATGGAGCATCTAGTGGGAAGGATCCATGCAACAAATTACCTGTACTTCACGGCTGATGAACTTGATGCTGAAGGTACCGGACATAACAAGCCCTTATACATTACGGTTAGGTGCAAGGACTGCCTCATAGGAAAAGTACTCATTGATAATGGCTCGACCCTTAACGTGTTGCCAAAGCACATTCTGGAAGAAATGCTGATCGATGAATCCCATATAAAGCCGAGTACTATGATGGCCAGAGCGTATGATGGCTCACCTAGGCCAATAATTGGGACTTTAGAAGTGGAGCTATATGTGGGACCACAAATGTTCCTAGTAACACTTCAGGTTATGGATATCCACCCTTCCTATAGTATGTTGTTAGGAAGACCTTGGATTCATGCAGCGGGGGCAGTAGCTTCGTCATTGCACCAATGCCTGAAGTATATCATGAATGGGATGTTGGTAACTGTCAAGGCCGAGGAGACAGTATCCATGATAAAGAATGTAGCTGTGCCTTTTATCGAAGCAGATGATTGCAAGGATAACAATATCCATGCCTTTGAGATTGTGAACACTGACTGGGTGCCGGAGAACACAGTGCTAAGAAGGCCAAGGATCTCAGAAGCAGCAAGGATGGCAAGTCTATGCTTCTTGGACCGCGGGATCCCATTTCAGTATAACCTTATTATCAGGATACCAGGAGGGGTTAATCCGGCAAGGATGAAAAGTGCTGCTCAAAGATTTGGGTTAGGGTATCAACCTAACCAAGAGGATTATCGGTGGGCTGCTGGTCGGAGAAGGGCAAGAAGGATGGCTAGAATTGAAGGAAGGGAGCCTGAAGAAGAAAAGCTAGAAATCCCTCCCCTTAGCGTGTCATTCCCAAAAGCCACATACATAATGCAACATGATAAAGGAGCCGAAAGCCTTGGTCAAGAACTGTCAAACATGGGCATAAATACCTTGGGGGAAAACAAGATGGAAGAAGATGACATGAAGACAGTAGCAAGAAAGGGAGATGAAGCACTCCTACAACTGACGGTCTACACCATAGAAGAAGTCTCCGCCAAGACCTTTGTGCGCAAGTTGGCTCAGGACGAGAAGTTTCAGAACTGGGTGACCCAAGAAGCTCCAGTAGTTTTCAAAATGTAAACCAACTTTGTTTGCCTTAACATGCTTTTGTCATTGCTTTGGTTTGCTTTTATTTTATCTAGTCGACAATCAAGGCTCGATTGTCAGCTAGATTTCGTGTTTGTCATGGAGCCTACCTTTTTCTTTAAATAAATTGTGAGATCATGCACTTTTCACAAATTGCTTTCTTTTTTATGCATTTACACCAAACACTTCCCGCTTTCAGGAATCCTGAAAGCGGATCTCCTACAACATTACATACATTCAGCATCAAGAATAAATAGCCAAACTTGAATGAACATGTGATAACTATGGAAGAAGAAGAGTGGGATGAAAGCAATATCAGTGAATTCACCAGGCTAGTAGAACAACAAGAACAGACTTGGAAACCTGCCATAGAGGAACTCGAAACCATCAATGTAGGCAGTGATCAATTCAAGAAGGAGTTGAAAATAGGTACCCTAATTACTTCTGAACAAAGGATAAAAATGATCACCCTATTACAAGAATATTCAGATGTCTTTGCTTGGTCCTATGAAGATATGCCTGGTTGGGATACAAATATTGTAGTACACAAGATACCGTTGGAAGAAGGCTGTAAGCCAGTCAAGCAGAAGCTGAGGAGGGCCCACCCGGATGTCTGGATAAAGGTCAAGACAGAACTCGAGAAGCAATGGGATGCCGGCTTTCTAGAAGTAGTTAGATATCCATAATGGGTATCTAACATTGTTGTGGTGCCTAAGAAGGAAGGGAAGATTAGAGTGTGCGTAAAGCTAGCCCCAAGGATGATTTTCCTCTACCACATATAGATGTTTTAGTGGACAACGCTGCCCGGAGTTCCACATATTCCTTTATGGATGGTTTTTTAGGATACAACCAGATAAAAATGGCTCTGGAGGATAAGGCGAAAACAACTTTTGTCACTACCTGGAGACGATCAAAGCAAATGGGCACCAAATTACGAGGGTCCTTACGTAGTAAAGAAGGCATTCTCAGGAGGAGCGCTGAAGTTGGCTAGAATGGATGGAGAAGACCTAGCTCGACCCGTGAATTTTGACTCTGTAAAAAGATATTATGCTTGATGTAGGCTCCTAAATCAATAAAGAAAAGTTTGGCCATTGACTTCTTTCTCTTTTGCATTGATCTCACAACAATTATTTTTGCATTAATCCCAACAGTGCATGTCTTGTTGTTATCGCACCTAAAAAGTTTTGGCATCGGCTGAACGAATTTCTTCTCTATACAAAAGCCTAGACTAGAATCACACCCCTACACTGGGGGCAATAAGAGATGTTTTCATGAAAAGTTTTACGAGTTTAAAATGTACAAAAGCTTATAGATTTGAAAACCAAGCTAAAGCATTTGACAAAAGCATGACAAAGAGGCAATGACAAGTCATACATTTTGGGAAAAGGACTACTTGAAGAGAGTCAGAGACTTCTTCTCCAAGAATATGATAGGAGGCAACACGAGAGATGAATCCAGCATACGACTTCAAAAGCAAGCTCATGAACTAGAAGAAGAGGATGGGGCCTATGTTTCAAAACCAGGTACGAATGCATGCATGGCATCTAATCATAAATCATTGCATATATGTTTTTTGGATCATTACAGGAGGAGTTCTTAATGCATTCCAACAAGATTGGAGACGAAGAAAGAATCATAGTGGATGATAGCAAAGAATCACGGTTTTGAACCATAGTGGATTCTGGAACAACGAGAAGAACAAGAAATAGAGAGAAAATGAAAAATTTTGAACCCTGCCATCAGGAAGAACGACATCGATATCAGCTTTGGTAATAAGGAATCGCTAGATGGGATTCCAAGTTGTTTGAGATCGCCAGAAGGGATCTCGTATTTCGATATTCATCAAAGGAGGTTGCCAGAAAGGACCTCGTATTTCAGCTTTGAATAAAAGGAATCGCCAGATGGGATTCCAAGTTGATGGAGATCGCCAGAAGGGATCTCGTATTTCGCTATTTGGAGGTCGCCAGATGGGACCTCATATTTCATGTTTGTTAAAAGGAATCGCCAGATGGGATTCCAAGTTGAATAAAGGAGATCGCTAGAAGGGATCTCGTGTTTTGCTATTTGGAGGTCGCCAGATGGGACCCCGTATTACATGTTGAATAAAAGGGGAATCGCCAGAGGGGGTTCCAAGTTGATTAAAGGAGATCGCTAGAAGGGATCTCGTGCTTCGCTATTTGGAGGTCGCCAGATGGGACCTCGTTTTCTTCAAAAAAAAAAAAAAAAAAAATAAAGGAGATCGCTAGAAGGGATCTCGTATTTCGCTGTTTGGAGGTCGCCAGATGGGACCTCATATTTCGTTTGAATAAAAGGAATCGCCAGATGGGATTCCAAGTTAAAGGAGATCGCCAGAAGGGATCTCGTATTTCGCTATTTGGAGGTCGCCAGATGGGACCTCATATTTCGTTTGAATAAAAGGAATCGCCAGATGGGATTCCAAGATTGAAGGAGATCGCCAGAAGGGATCTCGTGTTTTGCTATTTGGAGGTCGCTAGATGGGACCTCATATTTCGTTTGAATAAAAGGAATCGCCAGATGGGATTCCAAGATTGAAGGAGATCGCCAGAAGGGATCTCGTGTTTTGCTATTTGGAGGTCGCCAGATGGGACCTCGTATTTCGTTTGAATAAAAGGAATCGCCAGATGGGATTCCAAGTTAAAGGAGATCGCCAGAAGGGATCTCGTGTTTCGCTATTTGGAGGTCGCCAGATGGGACCTCGTTTTTTCATGTTGGTTAATAAAAGGAATCGCCAGATGGGATTCCAAGTTAAAGGAGATCGCCAGAAGGGATCTCGTGTTTAGCTGTTTGGAGGTCGCCAGATGGGACCTCGTTTTTTTTTCATGTTGGTTATAAAAGGAATCGCCAGATGGGATTCCAAGTTGATTAAAGGGGATCGCCAGAAGGGATCTCGCATTTTGCTATTTGGAGGTCGCCAGATGGGACCCCATTTTTTTTTTGTTTGAATAAAAGGAATCGCCAGATGGGATTCCAAGTTAAAGGAGATCGCCAGAAGGGATCTCGTGTTTCGCTGTTTGGAGGTCGCCAGATGGGACCTCGTTTTTTTTCATGTTGGTTATAAAAGGAATCGTCAGATGGGATTCCAAGTTGATTAAAGGAGATCGCCAGAAGGGATCTCGCATTTCGCTATTTGGAGGTCGCCAGATGGGACCCCATTTTTTGTTTGAATAAAAGGAATCGCCAGATGGGATTCCAAGATGAAGGAGATCGCCATAAGGGATCTCGTGTTTCGCTATTTGGAGGTCGCCAGATGGGACCTCGTATTTTCATCATTACAAAAAAAAAAATGGAATCCCCAGATGGGATTCCAGGTTGATTAAAGGAGATAGCCAGAAGGGATCTCGTATTTTGATATTCATCCAAGGAGGTTGCCAGAAGGGACCTCATTTTTCAACATTGGTTACAAGGAATCGCCAGATGGGATTCTAAGATCTTTTGTTAAAGGAGATTGCCAGAAGGGATCTCGTATTTTGATATTGGTTAAAGAAGGTCGCCAGACGGGACCTCATATTTCATGTTGGTTAAATGGAATCGCCAGATGGGATTCCAAGTTGAGATTGCTATAAAAGACAAGTTTCAGATCAATCAAGCTTCAACCAGATCAGTTCCGGGAGTTCCGCTTTGGGTTTATCTTTATAAAACTTACTGCGCAAAACCCCTGCTCCGTAAGCATTATAAAGAGGGGGCATCTGTTGTAACCCATTTTTGGGTCCCCCACAAAATATATATATAAAAAATATATATAGCCAAAGGAGGTTAAGAAAAAATAACAGGAGGTAGAAGCGCTCAGAAAATGGTCGGAAAATTGGTCAATGAGGTTTAAAATACAAAGATTGGATTTTTGACAGTATATTCTTGAAGGAGGAGAGCCCTGTTGAGGAGGAAAATTTGAAATTTGAGGAGAAAAGCCCAAATTTGGATGCTTATGGACTCAATTGGATTTTTAAATGAATTTATAAGGGATTTGATTGCAAGAAAAATTGATTTTTAAGTCAATTTGGGCTTTAATTAGAAGAAATTTAAGTTCTGGGGCCAAAATATATTTTTTAGGAATTTATTAGGTCAAATCAGGGGCTTAATTGCATAAATATTGAAGTTTAAGGGCCAATTAGGGACTTAATTGAAGAAATCCGAAACCAGGGACCAAATTGGAAGAGGCGTGTAAATGGAGGGGCTGGAATTAATTGATTCAAGGGTCTAATTGAAGAAATTGGAAGTTTATTGATCAATTAAGGGCTCAATTGCATAAATCAGAGGCCAAGGACTAAACTGAAACATGCGGCCAACTAGAAGGGCGAAGACCGAAATTGGCAGGGATGCAATTGAAGGGACAAAAGATAATTGAGGGCTGCTTTGCAAATTGACGCGTTTTGGCGTCTTGCAGGACTTAAATGAAACGGCGTGTTTTGCCTAAAATGACGCCGTTTCATGTAAAAAAAAAAAAAAAGAAGAAGAAGACGGAACGGTGTTGTTTTGAACGACACTGTTCCTCTTTCTTCCTCCCCTGGACATGCAGCACGGGGGGAAGAAAAACATGGTTTCCTTTGTTATTTCTTCTTTATAAAAAACGCATTTCCTCTCTCCCTAGACCACACACCTCACCGACCCGAAGCCCCACGCCCTGGACCACCGACCGAAGCCATTGGCCGACCGGCCGCTCACACTGCCGAAAGCAAGGGAGCGGCGCATTGCTGTCGCAGGTGGTGGCCGACCAGCCGCCGCGAAACCCGCTCCCCAGGCGCCCTTTCGCTCCTATAAATATAGAACAAAAACGAAGAAGCAAGGGGCCGAAAAGAGAAAGGGGGGGAAAAAGGAGGAGAAAAAAAAGAGAGAGGAAGAAGAAGAAAAAAACCGAAAGGGAGGAGAGAGAGGGGAAGAGTTAGAACGAAGGAGAGAGAAGAAAGAGAGGGGTGAACCGAAAACAAAGAGAAGAGAGAAAGGGAGGAGTAAGAAGAGAGAAACCAAAGAGGAAGAAGAAAGGAGAGAAAACGGGAGGAAAAGGAAACGGAGGACGAGGGAAGAGGAACAACCTCACTCTCCGCCACTGGAAACAGCCGCAGCGCCGCCTGGCGTCGTCGTCCGTGAGCCAAGGCACCACCACCGGCCTCCGCCACAGCCCCGCTAGGTGACCCTTCTTCCCCCCGCCCGTTTTGGGTTGCTGGGCCAGGCGGATCCTGGCCCAGCCATCTCTTCTGGGCTGGGCCTGGCCCAGAAGAGGATAATTTTTCGGGCCGAGATCGGCCCAATCCACTTTGGGCCGAAATCGGCCCAACACCTTTGGGGCTGAGTCCGGCCCAGCCCAGTTGGTTGGGCCGGACCAGCCCAGCCCATTTAATATTATATATTATATATTATATATTATATTGTTTTATATTATTTATATATAGATATATATGTATAAAAAAATTTAAGAAAATTCTGCAAAAATTATTTCAAAAATATGTGATTTTCTGTAATTTTATTATTTTATTTTGATCAATATCGGTTTGTATTTTTATACTGTAAAGATACAAATCCGGTATTAAAATACCCGGTTTCCATCAAAATGTAAAAGATTTTCAAAAATAAAAAATGTCTTTTGCTTTCAGAAATTTCTAAATATCTTTAAAAATATTGTTGATTTTTCTGCATTTTTTTAAGTGGATTAATATTTGGTTGTATTTTTATACCGTAAGGATACCAACCCAGTATTAAAATACCCGATTTGCGTCAAAACATCAAAAAAATATACATAATTAAAAAATGTTTTGTTTTAAAATACGGCCTAGTCTCTCCAATATATATATATAAATATAATATCATATTTTCATACAACAAAGAAAGTTTCAAAAAACAATATATGTATTAGCATGCATTTTGGCTTTAATAACCAGTTTATTCAAGCCATGAGAACTAGGCCAATATTTCAAAAATTCTAAAAAAATCTTTTTGTCTTCTTTTAGTATGTGGGATTACAAATTTATACGTAAAACGTTTTCCTGATTAAATATGTTTTTTACATTGACGTTAGAACGGTTAGGCTTTACCCGATAAGATAAGGATCTCCTTATTGAGGAGGACTTTTCTTGAACCATAGACGGACCAACAACTAGGAAACACAACGAGACCTTGAATTTTATCAGACAAATAAACAATGCAGCTTACCTTAGGTAGGGCGTATTTGGGGTGCTAATACCTTCCCTTTACGCAACCAGTCCCCGTACCCAATCTCTGAGACCAGTTAGGGTTCCTAGTGACCAAAATACTAGGTGGCGACTCCCATTCTATTTTCTACCAACAAAAGACAATATTTTCTTGTCTCCCCACATTTGCCAAATAGATACCACACACATCCTAGATTTTAAAAGTGGAATACTTCGCCGCGACGCCGCGCACCCCGCGACAAACTTTATAAAGTAACAAAAATTAAAGTATGTGGGGGAAATCATTATTTACCCAACACCTATTACACTATGGATTACAATAGTAATACACCATGTTTTGCTTTTTTTTTTCTTTTTGGATTTTTGTTATGATTTTTTTTTCAAATCTATTTTTGTCAATTTTATCTTTTAAAATTGAGATTGTTGAGAATTGAGTTTTATAATTTGTTTCTTTTGATTTTCCTTAATATGAGGTTAATGTAGTTTACAGGTTTGTCAAAGTAACCTAGGTTGCTCCGGTTTACAAGTTTGGTGGATTGTAATTTTTTTAAAAAATTAAACTTGATTTTTTTATAGTCTATTTTTTTCTCATATAATTAAAAAAATAATTTTAGAGAAAAATCATGTTATTAAACTTTATAAAGTAACAAAAATTAAAGGGTGTGAGGAAACCATTATTCACCTACACACATTGGACTGTGAATGACAATAATAATCCATAGTGTTTTGCTTTCTTTAATTTTTCTTGTTCCTTTTGAATCTTTGTTATGATTTTTTTCTCAAATTTATTTTTTTCGATTTTATCTTTTAATCTTGAGATGATTGAGAATTTAGCTTTATTATTTGTTTCTTTTTATTTTATATTTTTATAAGGTTATCATGGTTTGTGGGTTTGCTAGGGTAACCTAAGTTGCCCTAGTTTTCAAGTTTTATGGGGGTGTTTTTTTAATTAAACTTGATTTTTTTATTGTTTATTTTTTTCTCATATAGTTAAAAAAATAATTTAAACTATTTCAACTCAAGAAAACCTCATGAACACTTTTATAACACCCACAAACCATTCCATCAACTCTAAATATCCAAATAATGGTCAAAAAACCCAAAATCAAATCGGTTTAGTTTTGGCTCTCAAATCTTATGTATGGTTTTTCATGCAACATCAACACTCTAAACAACCATCATGAAGCCCCTCACATCTATATGGAACCTGTGAACCTGTGGACACCAAAAATGGGTTTATGAAGGATAAGATAAATTGTTGTGTTGTGAATCTTTAACAGTTGATGTTTGTTATTTTTATTGTATGAATATGTATATTTGTTATATATATATATATATATATAACTCTAATGAATTTTATATAATAGATTTTAATATAATAAACAAACAAGAATAATACAAAGTATAGTGGATCATAATGCTTCAATACAGAGGACCCATCTGAATTCTTTTTAAAAGCACCTCATGGAGGCCTACTGCATTGGGTAATTTGCCAGCAGTTATGCACACATCATCGATGCAATGTTTACAATGACAAACTTGCATTTGTATTCATTGTGGTATTAGGTTCACAGATTCTGATCAAATAGATATTTAATGTTCCAAAAACATTTAAATGCTTTACTTCAATAGATAGATTAAGTTATCTCTGTAGATATCAGTATATCACATCTTCAATAGATAGATTAGGGCATGTTTGAATTTGAAGAAGACGTGTTTATTTGCATCTTCTCTGTCAACGTGTGTTTCCGCAGCAACTAAAATGAAAACGAAGACCGCTCATCATGGTGTGGAACTAACTAATATACTGTTCCCGTTATGGGGTCAATCATTACTATCAGAAGAAATTAAACCATTTTGGTGTCCATTGTTTTGATGCACTGAATACCATCTGGACCTGTTAACTGTCAAGAACATCTATTTTCCAGGCAATCAATTTGAAGATGAAGACTCGAACGCACAACTATAACTGACACTGATTATTCAAGAGACGTGCAATTGATTTAAAATTTATTCTTTCAAGGGCTCACAAGATTCTGCATGCAAATGGAATGGACTAGTTCCGAGTTGTTGAAGTTGTTTTCTTGACCTTGATTGTGAATTGTGATCCACCAGCTTGATCCCTCTCTCTATCCAAGGCAATTTCTATTGAACGAACAAATGAAAACCAATCCCCAGAAAGGGCTGGTTTCGAACCCCCTCCTGGTGGGACTCTACAACTAAATGTCCACACTTGGCCTCTCGGGAAATCTCTTATACAGTATTGTTGAGTTTCTTCGTGAAGTTTTTTTCCATCGCTTATCTCGAAGAAGTAGATGAGCAATTTACGAGGCAACTTGTCCCTTGCAAGAGGATTTATATAGTGCCGCACTCTACAAAACTGTGAAAAGGAAATGAGCGTTAAGGTCCTTGTTCTAATAATTAAGTGAATGGTCGATCCACAGACAGAAAGAAAAGCCAGAATCATGTCATCATATGTTCATATTTCTGACTCACTGTGAATTGTGATCGAAATAAAAATAAGAAAAGAAAAGAAATAATCAACATTCGTTTGATCGGTTATTTTAAGAACCAAAAAAAGAAAGCATGATTAAAGGTCCAATGTTTCTGCAAGATATCCCTTTTATGGTAAATATTTTAACATCACTATCATTTCTTTCACAGTCATAATGTTAGCTGGCGTAATGTCGGAGAACTTTATTAACTTAAAAAAAAGGTTTTTTTATTTATTATCATCATAATAAATAAATTCACTGTAATAATATCCATATAAATTAATGTATAAATTATCAAAAAATAAAAAGAAGAAGAAGAAGAAGAGAGAAGCATCGAAGATAACCCCAATTCAGTGGGTCTTATAATTCCATGCAATCAAAATTAAATAGAAAATAAAAACTCAAATAATACAACCACCCAACCCAAGCCGCCACTTCTCCTTAACAAAACTTCTCCCACAGACCCTTCCCTCCCAATATGACTTGCTTTGTTCCTCTATATATGGGCCAGGCACCACCATGCTAGAAATTCATAGCCCTCCCTTTTCTTCTCCATGCTTGTAGCCAAAATGACCCAAGATAAGCGAAGCTTGACTGGAATATCAGATTCTGGCAAGCACATTTCTATCTTCAAGAAAAACAAGAAACTCCTTTTAGTTATTCTTGCTTCTTTGTTACTGGTTATCGCTATAATCGCCATTGTCACTGGTGTAAATTCACACAAGAGCAGCAAAAATGAAGGTACTCATGCCATCCTCAAATCCTCATGCAGCTCCACTCTGTATCCTGAATTGTGCTACTCAGCTGTTGCCACTGTCCCTGGAGCCACTAGCAATTTAGCTAGCCAAAAGGATGTCATTGAACTTTCCATAAACCTCACTACCAAAGCTGTTCAACACAATTTCTTCACCGTAGAAAAGCTCATAGCCACCAAGAAACTCACCAAACGAGAAAAGACTGCTCTCCATGATTGTTTGGAGATTATTGACGAGAATCTTGATGAGTTACACGAGGCTTTGGTGGATCTAAATGAGTACCCAAACAACAAATCTCTTAAAAAACTTGCAGATGACCTCAAAACCCTGTTGAGCTCTGCCATTACCAACCAAGAAACATGCTTGGATGGTTTCTCTCATGATGAAGCAGATAAAAAGGTGCGCAAAGCTTTGTTGAAGGGCCAAACTCATGTTGAAAAGATGTGCAGTAATGTATTGGCAATGATCAAGAATATGACAGACACAGACGTTGCAAATGAGCTCAAGACCACAAACAGGAAGCTCATGCAGGAAAAAGAAGGTA
Organism: Populus simonii; assembly: GCA_007827005.2. Classification (NCBI taxonomy): domain Eukaryota; kingdom Viridiplantae; phylum Streptophyta; class Magnoliopsida; order Malpighiales; family Salicaceae; genus Populus; species Populus simonii. Next base: position 3,858,509 of record CM017466.2, on the reverse strand, counting down.
ATGAAAGTGAGTGGCCGGAGTGGATGTCAGTAGCAGACAGGAGGCTGTTGCAATCATCATCAGTGACTCCAGATGTGGTGGTGGCGGCTGATGGAAGTGGGAATTACAAGACAGTATCAGCTGCAGTTGCTGCTGCACCAAAGAAAAGCAGCAAAAGGTACATAATTCGTATCAAGGCAGGTGTTTACAGGGAAAATGTGGATGTACCCCCTCCCCCTCCCCTGCTGTTCTTGTTATTTATGTATGTATTTACTTTTCTGAAAGAATAAATATTGTAGGGAGCAAATAGTGTAAACTGTAAATAGAAAGAGGAAAATACCACATCCCCAAAAGAACAAAAAAATAACAAGAAAACAAAACAAAGTCATAAAACAAGGCTTTTCAATTAAATAAATGAAAACGCAGACGTAAATTTTAAAAATAAAAAACATGATAGTAAAGGAAGCACCTGGTGGAGATTTGAAGCCTTATTGGTTGAGGTGGCGGCAGAGGCAGCGGAGGCGGTGGTTTCCTAGAGCGGAGGACGGAAAGAGAGAGCTCAGGTGGGGAGAGGTGAGGAATATCGGACTAAAGTGAACAGAGCTTGACAAATAGATAACTTTATTCTTTTTCAGATTCACTAACAAACCAAAAGAATTGTATTCTGGTGCTGCTTCACTGTTGATAACTAACAAACTAAAAGAATTATATATATATAAACTAAGAGTGCTCATTAAAACACGGTGCACTGTGTGTGAATCCTGTGGCTTCACAGTTTTTATCGCGCTCCGTCTCTGTTTTTCGTGTTTCTTCTCGCGCGGTGGGTGTTCCCGCGCTTTCTTCTCAGCTGCTGAGGCTCCTTGGCGTCTTTTCATCGACTTTGCCGGGTTAATTCTAGATTAATTTGTTAATTTTATTTTATTTAGTTATCAAACTTTCATGATACGAATTCAAGGTTTAACGTGTTAATCTGATTTGAAAATTTAACCCAATTAATTCATTTTTTTTTCTTCATTAGTTTTTTTCTTCCTGTTGGTTTTTTTTCTTTGTTTTTTCTTTTTAATTAATTTATTTAATTATCATATTTTTATGACACGACCTTGTAGTCATATCTACATCTAAGGCTATTGGCTCTGGTATTGCAGTCAAACTCACTTAAACTTGGGTCATGCAAGTTTAATGTTATTATTAATATTATAAATATTACTTTTGGATCAGACGTTGTAGCCAAACCCAAGACTTTTGGGTATAACTTTGTAGAAAGACCTAACACTTTTAGATCTTAGCTTTTTTTAATATTTTTTATGCAAAAACAATTGACCCGTGGCATCGCGCGGGTCATATAACTAGTTAAAACTAAATTCCCTCATCGATTGACTAATTATAGAGAAATTTAATAAATTCTTCTAGATATATTAGACGTAACCCAACACATGTTAATTTGAAAAACCTGTAATTTAAAATTTAATTTGAATCGATTTCAAGTTAAATATGAAAATATTAAAAAAATATTTATTTTTAAATAAAATAATATTATTTTAATAAAAATAATTGATTTATATCCCTATGATATGATGACCTCAAGGATTGATCCAATTACCTAAATTTTTTTTTAGATAAATTAATGGGTTCAAAGATATAATTTCAAACTCAAACAAACGAGAAAAAGACGTAGTATACTTCCTTAGGTATGAGGACAAAGCTATGATAATAATTAAATGTTATTTAGTCATTTCATTGCATTGACAATATAAGTTATTTTTTATGGATGTTTATATTATACATTGGGCAAAAGGAATTTGATAGAATTATATTCTATAAAAATGCTTAGAGATATATAGCATGATTTAAAAGTAACTCACGAAGAAACTAATAAGTCAAAAAATCTAAAATTGACATGTTAATTTATCAATATGAATTGTTCAAAATGTTTGGTGAATTCATAACTAAAATGTTTATTAAAATGACTAAAATAATTAATAGTTTATTAGTTTGGATGTTTTTAGTAATGCTGAAATTATAGAGAATTGATCATTAAGTTGATTTTTTTTATATGCGTAGAAATCAGATCATTATAAATTTAATAAACTATTCAAAGTGTTCCAATGGAAAGAAAATGGGTGTTGTGAATTTGAGTCTGTATTGTTCTCTGCTTTTTTTTTTGGTTTTTTTCGCTTGTCCCTTCCTGAAAATTTGTGCTCAGTTTTTGCCTTCTACCTGCTGCTTAGTTTAGGGTATTAAATTTCTTTGTTTCATCAGAAGATGCCTTACTCTTTGTTGATTGGCTTTCTGTTTCCAAGATATACAAGTGAATTAGTTGCAAAACAGGGGAGTCTCTGTGAAAACATTACAATAGCATTTACTCTGAGTAAGAAAACTTTTATACATCATGCACTGTAATTGACAAAGAAAAGAAGAGAAATCCCTTTAATGTATGAAAATACAATGAGTTAACTTTGTTGATTCCCTAGCACCGACTACATCGCAGGCCATGCCTGATAATCCATTAATCATCTGATCTAGAAGGAAATGCAAATTACTATACTGAGAACTGCTAAGATCAACCACAACAGGAAACAGATGGACATGCAAGAAGAATGCAGAGCTCAAAATTAACTCTTCTCTAGTTCGCAAATTTATGTCTCCTAGATCCTTTGCAGCAGTTGCACTAGCAAATTCATATCCTTTCACCTTGATTTTTTTCCTGCTCCTGGATTCCTCTGAAGTTGCCAGAGACTTGGCTTTCTCAGCTATCCAAGGACCAGTCACGGGGTCTTCCTGCCAAAGCATACTAATTGTACATAGGCAACCAGCTCTATTACTCACAGACACAATCTTCCGTGCACAAAATCTATACCTTGGCATCAAAGTAGACAAGGTAGTTCCATCGTCATTGCACGCTGGATTGACCAAGTAAACCTCGAGATTACTAACATTCAAATGCAAAGAACATATGGTCCTTGGTGCATGCCTTTTCCACGAACTGGAATTCGATGTTGGGCTTAATTTCCAAGATCGACGGTGAAGAAATATCAACAGCAATAAATTGATTCCAGGGAGAGTGGCCTCCAATATCTCCACCACTTACAAATGGGAAACATAGTATTACCCTCGCCTTAAGGACTGATATACTACCAATGGAAAAACAAAATAATAAAAGTATATTTTGACTGGTAAAAAAACTTGTAAAAAAAAACAGAGAATTTGTGTAAGTAATACACCTGTTATAACCAATTTCTTTTTAATTTATAATTTAAGAAAAAGTATGGAATATTTCTTGTAAGGATATATTATACATATATATATTTGGTTAGAAGATTCACACTTTTACTCACATGATGCTAAGTTCCAGGATAGACATTTAAGAGATGGCTAGCATCAAACACCCCCAAGCATTCCTTCCCAGGAGGAAAAAAAAAAGGCAAGCAAGAAAGAAAGAACTGATACTAGAAGATAGAAGATAAAGCTACATCGATCAACACCTATATTTTACGCGAGGAGTAGCTTCTTCTTCTTCTTCACAAAGGATTACTCCAAAAATCTTGGCCGAATAGCTTGATTCTTTTCCGAGCTTGAATTTCCAATTCAAGATCCTCGGCTCCCTTCATGTCCATCACAGAGAAGGTGACTTCATCACCTTTTTTGAGAACCCTTTTTTTTTTTTTGGCGAACTCAATCCAACCTGAAGACAGGACTGGTTTAAGGTGATCAACTCAGTTTTTCTTGTACAACATCGGAACCTCCACCTCTTGTCATGGATGTCAGTGTTAATACATTCAAGCCAAAACTAGAATACCAAGAGAGTTAATTAATTCATTAACTTTTCAGAATGTTCTCCCCTGCAGTCAGCAGAAAAGGCCTCTTATACATGGAAGGTTATTTTGCTACACAAGGAGTGTACATAGAAGGTTATTCTGCTATACAAGGAGTCTCCCTCATTCCCTAAGAACCAGCATCTATCTATGATAAGATAATCTTTATAGTCCTAAATTGTATACATTTTAAAGATTATATATGGTAACAGTCAGTGACACCAAATTCTTAGAGTGTTCTCCTTCTGGGATTTGGAAAGCGTAGAGGCTTTCCATTGGAACTGCCATTTTATATATATATAATGTCAGTTTTTGAGAGTTTCTTTGCGAATAGCTTTTCTGGCATGTTGACAAATATGGGAGATTCTAACTGTATATAAGATGGAAACTACTTCAGTCGCTGATAAAAGTGCAGCGAGCTTCATTCTATTTATAATTAAACGAATAACAATAATTGATGGTGGGTCCGTTTCCCTTTAAATGTTTTTTTTTTTTTTTTTTATCCTGCATGGTATCTTTAAATTAATTGATGCCTACGTACTTAGTTTTCTAAACAGGCCTTGAGCTTTATATTTTTCTATGTAGTGTTAGTTTTTAAAAGAATTAGTTTTTAAAATCTTAGGATATTATACAATTGGATTTATTTTGATGTTTCTCACACATGTATTAATTATATATTCAATTCTTTAATAGTTAGAAAATACAAAGAGTTAGTGACACTTAAACAGATTATTTGTATCTTGTTTTTTTCTAATTTAAAACTTGTATTGATTGATTTATTTATTTTAATTTGAATACTTGCACTTAATTATGAGTTTTTATCAATCAAGTCTCTATATTAGTTTTGTTGCCAGAATGCAAATAACACGATTAATAGTATTTTATTTTCAATTTTTTTCAAGGCCTAAATTTTCCACACGTAATTTCCATAAAAAAAAATTGCAAGTCTTCTATATCCATCATCGTCGTGTGCCTAGCATTAACCTTTTATTCATGTTTTTTCCAAAAATAAATAAATAAATAAACTTGACTTGGGGTCAACGTTTCAAGAAGAAATGTCATAACCTAATTTTTTACCATTTTATTTTAATTATTGTTATTATTATTTTATTTACTGAAAAGGATAAAAAAATGATGATAATGATGAAAAAACAAGTAAAATAAAATAAATGAAGAATGAATTAAATTTTGGGTTAAAGGCAACATGATTGGAAGTTTTGGAGACTTAATTGAGCTTGGAATTAATTTAATTAATCTAATTAAGGGTTTAATTGGAGAATTGATAAGTTTTGAGACTTAATTGGACTTGGATTTAATTAAATTAATGAAATCAGGGACTTAATTGAAGAAATAGCAAAGTTTGGGGTTAATTGGGGACACGATTGCAGCAGATTAAAGTCCAAGGACTAACTTGTAAAAGGCGAAAATGCAGGGGGGCCAGTTACAGTTTAAACCAGGGGCTTAATTATAAAAGTGTCGAAACTTCACGGGTCAAAACGCAAATGACCATCTCATATCCCAAACGGCGTCGTTTTGAAGGGACGCTGTTCATCTTCTTCTTTAAACCAGTGGCCGTTTTCCACAGTAAAGACCAAGAGACGTTGCAGCAGTAAATCGTCCGTTAGTTTCAGTTATGGACGCCTTAATGGTGGTTGACCCTCAGCCTACCGCCCGTTACCACCCGCCGAACTCTATATAAACAGAGGAACACCGAAAGAAGAGAGGTTGGTTAGAAGAGAGGTTGGTTAGAGAGGGGGAGAACGGAAAACAACCAAGTGAGCAAAAAAAAAGGAAACCCAGAAAAACAGAAAAAAAACAGCACACAGAGCAAAAACCCAAGAGAGAGCACGAACCAAACAAAGACTACACAGAGAGGAGTATTGCTTTTATCATTGCTTTCGTCCCTGTAGACAACGAAAAACCCAGAAAACAAGCAGGGGAAAAAGAGGAAGAGAAACTGGGGAGAAAAGGGGGAGACAGAGGAATCACATAACCGAGGGGCTAAAAGACGAAAAACAAACCCAGGAGACAGCATTTTATCATCGTCTTCGTCCCTTCCATCTCAATAACCGGGGCGACGAGCAAAGTTAAAAGCAAAGGAAGAAGTTCAAAACAGAAAGACAGGGGAAGCAAAAGGAAAACGCAAGCAGGAGACACAGAGACCAACATTAATATCCCCATCGTCTTCATCGCCTCCAGCAACGTCTGCAGATCAGGTAAGTTTGTCTTCGTTCCCTTCTTTTCCATTTTTCGTTGTAAAGTCACTGCAGCTTGGATTTAATTAACTCTTGCACGCACGCGTGGTGCGTGCCTTTGCCCAGCCGGGTCACTGGCTTGGGCCAGTAACCGGGCTGGGCTGGCTGGGTCTAGTCCAGCCCATGTGGGCTGAGCTGGGCCCAGCCCCCAAAAAAATGAAAAATAGAAAAAGAAAAAACATAAAAAATAGAAAAAAGTAGAAAAAATAAAAAATATGTATGCATGAATAAAAATAATGTAAATTTATTGGTTTATTCACTGACGCCAGAGTCAGGAATAAAATACCGGTTTAAATTTATATTATTTTTATTCGTTGTATTTTATTTTATTTAGCTAGAAAAATAAAAAAAATGTGCATGCGTAAAAATAAATTTATTTTTATTTATTTATTTACTGGCGCTAGAGTAGGGAATAAAAAATATTGATCTATTTTTTTTTTTCATAGCTACGAATTTTTACCAACGCCAGAGTTGGAATTATTCGAGCTCGAATATTCACTGGCGCCAGAGTCAGGAATATTATAAGCAAATTATCATAGCATAAACTAATAAATATTTAGCAATTTAAGACAAAACCAACAATGCAGTCTGCCTCAGGCAGAACGTTTAAGGGGTGATAATATCTTCCCTTTTACGTAACCAATCCCGAGTCATAGAATCTCTGTTGACCAGTTAGGGTTCCTAGTGACCATAATACTAGGTGGCGACTCCCCAAACAGACCCTTTTTCCTAAAAGAACAAGATGCCAGAAATCTGTTCTTTTTCCATAATCTAGAATTTTATTTTTAGGGCCGCCGCGATGTCGGGTGCGACAAGGAATATAAGTTTCAGTTAATTACTTAAATGCAAATAGACTAAGTGCTAAACAATAAAATAAAATAATATTCAAATCCAAGAATATTCCAAAAAGAAATGAAATAAAGAAAACATCTCAAAACATAGAACCTGCACAAGATATGCAGATAAAGTCATGGAAATGGCCAGAGCGTGGTATAAATAGGACCTCCATGGTTGCCCAAAGACACATAACAAAAAACAATATTCTACGTACGTAGTAGTTCATAGAATTATCTACGATGATGATGAAAAGAATGGGGGCTTGGATGTTGCTAGCATTATTGAAAAATTCTATAATGAGAAGGGGGAAGGGGGAAAAGGGATATATGCACTTTCTAATATGATAGGCTTTCTGTATTTGCATCATCTGTGAGGATATACTTATGTGTCCTCTCTTTTTATTTAATTATTTATGTATTGATTCATTATTTGCATTTTGGCATCGAAATACAAACATCTATTTTTACTTCCTTTCCCCGTATTATTCCAGAGGCACTTGGTGTGTACATGGTCACCCTTCTGTCTAAAATTCTAGTTACGGGTTTCATGGTTAATTTTCTTGAACCGGAAAAACCTTCCATTTATGGCTATGGCTATGCTCCAAGATATATAAGTGAATTAGTTGCAAAACAGGGGAGTCTCTGTAAAAACATTACAATAGCATTTACTCCGAGTAAGAAAACTTTTATACATGCACTGTAATTGACAAAGAAAAAAAGAGAAATCCCTTTAATTTATGAAAATACAATGAGCTAACCTTATCTCACGCTGCAACAAAAAATTATTTCCCAGCACTTTATGCTCGCTTCTTGTGAGAAACACGTGAAAAATGAAAAATACAAGAACAGATGTGTATGATACTTGAGTTTGCCTCATGGCAGTCTTTTGCCTTCTCTTTTTCTTTCATTTAAATACAAGATTTACTATTTTGCAGCACTTGCACGTATTAGGAAACAGATACTTGCAATTTTTTTCACAAAAACTTTTTATCTTTGAACACGTGATTTTTTATTTTTTTACTTTTTAGTTTTTTATTTTTATGATTTTTTTTTTAAATTATTTTTATCGATTTCATTTTTAATATTGAAATGATTGAGAATTTAACTTTGTATATTTTTTCTTCTTATTTTGTCTTTCAATGTGGTTTATGAGTTTGTCGAGATAACTCGAGTTGCCTCAATTTATGGATTTGATGAGGTTTTTTTTAATTGAACTTGGTTTTTTATGGTATTTTTTTCTCATATTGTTAAAAAAACAGTTTTATAGAAAAACCATGTTATTAAACTTTATGAAATAAAAAAATTAAAGGATGTGGGGGAAAACCATTGTTTACCCAACACCCATTACACTATAGGTTACAATAGTAATCCACCATGTTTTGCTCTTTTTCTTTTTGAATTTTTGTTATGATTTTTTTTTTCAAATCTATTTTTGTCAATTTTATCTTTTAAAATTGAGTTTCGTACTTTGCTTCTTTTGATTTTTCTTTATATGAGGTTAGTGTAGTTTACAGGTTTGCCAAAGTAACCTAGGTTGCCTCGGTTTACGAGTTTCGTGGGTTGTATTTTTTTTTTTAAATTGAACTTGATTTTTTTTATAGTCTATTTTTTTCTCATATAGTCCATTGTTCACCTACACACATTGCACTGTGAATGATAATAGTAATCCACAGTATTTTGCTTTCTTTCATTTTTCTGTTTCTTTTTGAATTTTTATTATGATTTTTTCTCAAATTTATTTTTGTCGATTTTATCTTTTAATATTGAGATGGTTGAGAATTTAACTTTATAATTTGTTTCTTTTTATTTTACATTTCTATAAGGTTAACATGATTTGTGGGTTTGCCAATGTAACCTAAATTGCTCTAGTTTACGAGTTTGGTGGGAGTGTTTTTTTTTTTTAATTAAACTTGACTTTTTTATCGTTTATTTTTTTCTCATATAGTTAAAAATATAATTTCAACTATTTCAACCCAAGAAAACCTCACGAATACCTTTGTAACACCTACAAACCATTCCATCAACTCCAAATACCTAAAAAATGGTCCAAAAATCCAAAATCAAATCGGTTTAGTTTTAGCTCTCAAATCTCATGAACGGTTTTTCATGCAACATCGACACTCTAAACAACCACCATGAAGCCCATCTTATCTCATGGAACCTGTGGACACCAATAAAACTTATTTTGGTGGCCGAAAATAAAATGATCGACGACTTTCTCTCAACGTTGGAATCCAACAACTCCTCTCTCACAAACTCCAAATACCCAAAAAGTGGTCAAAAAATCCAAAATCAAATCGGTTTAATTTTGGCTCTCTTGGCTCATATCTAGTTTTTTATGCAACATCAATGCTCTAAACAACCATCATGAAGCTCCTCTCATCTCATGGAATCTGTGGATACCAATAAAACCTATTTTGGTGGCCAAAAATAGAGTGAATGACAACTTTCTCTCTCATCGCTGGAATCTAGCAAATCCTCTCTCTAACCATGGATAAAAAAAAATCAACTTTAGTACCAAAATTGATTTTTTAAAATCTAAGAATCTAAATTGTATATATCATGTTATTTTTAAAGATCGAGGATCTAAGTGTATTTTTCATGTAATCTCTGACACGCCGTCCATGTTTAGTGTCTTTTTCATTTTGATTTTCCTTTTTTTCAATTTCACTATTGACTAAGGATTAAAATGTATTTGACTTTCAATTAGGATTAAATCACACAAAATAAAACTTCAAGGACCAAAATAAATTATTAAAAAATACGCAGTATGTCCACACTATTTTTTAAGTGTATGAACAATGTCAGCTCAACAATGATCTTTATAACCATCCTAGATTGCTCATGTTTTAAAGATTTAGCTTTTCTATCTAGCATTTTCTTTTATTTTAATGTTAATTTTGAGTTTTATACTATTTTTATTTTCTGTTTAGCTCGTGATCAATTATGAAAAACTAATTGAACTCCTTTCCTTTGTTCTTTTTGTTATTTGAAACTCAATAATCAATTTTCAAAAACACTCAGACTTGTGAGTTTTTCTTTTAGTTTATTGCTGTTTTCTTTTTCTAGGATTTGTGTGTTGAATAAACCTTGTTCCTTCATGAAGTTAGTTTAGGTGCTACGTGGCACATTAAAAGCAAATAGCTAGCAATTAAACTTATAATGGGCTAAAACTAGACTTCAGAGAAGGCCACCGTATAAGACCAATTATGGGCTTCTTTTATTAGGTCAAAAAAATCTATGAGCCTCACTATAGCCATCCAAAAATAAATAAATAAAATATACACGATCCAAAGTAGATTCAACGAAATCAGGTCTGTGCCCAACTTGTTAAGACCTTGCAGTAATCAGTTCCATTTAATTAGCATGATGACTAGAAGAGCTAATATCAAGTGTCATCATAGCTTAAGCTTCAGACTCTTTAATGCTTGCTGGGCATGAAAAGATACAATGAAAAAAGTCTTTCATGATCATTTATAGAGACAATTGATGCAATTACACTTGTGAAAACTAAAGGTAAAGAGTATGAGAATTTATTACAGGTACGTAGTAGATGATTTAGTAGATTTTTTTTATGAATTATTAGAACAAGTTAAGATAAAAAAAAGACTTGGATATGGCATTTAATGAAATCATATATTTCTCAAAAAAAAATAAAAAAAAAACTTGGATATGCTACCATATAAAAAAAGATTTAATGATTGGATCGAATTTAAATTTTTATTGGAGATTCTCGAGACCCATCTTAATTGAAAACATATTTTGTTAATCATCAATGTTCGGATCTCCTGAAATTAGGCTTATAAGATCTTGTTTGAGTTAATTTTGTTATTTTTTTTTGATTTTTTTGAATTTTTTATTTTATTTCATATTTTATATATTTTTTTGTTTATGCTTTTAAACTTCAAATAAACTTCAAATATGCTTCATGGCCTCTCGGGAAATCGTTTATACAATTTTCTGATAGCAGTAGCCTTCTCGCAACATCAATATTGTTGAGTTTCTTCGTGAAGTTTTTTTCCATTGCTTATTTCGAAGAAGTAGAAGAGCATTTTGGATCTCACATACAACAACTTCATGGGCTCAATTTCAAATTGTATTGGCAATCGATCTTTCGAGACTGAGTGTTTTTCTTTAGAAAAGCTAATCATTTTGATGGTGAGTTTCCTACTCAGATATGCTTGTTAGAAGATTTAAGCATTTTGTATGTTTCACAAAATAAACTCTCTGGTCATCTACCATCCTGTCTATCCTGTCTGGCAAATTATTCTCTCAAGGGAGATTCAGAGAAAGCATTAGGTGCCCATGAATCAATCATTCCATACAAGTCCATGGAGAAGCTGTATTCTGAAACAATGGGACAACCACTACTAAGGAGTATCCCTAACGAGGACGGCAGTTTTCCATCCATCAATATAGAAGAAGCAATAGAATTTACATCTACAAGAATGTCTTATCACTACCAGAATTTCTGTGTTTAAAAATCAAAATGGCACGCAGCAAGTCAAGCATCCGCGTTCACAAACTTTCTTGGCCAGTAATGCTATAAAGAAGAGAGAGTGGTATATCCACTTTCTCATCAATTACTTGAGATTTGTGGAAGATACAATACGAGAGATAAGAAAATGATTGCTATCATCGACAATTTCTCTGTTATATATTAGGCGTAGTTTCATGAATCCTTTCCATTAGATAATCAATTGTATATATTCTTTTTGGAGAAGTAACTCATTTTCACACCCTTGTTGTAGTTTTCTATTCATTTTCACACCCCAGTTGCCACCCTGCTTTTCTTTCCATTCACGCACACAGATAGTGCATAAAAGCACGACGACAATAGTTGACTCCCAGTCAATATGGTCTACGCAAATTGTTTAGTGAAGTCATGAAAACAAAACTAATTTGAATATTTTTCCCAACCTGGCAAATAGACTAAGTGCTAAACAATAAAATAAAATAATATTCAAATCTCAAAACATGGAACCTGCACAAGATATGCAAATAAAATCATTGAAATGGCCAAAATGTAGTATAAATAGGACCTCTATGGTTGCCCAAAGGCACATAACAAACAACAATATTCTACGTAGTAGTTCATAGAATTATCTACGATGATGATTAAAAGAATGGGGGCTTGGATGTTGCTAGCAATATTGTTGGCTTTGGTTGGCGAATGGCATGGTCGTTGTTATGGGAAGAGAGGATTGGTCTCTTGGAGATCCAATCTTTGATCTACCCATATGGCGTTTCCTGGAGAGATTGGAGATTGGCGAATGGTAATTGTTGTGAGTGGGATGGGATCGAGTGTGATAACACTACAAGGCGAGTGATCCAACTCTCTCTTAGAGGATCAAGGGACGAGAGCTTGGGCGATTGGGTTCTCAACGCATCTTTGTTTCTGCCTTTTAAAGAATTGCAAAGTCTTGAATTGGGAGATAATGGATTGGTTGGTTGCTTGGAGAATGAAGGTTAGTTCAATGTTTCTGCACTTAATTATAATCATAAAATAAATGAAGGTTGGTTGGTGTTTAATGTCAATTATCTTGCTTTGATGATTCTCTTCCAGGCTTCGAAGTCCTATCATCAAAACTGAGCAATCTTGACCTACGTTTTAACCTATTTAATAATGATAAAAGCATTTTGTCATGTTTCAATGGTAACCTTTCCACTCTCAAGTCTTTGGATCTATCATTTAATATGTTGACAGGTGGATCAGGTAGCTTCTATGGTAACCTTTTAATTATTTAGCTTCGAAACCTTTTCTTTTATCATACCATTTCTTTCTATGCGTTTATTTCCTTCCAATATGCTCTTGAGAAACATCATGCAGGTTTCATCAAAGTCTTGTCATCAAGGTTGAAAAAGCTGGAGAACCTTTATCTAAGTGGGAATCAATGCAACGATAGCATTTTTCCATCTCTAACAGGATTTTCATCCCTGAAGTCTTTGGATCTGTCGTACAATCAGCTGACAGGATCAGGTATAATACAGAGTTTCTACCTAAATGCTTCACATGACATTCTCTTAATTATTTTGTTTCTTTATATCTATTTAATAAAAACTATCAACAAAACTCTCTAATACAAATCACTAGAGCCAACGAGAGACTGCCAATTTCTTTATTAGAAAAACTCTCGACTGTTTTATCAACGAAGAGCACAACATAAAACCCACATATTTGATATTTAATTCTTGTTTGTAGCCATTTATTATTTCCTCTCTTTTTAATCATGGTTTTATATTATTTTATGGTGAAATATTTGGACTATCAATAGTAAGTTACATTCTCTTTATCAAGAAAATTGAGGACTTTATATATATTTAAGTATCAACGATAGCATTTCATCATGTTTGATTGCGATTTCATCTATGAAGATTTATATCTATGGAGCTTTGATCTTATCCAATAATTGTTTTTCTAATAAGACAGGAAGAGATTAAAGAGATCAAAACTAGGATGATCAAAACATTACTTGCAATCTATCTTCTTCCTTAATCTATGCACTGTATATTTTTTTATGTATATCTTGTAGGTTTTCAAGTACTCCAACCGATGAGGCTGGGAAAGTTAGAGAACCTTGACCTGAGTGGCAATGACTTGAACAGCAGCATCTTATCAATTCTGAGTGGGCTTTCATCCCTCAAGTCTTTGGATCTGTCAAACAATAAGTTGACAGGATCAGGTATGATACACAGTTTTTTTTTTTTTTTAATGCATTTGAGTTTGAATGGGTTTTGAATAACATAATAAGAAGCTCTCTCCTATAATATTATAATTAAGAAAATTGTAATTATTAAAACTTGTAATTACAAATCACTAGACAGCCAACGAGAGATTGCCAATTTCTCTATTAGAAAAACTCTCGACTGTTTTATCAATAAAGAGAACAACATAAAACCCACATATTCTAATTATCTTTAGTTTCTATCTAAGACTTACTCTTAGAAACATTAACTCTCTTGCAGGTTTTGAGATCATATCATCACATTTGGGGAAACTCGAGAACCTGTACTTGAGCTATAATAATATATTCAACGACAACTTTTTATCACTTCTGCGTGTACTTTCTTCTCTCAAGTCTTTAGATCTATCATACAATATGTTGCTAGGATCGACGACGAATGTTAATGGTAAAGTTGTGAATATCTCTTGGCATCTTCTATTATTAACTCCATTTTTTAACAATACCTTTTGAAATCTCTAGATTTTTCAGGCAATTTGTTGTTTCTATCCAAAAATCATCTCGCTATTCGATGTCATTTCTCTAGGGATACTAATTTAAGTCAAGGCTAATCATAGTTTAGTTTCTTAAAATCTTAATTAATAATATTGAATGGAATGACTATTTTCATCATGTCTCTTCTTCTTTCTTTTTCACAGGGACTTTCTTCAATTCGAGCACCCTTGAAGAATTGTATCTAGATAATACTTCTCTCCCAATAAACTTTCTCCAGGACATTGGAGCATTGCCTGCTCTGCAAGTATTGTCTGTTGGTGAATGTGACCTCCATGGCACCCTACCCGCTCAAGGTAAATTAACAACTCTCCATCCGCCTATAATTACATCATCAATAAAGGATTCTTTCAACATTGTTTTGATTGTTTCAAGATAAATTGTATAGGTTGGTGTGAATTGAAGAATCTGAAGCAGTTAGATCTCGCTAGAAATAATTTTGGAGGTGCACTCCTAGATTGTTTGGGAAACTTGTCATCTCTACAACTATTAGATGTTTCTGATAACCAGTTTACTGGAAATATTGCATTTGGTCCTCTTACCAACCTCATATCCCTTGAATTCCTCTCACTATCAAATAACCTCTTTGAAGTTCCCATTTCAATGAAGCCTTTTATGAACCACTCAAGCCTCAAGTTCTTCTCCAGTGAGAACAACAGACTAGTAACGAAACCTGCTGCCTTTGATAATTTGATTCCAAAGTTCCAACTAGTCTTTTTTAGCTTGTCAAAAACAACGGAAGCACTCAATGTAGATCTTCCTGACTTCCTCTATTACCAATACGACTTAATAACCCTTGATCTCTCCCACAACAACATCACCAGAATGTTTCCTTCGTGGTTGCTTAAGAACAATACACGATTGGAGCAACTATATCTGAGCGAAAACTCCTTTGTTGGTACTTTGTCATTGTCAGATGACCCATATCCAAATATGACCGAATTAGATATATCCAACAACAACATGAACGATCAAATTCCAAAAGATATTTGTTTGATCTTTCCAAATCTATGGAGCTTAAATATGGCTAAGAATGGATTCACAGGTTGTATTCCTTCTTGTTTAGGAAATAATCTCTCCATGGCAACTTTAGATTTATCCAACAATCAATTGTCCACAGTAAAACTAGGACAACTAACAACATTATGGTTTCTCAACCTGTCAAACAACAATTTGGGTGGTAACAACTTTTGGGGTCAGATATCAGATTTTCCATTATATGGGTGGAAAATGTGGATTGTATTGGATTTGAGTTACAATCAATTTTCAGGCATGCTTCCAAGGTGGTTCGTCAATTCTACGAGCCTTAGAGTAATTGATTTGTCCAAAAACCATTTTAAGGGTCCGATCCGAAGAGACTTTTGTAAGCTTGACCAGCTTGAGTATTTGGACCTTTCTAAGAATAACTTGTCTGGATATATACCATCTTGTTTCAGTCCACTGTCTCTAATCCATGTGCATCTTGTTAGAGTACAGTGATGATGAGTGTAAACATGATTACCAAGTTTGTTAGTTGGTTAGCCGTTAGTCAATCAGTTAGTACATGATTACCAAGTTTGTTAGTTGGTTAGCCGTTAGTCAATCAGTTAGTTAGTTAGCAAAGTTAGTTACATGCAGTTAAGTTGTTACAGCTGCATGTATATATATAACTAACTAACTAAAGCTGAGATGAAGATTTAGAATATAGAAAACAAAGAATATAACGAGAGTTATCATTTTCTCTTCTCTCTCAATCAGTTTCTCTGCATTTACAACAAGATATACACATTAACATGGTATCAGAGCCGATAGCTCACGCTTGAAGATCCTCTCTGATTGCTTCCGCATGCTCTCTGCTTCTTCTTCTTCACATTCTACCCTCTCTGGTTGATAATCTGATAATCTTTCAATGGTGACTGCCTCACAACTTCAACTTCTGCAATCTCCAATCACAGCTCTCATTTCTTCTATTCCTACATCGGTTAATGTCAAGCTGGATGATTCAAATTACCTCAATTGGAATTTTCAGATGCAACTCTTGCTTGAAAGCAATGGCATTATGGGGTATGTTGATAGATCAACTCACTGTCCACCTGAACTAAGCTCAACTTCATGCGAATCTGGCATCACTTCTTCTCAAAATGATGAATTCATAGTCTGGAAAATGCATGACCGAGCCATCATGCAATTGATCACTGCTACATTATCACCTATTGCTATGTCTTGTGCAATTGGTAGCACTAGCTCCAAGGATTTATGGAATCGACTGAAGGAGCAGTTTTCAACTGTATCCAGAACCAGCATTTTTCAAATGAAATCTAATCTACAAACAATCAAGAAAGGAGCAGATTCGGTTTCACAGTATCTTCATCGCATTAAGGAAGCTAGGGACTATCTCTCTGCTGCTGGTGTTTACTTTGCTGATGAAGATATAGTCATTCTGGCTTTAAATGGCTTGCCTACTGAGTATAACACATTCAGATGTGTTATAAGGGGACGTGAGAGTGTGATTTCCCTACATGAGTTTCGCTCACAGTTGCTTGCAGAGGAAGTGATTGTAGAAGCATCAGCTCATTCTCCTTTGCTGACAGCAATGGCTGCAACTACAGGTTTTCCTGTGAATCATAGCTCATCTTCAACTATTAATAGAGGATTTAAGCCTTATAGTGGGAACAGAAACACTAGTAGAGGTCGGTTTAATCAAGGAAATAGACACTTTCACTCTAGACCAGTGTTTTCTTCTATGACACATGAACGCCCACACTCTAATCCTGGAGTTCTTGGACCTTCCCCTAATCAACAGTTTCACAGTCACTCTGCATCTATGATGCACATCTGCCAATTATGCAATACTGAGGGTCATACTGCTCCGTTTTGTGATGCTTCTTCTTATCACAAACAAAAATGTCATATATGTGGCCGCCTTAATCACACTACCTGGTTTTGCTTCTATAATGACAAAGGACCAAACTATATTGGCATGCATTCTACTGCTTATTCCTCTCAGCAGCCTTATCCTACACAATCACCAGCTATGCAACAATCCTCATATCGAGCTCCTTCACCTCATCCCTCATTCTCATCTGCTCAGTTTCCAGACTCGCAGCCTACCATGCAAGCCATGCACACTATGCTCCACTCTGCACCTTCAGCATCCAATTCTTCCGGATCATCTCAAGTATGGCTTACTGATTCTGGTGCAACAAATCATATGACAGCTGATTTGAATAATCTGACATTGGCCTCACCATATCCAACAGCTGACACAATTCATACTGCCAATGGTGAAGGTTTGACAGTGTCTCATGTTGGTCAGTCTATCATCAATTCTTCCATGTCTTCATTCAAGTTGGATTCTGTGTTACTTGTTCCTCAATTAACTCAGAATCTATTGTCAGTCCATCGGCTCTGCCTTGATAATAATTGCTGGCTTATTTTTGATGCATATTGCTTTTGGATTCAGGACAAAGCCACAAGGAGGATTCTTTACAGAGGCTTGTGCAGTAATGGCCTATATCCTATCCATGCATCTTCATCCTCATCTTTCACTCAGCCTTCTCCAGCTCAGGCATTTCTTGGCCAGCTTGTTCAGTCCAATCTATGGCACCATAGGTTAGGACATCCCACAAATTCTGTTGTCTCCCTTATGCTGAATAAAGCTCACATTCCTGTTCCAAAAACTTCTTCCCCGATAATGTGCCATCCCTGTCTTGCAGGGAAAGTTAGGAAATTACCCTTTCCTCAGCATCATCACAAATTCAATTCTCCTTTTGCTACTATCCATACTGATTTGTGGGGACCTGCACCATGTCTCTTAGTAGATGGTTATAGATATTATACCATATTTGTTGATGAATGTACACGTTTTTGCTGGTTGTTTCCCCTAGTCAATAAATCTGATTTGTTCTCTACGTTTGCTGCCTTCTATAACCTTCTTGTTACACAATATTCTGCTACTATTAAAATTCTGCAGTCTGATGGGGGGGAATATACATGCAATCGTTTACAACAATTTCTTCTTGACAAAGGCATTACTCATCACCTCTCTTGTCCACACACCCCTGAACAAAATGGGGTGGCTGAGAGGAAACATAGACATATTATGGAAACCACAATCACTCTATTGCACACAGCCAAACTCCCATCTCAATTTTGGTCGTATGCATGTTTAACAGCTGCATATCTCATCAACCGTATGCCAACTCCTGTCCTTCTTCACAAATCTCCTTTTGAGTTGTTATTTGGGTCTTCTCCAGAGCTTAATCACCTTAGGATATTTGGGTGTGCATGTTTTCCTCTTCTTCGTCCTTATACTCATAACAAACTGCAACCCAAAACTTCCAAGTGTGTGTTTCTTGGTTACAGCAACAAATACAAAGGTTATTTGTGCTTTCATGTGCCTACTCTGCGGTTGTATGTTTCAAGACATGTTATATTTGATGAGACACAATTTCCATATCCTGAATCATCCCCATCCTTGCTCACAACTCAGTCCTCCCCATCCTCTGCTTCCTCCACATGTCCTGTGCTTCTTGTTAATACCGAGAACACAGTTATTACTTCCAGCCCTGTTTCCCCTTCCCACCACACACCTAGTGTCCCTACAGTCTCTCCTAGTTCTCAGTCCATTACTGCTTCCATTCAAGCTTCGTCTCCTCCTCCTGTGGCGCCTGATATCAGTATCAGTTCTACTACTTTTAATCCTGACAACTTGCAAGTGGTTCTGTCCATTCCTTCTCTCAATTTGCATCCCATGCAAACCAGAAGCAAAAGTGGCATTACTAAACAGAAGGCTTTCTTAGCTAGCATTCAGGACTCTAGCATGGTTGATATGTCTCTCACAGAGCCAGCAACTTACAAATCTGCGATCAAAGCTCCTGTATGGTTACAGGCCATGCAAGATGAAATTACTGCATTACATACTCAAGGCACCTGGAGTCTTGTTTCATTACCAGCAAAGAGGAACTTGGTGGGTTGCAAGTGGATTTTCAAAATCAAACGTCATTCGGATGGTTCAATTGCTAGACACAAAGCACGGTTGGTGGCTCAAGGGTTTAGCCAGGAACCTGGCTTGGATTATGGGGACACCTTTAGTCCTGTGGTGAAACCTGCCACCATTCGACTAGTTCTTGCACTGGCTGCTCATTTCAATTGGCCTCTCAGACAATTGGATGTCAAAAATGCATTCCTGCATGGCATTCTTCAAGAAGAGGTTTACATGTCCCAGCCTCCTGGCTTTGCAGATTCAGTTCATCCTCATCATGTGTGCAAACTGCATAAATCCCTCTATGGATTAAAACAGGCACCTCGGGCCTGGAATGCACGTTTTACTCAGTTTCTGCCTTCCTTGGGGTTTGCCACAACCTATTCTGATTCATCATTGTTTGTCAAGCATGTTGGTTCTCAGATTGTGGTCCTGCTCCTCTATGTGGATGATATTATCCTTACAGGGAGTGCGTCTGCTGCCATTCCGCAGGTTATCCAAGCTCTCTCCACTGAATTTGATATCACAGATTTAGGCTCTCTTTATTTTTTCCTGGGGATACAGATCACTCACACCTCTACTGGTTTGTTCCTTTCACAATCCAAATATATTGAGGATTTGCTGCTTAAATCTGAGATGGTTGATGCTAAACCATGTGATACTCCATGTCTTCCTTATCATCGCCTACTTAAAGAAGATGGGGCACCATATCCTAATCCTACAGTATATCGCAGAATTGTAGGAGCTCTGCAATACTTAACCTTCACACGACCTGACATTGCATTCTCTGTGCATCAAGTCTGCCAATTTATGCAGAATCCAATGGTGTCTCATTTCACTGCTGTGAAACGAATTTTACGCTACCTTAAAGGCACACTGCATGTTGGTATTTCTTACACTAAAGGAGATTTGCAACTCAAGGCATTTAGTGATGCTGACTGGGCAGGGGATCCTAATGACAGACGCTCCACTACTGGCTTGGTAATCTTTTTGGGCGACAATCCTATATCATGGTCTTCCAAGAAGCAACAAACTGTGTCCAGATCATCAACAGAGGCTGAATATCGAGCCTTATCTTTTACTACCGCTGAAGTGGACTGGCTCAAGCAGTTATTAGCTTTTCTGCATGTTTCATTACCTCACATTCCTGTTCTTTTCTGTGATAATCTCTCTGCTATTGCTCTATCCTTTAATCCTGTTCAGCATCAACGAACCAAACACATTGAGGTCGATGTGCATTTTGTTCGTGAACGGGTTTCCCAGAAGCAATTGTCAGTTCAATTTGTTTCCTCACAGGAACAGTTTGCTGATATTCTAACGAAGGGATTAAGTGCTCCTCTCTTTCGCACTCATTGCTGCAATCTCAGACTTAGTTCTCCACCCGCCTGATCTTGAGGGGGGATGTTAGAGTACAGTGATGATGAGTGTAAACATGATTACCAAGTTTGTTAGTTGGTTAGCCGTTAGTCAATCAGTTAGTACATGATTACCAAGTTTGTTAGTTGGTTAGCCGTTAGTCAATCAGTTAGTTAGTTAGCAAAGTTAGTTACATGCAGTTAAGTTGTTACAGCTGCATGTATATATATAACTAACTAACTAAAGCTGAGATGAAGATTTAGAATATAGAAAACAAAGAATATAACGAGAGTTATCATTTTCTCTTCTCTCTCAATCAGTTTCTCTGCATTTACAACAAGATATACACATTAACACATCTATCCGAAAATAGATTGAGCGGTCCATTAACATATGGATTTTATAAAAGCTCTTCCCTGGTTACGATGGATCTTCGAGATAACAGCTTCACTGGCTCCATTCCAAATTGGATTGGCAATCTTTCATCATTGAGTGTTCTTCTTCTAAGGGCTAATCACTTTAATGGTGAGCTCCTTGTTGAGTTATGCTTGTTAGAAGAATTAAGCATTTTGGATGTTTCACAAAACCAGCTTTCTGGTCCACTACCCTCCTGTTTGGGCAATCTTACTTTCAAGGAAAGTTCCCAGAAAGCATTCATGGATCTCAGAGTTACTTTTGAATTAAGGTCCATAGCACATGCTTATTATGAAACAATGGGTCCACCACTAGTGGATAGTATTGACAGCTTGGGAAAGGATTTTATGCTTAACTTTACAAAAGTGATAGAATTTACAACTAAAAATATGTATTATGGTTACAAGGGGAAAATTCTCAGCTTCATGTCTGGTATTGATCTCTCCAACAACAACTTCGTAGGAGCAATCCCACCAGAATTTGGAAACTTAAGTGAGATATTGTCATTAAACTTATCACACAACAATCTCACTGGATCTATACCTGCAACATTCTCAAACCTAAAGCAGATTGAGAGTTTGGATCTTTCTTACAACAACTTGAATTGTGTCATCCCTCCACAACTTACTGAAATTACCACACTGGAAGTTCTTAGTGTGGCACATAATAACTTGTCAGGTAAGACACCTGAGAGAAAATATCAGTTTGGGACCTTCGATGAAAGTTGCTACGAAGGAAATCCTTCCTTGTGTGGACCCCCATTACGAAACAATTGTAGTGAGGAAGCAGTGTCGTCACAGCCAGTGCCTAATGATGAACAAGGAGATGATGGTTTCATAGACATGGAGTTTTTCTACATCAGTTTTGGTGTATGTTACACAGTTGTGGTGATGACAATTGCAGCAGTTCTCTACATCAATCCATATTGGTGACGTAGGTGGTTGTTCTTCATCGAAGACTGCATAGATACTTGCTACTATTTTATGGTGGCTAGTTTTCGCAAGTTCTCCAACTTCAGAACATGAATTTGTTATGATTGTATGTCTAGCTATTAGGTGCTTCATTTGTAGTGTACTGTCTCTAAGCTCAGCCTTTCTATTTGATTAGTTATTTGGGCTAAATATATAAGCTGGACTTGTCATTCCAGAACCATTAGGAAGGGAACTGATTGGGATTAGTCATTGAATCGGTTGTGATTACTCTTCCAACTCTCAACTGAAAATAAATTGGCAAAACCACTACTAAGTAGAAACAAAATATTCTATGTGACAACGCTTACATCTACCTTTGTTTCAAGGGCGACCATCTTCAACAGTTACCTCACTTATTCAATCAAAGCATCGAAATCGGAGCAAGAAAATCAACCTTCTTCAACAGCCTTCCTGGCTGTTTCTCCTAACTTCTTTGCTCTACTCCTCATTCCCTCTACTTCTTCACCCATCATAATTTGAGTGATTGCCTTCTCTACAGCTTCACAACTTTAAGAGAATTGATAAAAAAAAAAGGGTGGGGGGCAGAGGACAACATAAATTAGTTGAGATAAAAATAGTAGAGTGGAATTAATGGTGGAAACTCAAGAGGATGTCGATATTGATGGAATGGAAAGATGCAAAGGACGGTGTAATTGCACCTTCAGACAAGATTCAGGAGTTGGTTAAGTTCAGTTACTTTGTCTCACTGCAAACTACTCATCATTGTTTTCTGCTATTCTAGCTCAAGTAAATAGATGTCACAAATTTAGCAACGCTTCTTAGCCTTAGATCCTAAGCATGACCATTCTTATTCCCGTTTCAATACTCTCCTAAGCACACAAAAAAAATGGAATAGGTCCACTTATTTTCTATAAAATTCAAATATGCAGTTATGACTTGAGACATTCAGAATTTCAACTTCATTTTCTATAAAATTCAACAATACTGGATATGGTCATGATTCAATGGAATAGGAATACAAGTCCTTTTTGGACTAGGAGTACTAGGAACTCCATCTAAACGCTATGTAACCTTTCAAACAGACGGACGGGCCCTATAAATCCAGAATGAGAGGTGAACAGCTGGTGCAATGCATTGGAGGGTATGATGTGGTAACAAATGCTTGTGTGATTGCAATGGTTTCAATAGCAGTGGCACATAAAGTTACCAAAAAGAGCATTACCTGGCGGCAAACATAGTGGAGGGAATCCCTTGTCCCATTGAATTCCCCACTGAGTTCTGTGAAACACCGGGGATACTCTGCATGTTAGGATTCAGGACAACAGTGTTGGGGATAGTCTGGGTTACACCGGAGACAGGAGGCAGAGTCGCTTGTAAACCAGCAGAACTTTGAACTCCATTAGATGCCATGCATTTCTGCATGTTCTGTGATAACAACTGCTGGCGTGCTTGAGACTGATCAGTGGACAATAGGATAGGGAGAAATAGCCCATGATTCTGAACTTGAGGGGGCATACTATGGGATGCTGTTCAAGATAAAAGGCAAAAAGGAAATCCATGTCAAAGAAAAAAAGAAGGCGTTGAACAAGGAAGACAAATGAAACATCGACAGTTCACACATAAAGTTATGAGCGAAAGAATTAGGATGGATTTGATTCCAAGCATAAAAGTGTCCTCTGACAATTTTCAAGGTTGGGGGAAGGAGAGGCGACTGAAAACAAAAATAATATGACAATTTTCAGGGTGCGGGAAAGAAAAGGAGGAGGCAGAAAACAAAAACAATCTGTAATATTCTTGCCTAACATTCATCGATTACTCAACTTTTTGATTAAAGCATGCCGTACACATAGCAATATGCTGCAATAAAATGCAAAAGAGTTTGATAACAACGCGACAAACAAAACAAAAGGTAAGATGTTTAGAAATTCAATGCTCGACAGCATTATTATAAATGAAAAAAGGATCAAATGCTTTCTCTCGGAAGAAAAGCAAGAAAGTGACGTCTTACCTCCTAAACAGGAAAATCTTTAAAATTTACCATCTCAATCATAAAATATAAAATAGTCATGCATCACAGTCCTTATTCCTTAACAAGTTAAGGATGAAACACGTAACATGCATTACAGAATTAGCATCGTGGAGGTGATCATGAGATTTTTCCAGCAAGGCGAAATACATAGCAATATGCAGCAATAAAATATAAAAGAGTTCGATAACAATGCGAAAAGAAAAACAAAAGTTAAGATGTTTAGAAATTCAATGCTTGGCTGCATTATTACTTTCTGGATCCATGGGGGCAGTGGGCATGGCGTTTTGAGACCTGATCTCCATCGAAAGAATCTCCAAAGATATTTTACGCAGATAATCAGACTAAAATCAGATATCAATAACAAAACTTTAGCTCTCAGAGCAATCCATGTTACAAGAGAAGGGGGAAATGAATATATGCTCTATCATTTCATCTTCTGTGAGGATATACTTCTGTTTCCTCTCTTTTAATTTAATTATTTATGTATTGATTCGCTATTTGCTTTTTGCACACTTCCCCTATACTTGAACTTGGTCACTCTAAATAAAACACTTGTCAAGAGAATTAACAAAAAGATGCGAGCTCCCAATCAGCCTTGCATACAAAATGAACTGTGAGGAAGTGGAGGCACACTACACACACATTTGTACATGCATAAATACGTGGTATAAATCTTTTCCTCAAGCTGTATGGCAAGTTTCTTGAGTTCTTCTAATCCCTCCTGACCAGAAAACAGAAGATGCCTCTTTAATGTCTCCATTCTGCACATGGAAATCATTACGTTTCATTTTAAATGACCAGGCAAGTATGGAGAAGTTACTAGCAACGAGCAAGAACCCTTAACTCATAAACCACACCAATATCAGAAATGTGTGGAATCATTAGCAAAAAGTAAAAACAAATAATGACATAAGCAAGAGTCAGTTAAGTAATATATGGCATCAAAATACATAAACATCAATTTTTACTTCCTCCAGAGGTACAGAGTATAGAAGTTTACTTGGCCACCCTTTTGTCTAAAAATTCTAGCTACGAGCTTCATTGTTAATTTTGTTGAACTGGAAGAACCTTTCATTTATGGCTATGTTCCAAGATATTTAAGTGAATTAGTTGCAAACCAAGGGAGTCTCTGTGAAAACATTACAATAGCATTTACTCTGAGCAAGAGCACTTCTATGCATTTATACATTCAATTTATGAAAATGCATTGAGTTAACCTTATCTCACACTGTAATATATACTCTACAGTATTCATTGGCCACTGCAAGTGCCAGGAGTAGCTGTCTATATGATTTTGAATGTAGAGAGGTCAACAAAACATTCAACTTTATGCTGAGAAACTAGGAAACCATATACCATTGTGGCTGATTTTTTTTTGCTGCTTTTCTACTTTAAGATCACTATCATTTCAACCTTGTAGAAGTTGTCACACGTGCCCGCGAGACATCAGTGGTGGTGAATTTCATTCATTGTTTCGTTCTTGGGAGTCGCCACCTAGTATTTGATTCAAGGTCACTAGAAAATCCAGATGTACTGATCTTGTCAAAAATTCACAGGTAAAGAACTAGTTATGACTCGTGAAGATATTAGTACCCTAACGCACCCTACCTGATGTAAACTATTTTGCAGCTTGATGCAGTTTAAAGGTTTCACATTTATCTTGTTAACAACCTTTTTATTTAATATCAGAAACACTCTTACATATAAGTTAAAACAAATGTAAGGCCCAAATCCGACACCATTCATTTAAGTTCAGTTGCAACTCGAGTTTTAAATTGAAACATGTATGCTCATAGCAATAGATTAACCTTGAAATTTAAAGCGGAACAAGCTTCATGCCGCCATCCAAGAGGTCATCATGAAAAGAAGAGATTAGACAAGAAATTCCAACAAAAATTACTTCCCAGCACTTTATGTTCCCTCAAGTTTGCTTCTTGTGAGAAACACATGAAAGGATGGGGAAAAAAAAAAGAGGTGTGTGATACTTGAGGTTGCCTCATGGCAATCTGCTTATTTTAATTAACCTTTTGCCCTTCTCCTTTTCTTTCATATAAATAAAAAATTTATATTTTGCAGCACTTGCACATATTAGAAAACAAATACTTACATTTTGTCGACTATTCTTTTCCGTGAGTCAGGCTGCAATTGAATTCTTCAATCACCCGTATCCATGACAGGTTCTCCGCCTGGGATAGTTGGGCCAACCAAAAAGAAAAAAAAAATCCTATTGCAAGTAAAAATAGACCCTAAAAAGAAAGTCAGGAACGACAAGAAGAGTAAAAGCACATCAAGATCATGAAAAATGGAATATCAGTTTATTCAAACTTGAATAGATTTATAAAGAACTTCCGTCTAATATCATGATCTTCATGGTGCAGGGAGCAAATAGTTACTTCTAAGCAAATACTTACTGTTCTTGGTATTTATGTATATATTTACGTCTAAACCAAAGAAGCATTCCTTTTTAAGCAAATACTTACTGTCAAACTGACACGATTAAAAAGTTGATGTCTTATCCCAAGTGCAGGAGTGTCAAAGTAATAAATAACCCGACAAGATCGGGGTCGAACCACAGGGAGGTTAATTGTATAAATTATAGATAACAATGATACAACAACAATAATAACAACAATAATAGTAACAATAACAATAACAATAACAATAACAATAACAATAATAATAATAAAAAAGAAGAAGAAGAAGTTGATGAGAACTTTGAGATGGAAGATCAATGTGAGAATTAAACAATGATAAAAACAAATGTCAAGGTTAGAGGATACACTAATAGTATTAGAAATAAGTAAAGTATAAACTCTTTATAAATTATCAACATGATCATATTAATCATCTTATTTACGTAACACCACACTTATAAATTTTATCAAGTATTCATGATGCTAACTTATGTTGACAACAAATCAAGTTCCTCTCATAATAACGATGTCCACCGAAGACTATGAAGGATCAAGTATTTGATGTACCGAGTGTTATACAACACAAATCTAGATTAACCATTTAACAAGCAAGGTATTAAGAATTAATAAGATAAAAATGATAAGACATGTTAATAGCAAGTTGTTTAGGATATAAGCATTGAAGTCCATATTGAGTTTATATTATACTTATCCTAACACTATTAGTGAAACCTTTTCACATTGACATAATTAACTTATCTAGACATTATGAAGAAGAAAAACTTAAATAAACAATATAAGAACATAAACATGATATAAGTTAAATAAGTATAGTAAAGGAAATGAAAAGCATGAACAAGAGATTAATGAAAGCAAAACTTAAGCATTACAAAAATATAAAGAGAGAGCAAGAATATGATCTTGATATGAAGAACCAAGATTCCTAAATGAATGGCAAATGCCTCCTTTTATAGGCTAAAATTCATAACTATTCATTTGGTAATTAATTATTAATGTAGTGGCCAACTATTGATTTAGTGGACTTGGTGGACACCAACACTCAAGCATTTTGGCTGGATGAAATGACATTTCTACAATCAGGATTTGGCAAAGTGTTCCCATGAAAGTTGTTGGAAATCATCTTATCGTTCCACCCATAAAATTTTAGAGCGTTTGGATCACTAAAGCTCAAGATATGGCTAAAATACTGAGTAGTGCTGCTGGTGGACGTGGTGGATAGCCCTCAAGCTCTTGTCTGGATGAAATGTCATTGTTACCATCTGAATTTGAGCAGGTCTTCTGCATGAAAGTTGTTGGAAATTGTCTTTTCCTTTCACCCACCAAATTGCACGTCATTTGGCCTTCTAAAACTCCAGATATGGGTAAACTTCTGAGCAATGTTTGGGCTGGATTGCAGGACAGCTTCTGACTTCTCTTTTGTGGCCAAACTTTGGATTTGAAAATAGCAGATTTGGGTCTTCCACTATTCATGAATAGTGTAGGCCTATTTCTTATCTTTCCAATCATAAATTAATCTGAAATCCAATTTCTATAGCTCTAGATATGATCCAATGACTGAACAGTGTTTGAATTTGAATTAAATTGGCATCTCCTTTCTAAGCTTAGCCTTTTCTTTGTCCTTCCAATAGTTAATCACAACAATCAATCTTTTAAATTGTGAGATATGCCTGCATTTAAAATGAGCATTTACCATAAATTAAAGCTATCTTATATTATCAGACTTGTTATTATAAAACATATTATAGTTAAGGAGTTATTGATACTTCAAGTGCAAAATGATGATATAAAACCTTGATAAAAATGCACTTTTAAATACTAATCACACCCCCCCAACCAGCTTATTACTAGTCCCTAGTAATCAAAGCATTAAAATAGAAAAATAATTTGCAAGTTCCACAAAGCAAGGCATTCATCATTTAACTTCCATTAATCTATCCAAGTAAACAAACTCTCATTAAATTTATATATATCTGCTTCATACTGTTGAAACAAGATATTAATAAACCTTTTTTTTTATGTGCTCAATGTATGAAAACATAGATGATAGGGCTTTTATTAGAAGAAAACAATATTATGTTCTAATGTTTAAGGTTAACTTCCTTGGGTTGGGATTATTATCTTTTTTGTATTTTTTTTTGTATTTTTTTTATATACATATAACTTAAAACACAATGCATCTTTAACCCATATAATGAGCTTTCAGCTAATGACTCCCAGACCAGTTGGTCTTAGGGCATTAGGTGTTGAGACACCGCTTCGAGCTTAATAACTCAGGTTGCAGATACTGATACGTAGATAGTGCAATGTTTGATTCCCTTAAACTTTTCTCCTCAACCCATGTAACAAGCGTTGGGCCAATAGCTCCCAAGTCAGTTGACTTTAGGGTATTAGGTGTTGAAACACCCTTTTTGGGCTTAATTGCTTAGGTTAGGGAGGCTATGAAACCAAACTTATCTACGTTTTTTTTTAATTACATTTATTATCATTATTTTTTTTTTGCAGATTATATACTATCCCTTTCCTTTAGTTGTTACCTTTAACAAAAGAACATAAATAATGTAATAATCCAATGTACGATCCACAATCATATGTTAAAGTGTGTGTGTGAAAATCAAGGTTTAAAAATACTTGTTAAATTATTATATAAGCAGAATCAATTGATAATAATACGAGAGTTTGTAAACCTGAATATTTCAAGAAGTATTATGATAGACCTTGTTAAGAATGTTTACTAAGATGCGTCTCAAGAGTCACTTTAACAAAAGAACTTCTTGACTCTGCCATCTTAGTAACAATGGTTTTGCAAATAGAAAACACAGTTAGTAATTTTTTTTTTAAGTATCAACTACTACCCCTTCCCCCAACCAAAACGAGACATTGTCCTCAATGTCCTAAGGTAGAAAGATAGAGTATAGAAGACATCACCTGAAACAACGAACACTGACAAACCTGAAACACACTTAAACAAATATAAGAAATAACAAAAAAAAAATATGCTATTAATTGACCAATGTATGCGACTCATGGAGGGATCAATGATAGGGATGAAAGATTGTAGTTGGTCAATCAATTGTTCAGCAGTAGCAGCAGAGATTATGATTTGTTGTGCCGAGGATGTTAGAAATTCCTGTTCCGCAGCTTGATTAAGAAAAGACAACAATTTATCATAAAAACCATTAACATTTAACAAACCTATAGGTTTATGGTGAATGTGCAGTTGGGCCTAAGAGGAAATATGAAAGATCTCTTCTAATGTGCCCAGACCACCTGGTAAGGCAATGAAGGCATCAGCGTGTTTAAACATTGTATTCAGTCGATTAGACATTGTGGAGACCTGTAGTTGCTCTCCAATTGTTTTTCCAAGGAGGTCCTCTTTTGCTAAAGCTTTGGGGACAACCCCCAAAACTTGACTATCTCCTAAAAATGCAGGTATTGACACACCCCCTATTAACCCAAGGCTGCCTCCGCCATACACTAAATGAATCTTTCTCTCAGCTAATACCTGACCAAGATGATTTGCTAATTCTATAAACTCTTTTTCTTTTCCAGGACTAGATCCACCGAAAACACAAATATTTCTTATTTGAGGACTTGAGAAACCTGCCATTTCTACACACTTTGATATTTGTTGAATGTGTGGGTTGAGTAGAAATGAAGGGAAGGAAGAGAAGATGTTATAGATGAGAAATTGAAAATGCAATCATACCACCTATATGTAGGCCAGCTGGAGTCTCTCTCTCTCTCTCTTTTCTTTAAAAAAACATGTGTATTTACAAGCAGTTATGATTGTGGCTCACATATTCCCTTGGTTTTAAGTCCAAGAATGGCTTAAACACCCTCTATGGGTCGGGAATAGGCTTCCCATCCAGTTTTCTTAAAAACTGGCAAACAGGGTCTTTTTTAGTCAGATTCCCAAGACTATGTCAAGCATGTTCTTTATGAAATTGTGGCCATAAATCATGAATTGCACGATGCACATCTCCACTAAGGTGCGTCTCAAGAGTCAATAGAAGATTATCTAAAGACCCCTTACTCAGGCCATCCTTAATGAATTGTATTTTATCTTTACGGTTTACAGATACCATTCCTAAAGAACGACATTTTGCATTACAAGTCCATCTAGCACATCTGTGACAGACTTTCAGTCATTTTGCACGATGTTTCTTTGCAAAAGTGCTTTTACCTGTTCCAGACATGTATGAAATGAAAGAATTGGAGGACTCACCTGATAATCAGACCTTTGCTTCAATTAGCCAGCGAATATCTTCAGGAATTCCATGGTTCATTAACAATCTCAATCTTTCACACCTAGCACGGTAAATTTTTGTAATTGCATTCTGAGGCAGAGCGGGAAAATACTTTTTCAATTTTTCAAGAGTGGTGTCCATTTTTTTAGATGAGAAGTGGAAAACAGATGCAAAGAAGGGAGAAAGAGCAAAGAATTGCACAAATATATACACAGATATCAGTTATCATGGGAAACTGAAAGAACCGACTTGAGAGTCACGGAGTACCGTTATCCGCCATTTGACTGGGGTGAGAGAAACTAGCAAAACAAAGGTCACACCAAAAAGAAACACAAAACAATGTGAGAAAAAGAATCAATCTTTATATACAGGTCACCCAATTCAATAGAGTCATTTTCAATTGAAAAATTGTCAAAGTAAACTTTCAAACGATGTCCATTTACCTTGAAAACATTACCATTCTTTGAATTTTCGATATAACAGGCCCCATATAGATACACATGTTTCACAATAAAAGGACTGCTCCATCTTGATCTTAGTTTTCCAGGAAATAAATGGAGTCGAGAATTATAAAGCAAGACTTTTTGACCAACATTGAATGTTTTTCTCAATATTTTCTTGTCATGAAACTCTTTGATTCTTGCTTTATAAATTCTTGAATTTTCATATGCATCATTTCTTATTTCCTCAAGCTTACTTATTTGTAATTTTCGCAGCTGACTAGCATCATCAAGGTTTGAATTGAAAGCTTTAATAACCCAATAAGCTTTATGTTCAAGTTCCATAGGCAAGTGACAAGGTTTTCCATAGACTAGTCTATAAGGTGACATACCTAATGATGTTTTATAAGCAGTTCGATAAGCCCAAAGTGCATCATTAAGTCTTAAAGACCAGTCTTTCCTATTAGGGTTCACTGTTTTCTCTAAGATCTGTTTGATCTCCCTATTAGCAAGTTCTACTTGTCCACTTGTCTGAGGGTGATAAGGGGTGGCAACTTTGTGTGTGATTCCATATTTCTTCATTAAAGACTCAAATGACTTTGTAGAAACACAAATTTTCTACCAATCAAATTTCGCCATGTGTTATTTTATTCTTTAAAAGAAAGGATAAAATAAAATTGAAATAAATGACATGGAAAATAAATGAGCCTTCATATATTTCTTGGTCAATGAAAAGTTGACACTTGGGATGAGATATTCAAGATATCTTGTCATAAATACAAGATCCTATCAGATATCTTGTCATAAATGCAAGATCCCGTCAATAAATATCAACCAATAAAATTATGCCATGTGTCATTGAAAAAGGACCTGAGAGCCCTTACAGATCTCTATAAATAGAGGGCCTCAACCTAAAGGAAGGGGGATTCCTGGAGATACAAATTTTCTTCAAGACAAGTTCTTCAAGCAAGGAAGCTCTCTCAAAAGTTCTCAAGCCTCCTTCATCAACGCTTGAAGTCTACAAAGAACAAAGCTCTGTTGGATCAAGCCTAAATGCCCCATTAGAGTTCTTTAACAACACTTTGAAGACAAATCAAAGGTACACTTCAAAGCATCAAATCACCAGGAGGATTCCGGGAGATACAAATTTCCTTCAAGACAAGCTCTGCAAGCAAGGAAGCTCTCGCTCTCTCTCTCTCTTCAAGCAAGGAAGCTCTCTCAAAGAGTTCTCAAGCCTCCTTCATCTACGCTTGAAGTCTACAAAGAACGAAGCTCTGTTGGATCAAGCCTAAACGCCCCATAAGAGTTCTTCAACAACACTTTGAAGACACATCAAAGGTACTCTTCAAAGCATCAAATCACCAAATCTCGCTTTGCAATACATGCCCAAATTCGCGTTCTTGCAAAGCACAAATCTTGGCTTGATTACTCAAATAAATCAAGTCGCCATATATCAAATCCAAGGGAAGAATCAGAGGATTGTCATATTCTTTTTGAAAGAATATATTACATAGAGATTGTACCCATTCATATATTTAATAAAATCATATATTTGTACACGCGTGCTTGTTTAATTTCAGGTGCACAAAAATTTTGTCTACAGACTTGTTGCAGAAATGTGTTCCACCATCACTTATCATGGCTCGAGGAATTCCAAATCGACTCAAGATATTTTCTTTCAAAAACTTTATCACTGTTTTGTGATCATTGTTTCGACTTGGAATTGCCTCTATCCATTTTGAAACATAATCTACTGCGACTAATATGTACAAGAAACCAAATGATGGAGGAAATTGACCCATGAAATCTATACCCTAACAGTCAAAGATCTCAATGACAAGAATAGGATTTAAAGGCATCATGTGACGTTTTGAAATAGATCCCAACTTTTGACAATTTTCACAAGTTGCAGAATGCATGCGTGTCCTTGAACATGGTGGGCCAGTAAAATCTAATTTGTAAGATTTTTGCAGTTGTTTTTTTAATGAAAAATGACCCCCACATGTCTTAGAATGACAATTTAATTACACTACTTACCTCATTGTCAGGAATGCATCTTCGAAATATTTGATCAGAACAATATTTGAATAAATAAGGGTCATCCCAATAAAAGTTTTCACTTCGTTCAAGAACTTTCTTTTGTCTTGGGTGCTCCAATGAGCTGGCAAATGTCTTGAAACAAGAAAATTAACAATATTAGCAAACCAAGGCATTGTAGCAACAGCAAGTAAATATTCATTAGGAAAGTAATCATGGATTTGTGTGATGTCAGATGTGGGATCTATTATCAATCTTGACAAATGATCCGCGACAACATTTTCGGTGCCTTCCTTGTCTTTGATTGTGATATCAAATTCTTGAAGTAACAAAATTCATCATACCAATCTAGCCTTAGAATCCTTTTTTAAAAGAAGATATTTCAAAGCTGCATGATCACTAAAAACAACAACAGGTGAGCCAACAAGATAAGATCTGAACTTGTCACATGCAAATACTATTGCAAGTAATTCCTTTTCAGTGGTAGTGTAATTCATTTGAGCACTATTTAAAGTTTTACTTGCATAGTAAATCACATAGGGTTTCTTATCTTTTCTTCGTCCTAAGACAGCACCTACAGCATAATCACTAGCATCACACATTATTTCAAAAGGTAATGACCAATCAGGAGGTTGAATGACAGGAGCAGAAGTAAGCAAGTTTTTAAGTTTAACAAAGGCTTCTTCACAATGTTCAGTCCATTCAAAAACATTATCATTTGTTAGAAGGCTACACAATGGCTTAGACATTACACTAAAATCTTTGATGGACCTTCTGTAAAAACCAACATGTTCTAAGAATGATCTAACATCTTTAATAGATTTTGGTGTTGGCAAGTTGGCAATTAACTCGATTTTAGATTTGTTAACCTCAATTCCTTTCGATGAAACAATGTGACCAAGTACAATGCCTTTTGTTACAATAAAATGATATTTTTCCCAATTCAGCACAAGATTATTCTCTTCACACCTGCTTAAAACCTTTTTTATGTTAGTCAAACAATCATCAAATGAATCGCCAAAAACAGAAAAATCATCCATAAAAATTTCAAGAAAACGTTCAACCATATCACTAAATATACTAAGCATGCATCTTTGAAACGTGGCTGGTGCATTACATAATCCAAAAGGCATCCTTCGATATGCAAAAGTACCAAATGGACATGTAAAAGTAGTCTTCTCTTGATCTTCCAATGCAATTTCAATTTGGTTGTAACCTGAATAGCCATCTAGAAAACAATAAAATCCATGACCTGCAACTCTTTCTAGGATTTGATCCATGAAAGGTAAAGGGAAATGATCTTTTCTAGTCATTGAATTAAGTTTCCTATAGTCAATGCACATGCGCCAACCAGTAATAGTCCTAGTTGGAATTAACTCATTTTTCTCATTTGTTATCACAGTGACTCCAGACTTCTTGGGTACAACTTGGGTAGGATTTACCCATTTGCTGTTAGAAATAGAATAAATAATTCCATTATCTAGAAGCTTAATGACTTCATTCCTCACTACTTCTTTCATATTAGGATTAAGCCTTCGTTGCATTTCTCTAGAGGATTTAGCATTTTCCTCTAAATAAATCCTGTGTGTGCAAATCAAAGGACTAATTCCTTTTATGTCAGCTATGGTCCATCCTAATGCATTTTTGTGCATTTTCAGAGTTTGTAATAACTTACCTTCTTGATGTGCATTAAGTTTGGAAGAGATTATTACCGGAAAGGTTTAATTTTCTTCCAAAAATGAGTATTTGAGATTGAATGGTAACGGTTCAAATCAGGTTTTGGTGGTTGAACACTTGAAGGTATAGACTCAATTGATCGTGGTGGCAATTCTTCAATTTGTGGTCTCCAATTACTTGCCTTTGATTCTTCCTGAAAATAATCCATTTGCAAATTCTTAGATTCATTAAACTCAATTTCACTGGAAATAGTTTCAAATTGATCATGAACTAATTTTTCAATAAAGTCCACTTCCTGTAAATCATTATTATCTCCAGGTTGCTTGCAAATGTTGAAAATATTCATCTCCAATGTCATGTTTTCAAATGATAACTTCATCAGTCCATTCCTACAATTAATCAATGCATTAGAAATTGCAAGAAACAAACGTCCTAAAATAACAAGAATTGAATTATATGCTTCAACAGGTTGTGTATCTAAGACAATAAAATCCACAGGATAAATGAATTTATCAACTTGTACTAACACATCTTCAACCATTGCTCTAGGCACTTTTACAGATCTATCGGCAAGTAAAAGAGTTACAGAAGTTGGTTTCAACTCACCTAGATTGAGACTCTGAAAGACTGAATATGGGAGTAAATTCACACTAGCTCCAAGATCAAGTAAAGCTCTTTCAATTTTATGTTCTCCAATAAAGCAAGAAATTGTAGGACAACCAGGGTCTTTATATTTCAAAGCATTATTGTTCTGAAAAATGGCACTTACTTGTTCGGCTAAAAAGGCTTTCTTTTTCACATTCATTTTTCTCTTCACAGTGCACAGATCTTTTAAAAATTTAGCATAAGAAGGTACCTGTTTAATAGCATCTAACAAAGATATATTGATCCTTACCTGTTTGAAAGTTTTAAAGATTTCAGAGTTGTGATTGACTTTCCTTTGTTTGGTCATGGCATGAGGAAATGGAAGTGCTGGCGGGGAATCAGTCTTTTCTTTGCAATGTTCATATTCAACCCCTTCCTTACCCTCGGAGATTAACTCATCATCTTTCTCACAAGGTTCAAGAGTGGGTTTTTCAATAACCTTACCACTGCAAAGAGTGATGACTGATTTGACTTGATCCATGTGTTGGCTTCCAGAACTACTTGCATTTGCATTGTATTGCCCCTTGAGGTTTTGCTGTGGTTGAGATGGAAACTTACCTTTCTCTTGAAAACTGAGAGAAGATGTGAATTTTGCAAGAGCATCTTTTAGATCTGCCATGGTTTGAGCATTTTGAGTGTTGATTGTCTCCTGCTTTTCAATGAATGCATGCAATGTTTCCTCAAGATTTCTTCTAGGAAGTGGAGCATAAGGAGGTGCATATCCATGATAATTTTGGAAATTATGGTGTGCTTGAAATGGTGGCTGTGAAGTTTGTGCATTATTGTTACCACTCTTCCAACTGAAATTTGGGTGATTTCTCCAACCAGGGTTGTATGTTTGTGAGTACGGGTTATGATTGGGCCTTTGGAAACTATTTAAAGCATGAGCTTGTTCATGAAGGCATTCTTTGAAAGAAGGCAAAGTTGGACAGTCATTGATTTCATGTTCATTCGTTTCACAGATTTGACACACAATGTCTTGAACAGATTTTAATTGACCACTCTTTTTTAATTCAAGTGCCTCGACTTTTCTAGTTAAAGATGCAAATTTGGCTTGGAGGTCATGATCTTCCCTAAGGTTGTACATACCTCCACTAGATGTATGAGGTTGAGTCTTACCTGGTGCCTCATAAGTACCTGTAGTGTCCCAATTTTGAGCATTTTCAGCTAGCAAGTCTAGGTACTCCATTGCTTCATTAAGGTCTTTATTTTCAAAAGTTCCATTGCACATCAATTCCACCATTTGCCTATCTTTAGGTGTTAACCCTTATTAAAAATGTGAAACCAATCTCCATGTTTCAAAACCATGATGAGGGCAAGTATTAAGCAAGTCTCGATACCTATCCCAACATTGGTAAAATGTTTCTCCTGGTTTTTGAGTGAAAGTGGTGATTTGTCTTTTGAAAGGGTTTGTTCTGTGAGATGGAAAAAACTTCTTTAAAAATTATTGTTGCATTTCATCCCAAGCATGAATAGATCCTAACCTAAGATTTTGTAGCCATGTTTTAGCTTTATCTTTTAATGAAAAAGGAAAAAGCTTTAATCTGATGGTATTCATGCTACAATTTAAGTCATTATAGGTGTATAGACTTCTTCAAATTCTCTCAAATGCAAGTATGGATTTTCTAGATCTAAGTC
This sequence comes from Populus simonii, assembly GCA_007827005.2. Lineage (NCBI taxonomy): Eukaryota > Viridiplantae > Streptophyta > Magnoliopsida > Malpighiales > Salicaceae > Populus > Populus simonii. The sequence goes on along the minus strand of CM017466.2, from coordinate 3,821,579 downwards.
ATGAAAAGAAGGTAAAAGTTGAATAATGCCTGGCTTAAAATTAAAGTGAGATGCATCAGGAGGGAAAACTATACATGAGGATGCACTTGTTCTTGTAGGATTCATGTGGTCTCTTAGTGTTCTAACTCGATTATTCTTATTATTCTCATTATGAAGTAATTGGTTATCTTCTTCGGCCATATTTTCTGAAAATGATGAGGATACCCTACAAAGTCTACCACTTAATGTACGTGACCAAACTCTCATGCACGTATAAGAAGAGAATAAAAGGAAGAAGAAAACAAAACAAAAAGAAACAAAACAAGAAATAAAAGTTAGATACAAGAAATGTGAAAAGTGAAAATAAAATAAATATTATAATTTATACAAGAATTTACCTCCCCGGCAATGGCGCCAAAAACTTGACACGATCAAAGAGTTGATGTCTTATCTTAAGTGCAGGAGTGTCAAAGTAATAAATAACCCGGCAAGACCGGGGTCGAACCACATGGAGGTTAATTGTATAAATTATAGATAACAATGATACAACAACAATAACAACAAGAACTTTGAGATGGAAGATCAATGTGAGAATTAAACAATGATAAAAACAAATGTCAAGGTTAGAGGATACACTAATAGTATTAGAAATAAGTAAAGTATAAACTCTTTATAAATTATCAACATGATCATATTAATCATCTTATTTACGTAACACCATACTTATAAATTTTATCAAGTATTCATGATGCTAACTTATGTTGACAACAAATCAAGTTCCTCTCATAATAACGATGTCCGCCGAAGACTATGAAGGATCAAGTATTTGATGTACCGAGTGTTATACAACACAAATCTAGATTAACCATTTAACAAGCAAGGTATTAAGAATTAATAAGATAAAAATGATAAGACATGTTAATAGCAAGTTGTTTAGGATATAAGCATTGAAGTCCATATTGAGTTTATATTATACTTATCCTAACACCATTAGTGAAACCTTTTCACCTTGACATAATTAACTTATCTAGACATTATGAAGAAGAAAAACTTAAATAAACAATATAAGAACATAAACATGATATAAGTTAAATAAGTATAGTAAAGGAAATGAAAAGCATGAACAAGAGATTAATGAAAGCAAAACTTAAGCATTACAAAAATATAAAGAGAGAGCAAGAACATGATCTTGATATGAAGAACCAAGATTCCTAAATGAATGGCAAATGCCTCCTTTTATAGGTTAAAATTCAGAACTATTCATTTGGTAATTGATTATTAATGTAGTGGCCAATTATTGATTTAGTGGACTTGGTGGACAGCAGCACTCAAGCATTTTGGCTGGATGAAATGACATTTCTGCAATCTGAATTTAGCAAAGTGTTCCGTATGAAAGTTGTTGGAAATCATCTTATCTTTCTACCCATAAAATTGTAAGGCATTTGGATCACTAGAGCTCGAGATATGGCTAAAATACTGAGTAGTGCTGCTGGTGGACGTGGTGGATAGCCCTCAAGCTCTTGTCTGGATGAAATGTCATTGTTACCATCCGAATTTGAGTAGGTATTCTCCATGCAAGTTGTTGTAAATCATCTTATCTTTCCACCCATAAAATTGCAGAGCATTTGGATCACTAGAGCTCGAGATATGGCTAAAATACTGAGTAGTGCTGCTGGTGGACGTGGTGGATAGCCCTCAAGCTCTTGTCTGGATGAAATGTCATTGTTACCATCCGAATTTGAGCAGGTCTTCTTCATGAAAGTTGTTGGAAATTGTCTTTTACTTCCACCAACCAAATTGTACATCATTTGGCCTTCTAGAACTCCATATATGGGTAAAATTCTTAGCAGTGTTTGGGCTGGATTGCAAGACAGATTCTGACTTCTTTTTTGTGGCCAAACTTTGGATTTGAAAATGGCAGATTTGGGTCTTCCACTATTCATGAACTATTCTAACTTATACAAAAGGGATAAGGAACCTAAATTCTACTCTTGACGTGAATGGGAGGGACCTGCAAAACATAAATTTTCCATACAATTAAAAATAACTAAAATACAAACAATTCACGGAAGAAAATTTATACAACACATCTACCTACTTAGGTCATATGCAATATCAATACACCACCACCAACCCCTTTTGAGGATTATCCAGTTTATTTCCTTTAACTACTTCTCCCCACATTAGGAAGACTACTACTGACACTAATGACCTCCATTAGTGTCTTTGGTTTCCCATCCTGGGGTCAACTAATCAGATTCATGAAAATGCCAAAATTAACATGACCGTTGGTGTCATTAACTATTTTTGGACCGAAATAGTTAATCACTGTTCTATGCTACCTTGAGAGGTCCTCGGGTATGCCGATATTAAGGATTCTTGACATCATTAGCTTTCACCTCGTAAAGCTAATCAAGTCTATAAGTTTTGCCGATATCGATGTAACCCGCCGCCATCATTAACTACTCTGAATCTGAATAGTTAATTAAGTTTATAAATTTTACTGATATCGACGTCACCCGCCGATATCATTAATTATTCTGAACCCGAATAGTTAATCAAGTTTTATATTTCTCCTCCCACGTACTGGTAATGCCGATGTTAACCAGCTTGGCTAATATCATTAGCCTCCCATATCAGGGACAGGCTAATCAAATTCGAGAAACAGTCATTACCAAAATTCATTGTTACTGTTCATTTCCTCCAAAAGAACCCATAATTTAAATTTAGTCCTCCATTTCTATTTTCCCATCATTTAACCTTTCCTTTCCCTATTTTCTTTTCCTCATCAATACGCACCAAATTTTTATAGTTCAATAGTTAGTTAAAATATTATTAACAAGAGGAGATATAGGTATCGAGTACCTACCTGCTATAGACGCTCGACTTGCGTTCCCCTGTTGTTGTTGTACTCCTCCCACGGTTCCTCCTGAAACCACAAACACCCATCATTATTCCATATTAGTCCACATATCACAACACAACAGCAACAATGGCAATAATATTCATTTATCTTTTACCAATCTTTTCTTTCTCACTTACATTTCTCATTATTATCCTTTCACATTTTCAGCCCATTAGTAGTCTAAGTGGACATCATGAATTCATTTTTAATCACAGTTTATTCTCTCTTTTTTTTGAAGATCAAGACACACTTTACGAAGGGTGAGAAAACAAATTCTACCCTTAATACGGCTAAATTTCACCATTTTATCGACTTGGTCGAAACTGCCAACAGGGGTGGCAGCTTGACCTCTCTTCAAATTTTCATTTGTATCTGGAGTTCCAGGACTCCAAATTAGGCGGGGTTAGACTCGTTGGAAAGCTAACACTCCCAGCTACAACTTCTATGATGGACCCTCCCTAGATTCTATCATCTTCAGGTCCAAATTCCCTCAAGAACTAGGGCAACGAACCTGCCCTGTTTTGTCAATGGAGAAGGTACCTATAATTTTTATCTCCAATCCTACTCCCCCCATCAATTTCAGCCATGTTTTCACCTCACCTGGAACATAGGTTCCTCTCCCTTATAAGTTACAATTTGTAACTACACTATATCAGCACATCTAATTAATTAACAGGGGAGTCATACGTTCTCATCCTCTGTTTCTTCTTCCCCTCCAGTGGTCAGTCCTTAAATCGGTTCCTTCTCTATCTTTTTTTTTTATATATATATATACACTCAATCACCACATTTCCTTATTATTCACCTCCTGAAACCTGTTTTAATTTTGCAATAAGGAAAACAACGCAAACTATCAAAATTTCCTTTCTTTCCTAACAATCCCATGGTTGGCCACTATTTCCCCATAGTCTTTGATTTAGTTGAAATCTTCTTTGCATAATTCCATCCTTTTTAGGCAACCTATGCTGCTCAACTCATTTAGTTCCAATCAATTCCACATTTCCCCAAATTTTACTCAAGGACCCTAATCTTTCAAACTTCAAATTAATGCACAATTCTTGCATGAATTTAATTTGGCTTTCCCAATTGGTTTAGAACTTCATACCTGGAGGAAAATTTAGGTTTGATTTCTGATTTGATTAAAGTTTCATAACCCCTTTCTTCTCTACAAGTAGCCGGCCTCCCACTCCCTCTTCTCTTAGCAATTTCGTGACTTTTCTTCTTGCAAATCTCTTGCCCAAGTTTGTCTTCCCACGTAGAAATTTTAAGGTTTGTGTAGGTATAGAAATTTAGGTGTTTTCTCTTAGGCTTGGTGAAGGAAAATCTAAAAATTTTCCCTCCCCTTTTCTTTTTGTTACCTCTCCGGTCATGAATGAGAGAAGGGATGGGTATTTATAGTCCCATCTCTTCTTAATTCATTTTGGTCCCATCTTTCTCCTTTTTTTCTTATTTTAGCCCCTTTTTTATGTATATAACAACATTTTTGAATTATTATAAACTCCCCCCGTTTTTTTGGATACTTTATTTTCAGGCTTCACATGGCATATCAGGTTAGTGTAGGGTTTTCTACAATATATAAATCCAGTGAAAAATGTAATTTAATTTTTTTTTCAAGAGTTCAAAGAATCGTATAGGGTGAGCAAAAAAACCAAAAAACCGATTAAATCAAGAAAACCAGAAAAAAAATAAACAAAAAAACCAAACAGAAAAAAAAACCAATTAAACCGATTAAAATTTTAAAAAACCCGGCCGGTTCGGTTCGGTTCGGTTTCGGTTTTATAAGCAGAAAACTGAAAAAACCAAACCAAACCGAAACCGAAAAAAAATCAGAAAAAAAACTGAGCCAAAACCGAGACAAACCAGAAAAACCGAGCCAAACCGAAAAAAACCGAGCCAAAATCGGAAAAACCGAGCCAAACCGGTTTGAACCGGTTTTTGCCCTAAAAAACCGAACCGGACCGAACCGAAACTGGTCAGTTTGACCCGATTTCGGTTCGGTTTCAGTTTTTTTTTTAATTCGGCTTGGTTACTTTTTTTGATAAAAACCGAACCGAACCGAAAATGATCACCCCTAGAATCATATTAGACAATTTATGGTCATTTAGGGTTTAAGCAAATATTACTTAAATTTTTTTTAATTAAATCAAAACTCAGTTATCAAATTTAATAAAATAAGGGACCTTTTAATGATTTAGAATCTAGTGAAGATCTTAAAGCTTAATCCATTAGATAAACCTTAAAAATTAGGTTACAAATGAGAAAAATTATTAGAATCACCAATCCTATATAATATATGAATACATGAATTTGTAAAGTCAACAATAAAGTTTTAATTCAAATACACTATTCAAAATATTAAAAAATAAATTTGAAAGCACATAAAATTAAAGTGAAAGTAAAAATAAATTCACTATCGAAGTTACAATCTTCGATGTTTTGTAGAATATAATTCATCTATAATCGAACCTGAATCAATATCTTTAGCAAGCTCTTGTTCAATGTAAATCATCATAAAATATGCTAAGAACTTCTCTTTTATTTTATTGTGAAATACATTTTTAACATGCTTCATAGCTGAAAATGCTCTCATTCTTTGATGGCAGTGAAAACATGCAAAGTTAAAATAAGACGAATCTACCTATTAATCAAATGAATCTGTTGTGACTTATTTGTTTCGATTAATCCTCGATATAATTTGTAAATGATAGACATAATCCGAAGGCTTTTATGATGAATCACATCAATCTGATCATACTCTAGCTGAGATCTCAAATAATGCATGTCTTATTCATTAAAATCTTCAGGATAAAAATTATCAACAAACTTGCAAATAACATCAACTTTAAATGATTTAAAGTTGTTTTTAGGTTCTAAAGCAGAGTTAAGTACAAAAATTTGTATTGTCTCATCATTGAATCTATAATTCAACTCTTCCAACTGAAAATCTGTTATTGAGTTAAATATATTATAATGATAGTGTAAGTGAAATGTCATCAATTCTTGTTGCTGACATGAACTACCTGTAGCCTTTTTATATGTGGTGCATCAATCTTATATTGTGTACAAATAGATTGTACATGTGTAAAGAGAAGATCAAATCCGACATCTTTTAAAGTTTGAAGCCATGCTTTAGTGATTAAAATAAAATTAAGTTGAATTTGTGTGATGAATAGTACCATCCAATAAATGAAAGAAGAAAAGGTGTGTTGCATTTGTTAAATTTTGTGAGTTGAGCATGTAAGTAAACAAGAAGTAATCTAGCAGGAGAAGGATACGATTTTCGACTTTGACTCTCTTAACTAAAAAATAAAAATTTAATTAAAAAAAAGATGGTTGATTTGATGCACAAAAAATATTTTTCTTTAACTAATTTACTTGGACTAATTTAATATTATTACAAAACAATATTGATAAAATCTTGACCTGGGCTATAGCCCACCCAAGCCATCAACATCGCTTCGCCTTGAATGTGTGTGTGTGTGTAAAAAAATAATATATAAATTAAGAATAGATAACCACTACAAAGTTTAAATCTTTTCAATAAAATTCAAACTCAACTATCAAATTCAATACATACCATAATACACACTAGATCCAATAGTACATATAATATCCACGAGTCACTGCTCGTTTTATTACAATACATTAATAAAGAGTTCCACCATGAGCTCAAAGTACGAATTCTACACCATTATTCATACAGAGGCACTTGCTCAATATATAATAAAGTGACATAATCTTTTAAACTTGATGGAATTGTGTAGGCATCGTCATCATTCCCATAAATAACATCTGTAAATCGAATAAGATTAACAAAATGTTGAAGGAGAAGCATTGGAGCATTAGTTGGCCTCATGCAATCTTCATTGATATCCTTCCACGCATTAACTATAAAGGAAATCCCCACAGATTCAGCAAATAATCCCTTGTCTCCTGCACAGGATTGTGCAACCATCATTCAAGCCTAATATCAAGCTTGTAACGGCAAATAAATCTTCAATGTAAATGCAGTGTAAATGCTAAGACGCAATCTTAGCTTTGTTTCTAAATTCAAACCTGCAATCCTGTGTATATATATGTTAACAGTTGTATTATTCAATATAATGAAAAACATACTATTCTAGAGTTTATCAATTAGCTCAATTCTCTAAAACTTCCTATCTTCATCATGATATCAGAGCAAGAAATCTCCAACGAGAATTCGATCCCTCACAATCATAATCCAATCTCCACTCCACCCTCTCCAACTGAAACACCTCTGATTGCCCTCAACATCACATCCCAGATAAATGATAAACTTACCCCCTCTACATTTCTTCAATGGCACGCTCAATTTGAAGCCTTACTCATCGGGTATGATCTTCTTGACTATGCCACTGGAGAAAAAATCTGTCCCATACCCACCAGCACATCAATATGTGTTGTCCAACGAACTCACTAGATAAGGCAAGATAAGCTTATCCTCAGTGCCATTTTGGCATCTACATCTACCGTCATCACTCCTCTCATCTCAATGGCCAAGACATCAAAGGATGCATGGCATAAATTACATACTCTGTATGCAAGCAAGTCCAGAACCAGAGCAATGCAACTTAAGGAAGAACTCACAATGATAAAGAAGGGCAACCAGTCAATTCAAACATACCTTCACTCTGTAAAATCGTTGGCAGATGAAATCTCCCTCATAGATCACCCAATCTCTGAAGATGATCTAACACTCTATATCCTAAATGGCCTGGGAACTGATTTTCATGAAATTGTAGGTCCTATTCGCGCCCGAGAACGACCACTCACTTTTGAGGAACTTCATGATCTCCTTGTCAGTCATGATGCATATCTTCGTCGCCTTGAAGCCTCCTCCCATCCACTGATTGCTTCTGCAAACTACACGCACAGACGGGCTTCTTATGGTCAAGACAATCAGTCTTTTAAATCTGCCCTAAAGCCCCACTTCTTTGACAGGTCATATGGCCAAAGAAACAAACCTCCAGCTCACTATCGCCAGTCTGACAATTCGAGAGACAACAACAAAAATTATGGACCACGTCGTTTTTCTCCCAAGTGCCAACTGTGTGACCGCATGGGTCATATTGCAAAACACTACAGTCATTTTCAGTACAACACACCAACAACAAACTGTACTTCCACCTCACCAGCACAGGATACAAAATGGCTTATAACTCAGCCGCGTCTCATAATATTACTGGTGATCTTGCTAATCTATCTATTCATTCAGAATACGATGGCACTGACGAAGTTATTATTGGTGATGGTTCAGGTTTGCCTGTTTCCCACATTGGCTCCTTACTTTTTCAATCTGCCAACCGTACTTTCCATTTAAATGACACCCTTTGTGTTCCTAATATACAAAAAAATCTCATATCTGCTCATCAATTTACTCGTCAAAATCATGTTTTTATTGAGCTTCACCCCTCTTTCTTTCTTGTTAAGGACCAAATCACGGGAGCAGCTCTGTTTCGAGGAGCGTGTGAAAATGGTGTGTACACCCTTCCGAAGTCAATGGTGCAGTCTTCTCCTACCATTGTTGCTAACGTGCATGAAAGAATCTCTATTGACGGATGGCACAAGTGTCTTGGTCATCCATCTCCTAAAGTGGTTACTCACCTTATCAACTCTTTTTCCCTTCCAACAATCAACAAAAAAAATATTTCTCTTTGTTCATCATGTTCTATTAATAAAGCTCACCGTCAACCATTTCGTCAAAATAGTCTCTTGAGTCATGCTCCTCTTGACTTACTTTATACTGATGTGTGGGGTCCCTTAAGTACAATTGGCATCACTGGGGCTCGTTACTATCTAATTTTTGTTGATCATTTCACGAAATACATTTGGTTTTATCCTATGGAAACAAAATCAAGTGTCCGCATCATATTTCCCCAGTTCAAAAATCTTGTTGAAAACCGGTTTCAATTAAAAATTAAATTTGTCTACTCTGATAATGGTGGTGAATTTGTTGCCTTAAAACACTATTTTACAACAAATGGAATCAGTCATTACACCACAGCTCCTCATACACCGCAACAAAACGGTGTTTCTGAGCGATGTCATCGTCACTTGGTTGAAACTGGTCTCACATTACTACATGATGCATCCCTTCCATTACAGTATTGGCCCTATGCCTTTTCCACCGCTGCATACCTTATTAACCGTCAGCCCACACCTCTCCTCCAACATAAATCACCATTTGAAATTTTATTTACACAGTCTCTAAATTATAAAAAGCTAAAAAAATTTGGTTGTCTTTGTTTTCCTCTTATCCGGCCATACAACACAAACAAGTTACAACCAAAATCCATTCCTTGTATTTTCGTAGGCTACTCCTTAACACAAAATGCATACAGCTGTCTTGATCCCCTAACTAACCGCCTATAACAATCACGCCATGTCATCTTTCATGAAAATGAAAATCGTATCTCCTCCAACCAACTTTCCACACCTAGCCCGACAAGTGCCTCCCCTGTTCATGGAAGTTTTTCATCTCCTCCTGCGCCTCCACCAATGACTTCGGCAAGGATACCCATTCTCACCGCTCACTCAGGTAATGAATCCCCCACTCTGTCTTTAATTACTTCACGTGAACTCACATCTTCATCTTCTCCTCCAGCATGTTCTGCTCCTCGTATTTTTCAGCCTGCCTCATCTCCACTGCAACATCTCTGTAACCCACCCTCATCAGTTATTTGTGCAGCTTCCCCCACCTCACCTCCTCTTCCCTCAAATCCTGCACCAAACCGAGCTTACTCAATGGTCACCTGTTCCATGAATAACATTTACAGACCCAAACAAGTTAAAACCACCACAAAACACCCCCTCCCAAATACTGCAGAGCCAACTTGTGTGGGACAGGCTCTCCGTGAGCCACACTGGAGATTAGCAATGTCTGAGGAACTCACAGCTCTCATGAGGCATGGTACATGGGAGCTGGTACCGCCTCCTCTTGACTGCCAACAAGTTGGGTGCAAATGGGTTTTTCGGGTCAAACGACATCCTAATGGTTCCATAGCTCGGTTCAAAGCCTGATTGGTTGCAAAAGGATATCATCAATGGCCTGGACTGGACTACAATGAAACGTTCAGCCCTGTTGTGAAACCTGCCACCATCAGAACAGTTCTCACCATGGCTGTCATGCAAGGCTGGTCCTTGCGGCAACTAGATGTAAACAACGCTTTTTTGCATGGGAACCTGCATGAAACAGTTTATATGTCACAGCCACCTGGGTTCCAAGATACCATAACTCCACATCATGTCTGTCGGTTAAACAAGGCAATTTATGGCCTCAAACAGGCCCCTCGTGCCTGGTATTCTGCTCTGCAACAGGCCATTCTAAAACTGGGATTCCACAACTCAAAAGCCGATCCTTCTCTATTCATCTATCACAGTGCAACTGTTCTGTGTTATTTGCTGGTCTACGTGGATGATCTAGTCATCACTCACTACCAGAAATTCGCTAAATACCAACGGATTTACCGACGGAAAATTTCCGTCGGTATTTACCGACTGAATTACGGACGGAAAAGTTTCTGAATTTAAAAAAAAGGCGGGTCGCTGACGTGGAGGTTTTGGCGGGTTATTTTTTTCCGACGGAATCACTGACGGATTCAAAACGACTGCCCGTACAGTGCCCGTAAAGTGATGTGACCGGTTCGCCGTTTAAATTGCCGACGGACTCACCGAGGGATTTGAAATGGCAGATCCGTACGGTGACGTGTCTATGTTTCCGTCAGAATCACCGACGTAATAACCGACGGAGTTTCCGTCGGTAAAACCATCGGAAAAGGTTAATATATGCCAGCTCTGCCGACCCTCTCATCCCCTATTTCTCCTTCTTCTTCCTCATCCCAACTCTCCCCATCTGCAAACAACCAGCCCCCCTCCCCCCTAAAAAAAAAAATCTTCCTCATATCAACACAACAAGTTATATTTCTTGAAGTTTTGTGGTCATAGCATCCGTGTTCTGATTTACCGACGGATTTTATCAATTTTTGTAAGTAATTATATCTTTTTAAATTTTAACATTTAATTAAATGTCAATTTTATTGTTTTTTTAGTATATGTATTTTGTTAGTAGATGTACATTTTTTATTGTTATTTCTCAAACAAACTTGTAGTATATGAATGTATAATTTTGTACCTGTTATGGTTTGTTTTAGATCTTGTAAGATTGTATTTGTTTGTAAATTGTTATTTCTTTATGGAATTACCGAATTACATGTGCTATTTTGAAATAATTAATAGCTTGCTTAATGGGCCCGTTTAAAGTTTTATCAATGGTATTGCGGAGTGGTAATTTCTGGAAATTTATATATTTTAATTTGTATGGACGTTGATAAATGATAATGAATATTTAATATTTATGAGAAGTTGTGATTGGTTTGTTGGATAATCTCGAGGTAAAGTAATATTTTTACAAGTTTATTTACCTAACTTAGTTAATTAATACATGATGTCATCATAATTTTATAGAGGTTCGATATAAGTCATGGATGATCGTTCATGGATGTATCGAGATTCACCACAAGGATTGCGGAGGATGGATTATTGTAATGGGGTTCAGGGTTTTATTAATTTCATAACATCTATTCCTAGAAATTTTACTGGAGGCGGTATTAGGTGTCCATGCAGGAAGTGTGAAAATAAAAAGTATCTGCATCCAGATGTTGTAATGATGCATCTTCTACACAAAGGGTTTATGGAGAATTACCAGTGTTGGTATGCACATGGAGAAGTATTTGTTAGCGAGAGTGAGAGGAGAATGGAAGAAACGGTGGTTGGGTCTACTTCTAGTGCTAGCAACGTGCATGAAACGACAAATGACAACACTAATCCTTACAGAAATATGGTTATGGATGCAATGAGAATGAATCAAGGTAATGGCAGTCAATGTCCAATCGTAGAAGAAGAACCTAATGTAGATGCAGCTAGGTTTTTTGATTTGTTGAAAGATTCTGACGAACCATTATGGGATGGCTGCACGAACCACAGTAAATTATCGGCCGTAGCACAGGTGTTCACCATCAAGTCAGATCACGGGTTGAGTGAGGCCGGGTATGACAAGATTATTGAATGGGCAAGAAGCATTTTACCTGAAGGGAACAGGCTGAAAGAGAACTTCTATGCTACGAAGTCCATGATGAAACCCCTCAGTTTAGGATACCAGAAAATTGACATGTGCCCTAACTTCTGCATGTTATACTACCTTGAAAATGCTGAGATGACCGAGTGCATGACATGCGGGCATTCCCGTTACAAACCTAGAACTGGTAGGGGAAAGACTCTAGTGGCATATAAAAAACTTAGATACTTCCCGATCACACCTGGACTGCAGAGGTTATTCATGTCACCAAGGACTGCTGAGCACATGACATGGCACCAAGCACATCATGCGGTTGATGGAGTGATGGCTCATCCTTCTGACGGCGAAGCGTGAAAACACTTTAACAGTGTTCATCCTCACTTTTCAGCTGAATCAAGGAATGTGCGTCTTGGGTTGTGTACAGACGGATTCAACCCATTTGGGTCATTTGCTGCTCCTTATTGTTGTTGGCCGGTCATACTCACAGTTTATAACTTGCCACCGAGAATGTGTATGAGGCCGGAGTTCATGTTTTTATCTACTGTCATACCCGGTCCAAGAAGCCCGGGGCGGAATATAGATGTTTGTCTTCGACCGTTGATTGATGAGTTGGCGCAGTTGTGATCCTCCGGAGCTCTGACTTATTATATATCAAGGAAACAAAATTTCCTTATGAGGGCGGCATTGATGTGGACTATCAATGATTTTCCAGCTTATGGAATGCTTTCTGGTTGGAGAACGCATGGGAAACTCGCATGTCCATACTGCATGGAAAACAACAAGGCATTCACGCTAGCAAATGGAGGTAAAGCTTGTTTTTTTTATTGTCACCGTCGCTTCTTGCCACTTCATCACAGGTACAGAAAGAACAGAAAAGATTTCTTTGTTGGCAGAGTTGAAAAAGATGTTGCATCCCCGCGTCTTCCTGGTGAAGAATTGCATGATGTTGTCTTAGAGTACGGTGACATTGTGTTTGGCCTTCAATCAGGTAAGCAAAAGTTTCCTGGTTTTGGTTTGACCCATAATTGGGTAAAGCGAAGTATCTTTTTTGAGCTTCCTTATTGGAAGACCAATCTGCTCCGCCATAACCTTGATGTCATGCACATCGAAAAGAACATATTTGAGAATATTTTCAACACCGTCATGGATGTGAAGGGGAAGACAAAGGACAACATCAAGGCTAGATTGGATATAGCTTTATACTGTAACCGTAAAAATATGGAGTTGGTTTATGATGAGTCACGGGTCGCAAAACCAAGAGCAAGCTTCGTGTTAGAGAAAAACGCACAACTGCTAGTCTACAATGGCTTAAGAGTCTGCGTTTTCCAGATGGACATGCATCGAACATATCAAGGCTGGTTAATATAGAGGACTGCAGATTGTATGGAATGAAGAGTCATGACTGCCACGTGTTTATGCAAACACTCATCCCATTAGCTTTTCGTGATTTGTTGCCAAAGGAAATATGGGATGCACTCACGGAGATAAGTCATTTCTTCAGAGATATATGCTCCAGCAAGTTGAATGTTGATCACATTGAGAGGCTTCAAACGAATATCGTTGAGACACTATGCAAACTTGAGAAGATATTTCCTCCATCATTTTTTGACTCAATGGAGCATCTCCCTATACATCTACCATTCAAGGCAAAAGCTGGAGGACCAGTCCAATATAGATGGATGTACCCATTCGAACGGTTAGATATTACAGTTGCAATGTAATTCATATATAAAAGTATTTTCTATGTTTTTCTTAATTGAAAATACTTAATTAATTCAATACAGGTACTTGTTTAATCTCAAGAAAAAGGTTAAGAACAAGGCGCATGTTGAGGCTTCGATATGTGAGGCCTATATTGTTGAGGAGATCTCAACATTTATCTCGTACTATTTTGAACCTCATCTGAGAACGAGAATCAATCGCATTCCACGGCATGATGATGGCAGTGAAGTGCCTTCCAGTGGGAACTTGTCAATATTCTCCAATACTGGACGACCCACACCTAAAAATGCCGTAAGAGGAAGATATTTGTCGGAAATAGAGTTCAAACAAGCACACAACTATGTTCTATTTAACTGTGATGAGCTGAGACCTTTTATTCAGTAAGTTTATACTAATTAAACTTTGTTAGTAATATACTGTTAATTATATATTGTAATATCATACACTCATTATCACTTGCAGGCAACATCGTCAATATTTGCTCTCCAATAACTCACAGCTGACTGAATCCCAGATCTTTCAATTACAAGATGAGTAGTTTGCCACGTGGTTCAGAACACATGTAAGCACTATCATAAACTCATTCTAACTTGCAAAATTACTATACGTATGCATGTCATTACGAGATTCTCGTTCATTTACTGTTTATTGATGTACATTACATGCAAGGTTTATCAAATGGGAAGGAGTGCACCTAAGTCATTGTCTTTACTAAGCCTGGGGCCTGAAAGAAAATGTAAGTGCTACAACGGGTATTTTGTCAATGGATATGTTTTCCATACTGAAGAATACGGGCAAGGAAGAAAGACATACAACAGCGGTGTTTGTGTTAAGGGATCCACTAGTAGTGAGTTAGAAGTTGACTACTATGGTAGATTAGAAGAGGTCGTCGAACTGCAATATCATAACGAGCAGAATATAGTGTTTTTATTCAAATGCTATTGGTATGACACGACTGACAGAGGAATCAAAGTTGATCCGCACTATGGTCTGGTCGAAATCAACTCAAAAGCTAGACTCCGCAACATAAACGATGTCTTTGTTTTCGCAAAGCAATGTCAACAAGTTTATTACACATACACCCCTTCATTTAGAAAGGATCGATCAAGAGTGGATTGGTTGTCCGTTTTAAAAACGAAACCCTGGGGTCGTGTCGAGGTTGTTCAGGATGAGAACGAAGACACAAGTGTGCGAGATGAAGTCTTTCAAGTTAGTGAGGTGGTTGAACCTTATCGAGTTGCTCCTTCGATTGAATTGGAAGAAAATTCAAATTTTCGTGTTTTCGATGATAGTCTTGTTGATGTTGACGCAGATGAGTTAAATTTTGTTTTGAGCTCTAGCGGACAACCAAATATCGATGAAGAAGATGATATTCATATTGAAGATTGCGATGAAGGTGATGACAATTCAATTGATGACTAAGAAGAAGAAAATTCTGACTAACTACCAAAATGAAGCCCTATGTAAAACCCTTTTTTTCATGTAATTTAGATTATGAATGATATATATATTTTGAAACACAAAATATTTATTACTTGAAATAATTAGTTGAAATGCCACAATGATGAGATAATTACTTGAAATAATTATTGATAATAGATGATATATTTTGTGACATTAAATAATTACTTGAAATGCCACCACATCACCGACGGCCACACCGACGGACTTATTCCGTCGGCATTTCACAGAGAGTTCAAAAATAATTACTTGGCATGCCACCCAATCACCGACGGACTAAGTCCGTCGGCATTTCACAGAGAGTTCGAAAATAATTACTTGAACTGCCCCAATCACCGACGGCTAAACCGACGGACTTACGTCCATCGGCATTTCACAGAGAGTTCGAAAATAATTACTTGAAATGCCACTCAATCACCGACGGACACACCGACGGAATTACGTCCATCGGCATTTCACAGAGAGTTCGAAAATAATTACTTGAAATGCCACCAAATCACCGACGGCTACACCGACGAATTTAAATCCGTCGGTAAGTTGTCGGCGGGTCAATTTTACCGACAACATTACCGACGGACAGCGCGAATTTCAAAGGTTTGCGCATTATTGCCGACGGAATTACCGACGGACCACGAAAAATATGGAGGGTCATTAAAAATTTTGGTGCGAAATTCAAAATTTACCGACGGATTTTTAACACATCACCGACGGAATAAATTAAAATAATATTTAATTTTATATCCGTCGGTAAAACTGCCATATAAGTTTAAGTGACCGCCCGTTCAGTTCATTTTTTCTTCTCCTTCGTTTCTCTCCTTCGGTGAATCCTCTCCATTCTTCAAAGCTTTCACCATCATCTTCATCAGTTTTCTTCATCATCTTCATCAGTTTAAAAGGTTAGTGTTTCCTCTATTTCATTTTACTTTAATAGTTTTTTTTTGCTATTTTTTTGGTTGTTTTTTTTGTTTTGGTGTATTTTTTTGTAATGTAGATAAAGTCTATAGATTTTTTTGCATAATTCATTGCTAAAGTATATAGTTTTGTGTTTTGAATTTATTGAATATTTTTTATTGTTGTATTGGCATAATTATTATTAGTTAATTTGTTGAATTTTTATTGTTAATGTTGAATTTACCATAGAATTAGTAATTGAATATGTTGGAATAATTATTAATTTTACTTTATTATTGCATGATTTGTGTTTAATTTTTTCCATTTATTTTGATTGTTATTCTAGAGTTTTTTTTTTAATTTATTGTTTTGTTGTATTGGCATAATTATTGAATAATTACTTGAATTGTAATTGTTAATGTTGAATTTACCTTAGGATTAGTAATTGAATATGTTGGAATAATTAGTATAGATTGGGTAAATTGGTTGTGGCTATTGTTAATATGTGCAGGTTTGTGGATTTGGGTAGTATCCGATATAGGGGAGGTGCTGTCGAATTTTTTTTTTACATTTGAATTTAATTATATAATTATTTGTATCAAATTGTGTAGATGCGTAGAACGAAAACCAGAGCTGGTCGCTCAGGTGCGGTCGCAGCTAGTTCGTCTAGCAGCGAGGATGATATTTCCTTAGGTGCCTCTCAAGAAGAGGCACCTACACCACCTCCACCGTCAATCGATGCTGCCGCTTCCAGCGGTACTTCACAGCGCAGAGGCGGCGTGCCTTCGTAGCGGAATCAATTTACCCGCAAGTACGAGGCACAGTGGAAGGACGACCTTTCAATGTAAGTTTGTTAAGGTTTTAGTTTTTTTAAAAAAAAAATTACAACATAATTTATCTAGTAATCACTATTGAATTTATTTAATTTATTTTCAGGTTCACAAACATTGAAGCCGCCCGAGTAATATCATCGGCGTTTAAATCGTCGATGGAGATTCCATTGTTTCAATGGAGTCAGATATCCAAGCATCCTGAATGGATGCCTCAAATCAATGCATGGTTTAACAGGTTTGAGGTTGGTATTAATTTATAATTTTCAGCTTATTAATATAATTGTAAATAAATTATTATTTTTATTTAAACTTGTTTATTTATACAAAGCACAAATTCTGCTGGGACATTGAGCATAACAATGTTGTGAGGAGGGTGTGGGAAAATCACGCGGCAACTAGGTAAGATCGAAAACAATACAGGATTTTTTTAGACAAAAATTTATGTTTTGAAATGTAATTTTTGGTTGCGTGAAGCAGGTTGCGTGATTTTTGGTATGAAGCACAGAAAAAGGCAAAAAAAACCGCGAGGGATAGGGGTTTCCAAGGCTGGAACGATGTTGTGGTTTGGAGGGATTTCAAACCGATATACATCCCGGAAGATATATGGCCGCACTATCTTGAGCACGTGACGTCTGAGCGGTTCACACGACGCTCACAGTCCGGTGCTGGCAACCGGAATCGGCCAATTCATGGCGGGGTGACAACTCACACTGGCGGCTCCGTTCCGTTTGCTGCACATGCAAAACGGATGGTAAGATTAATTTAAATGAAATATATCCTTAAATTCAGTTGTTGTTAATATATCTTTTTTCATTATAGGCTGCGTCTCTTGGACGTGAGCCGAGCCCGATGGAGCTGTTTGTGGAGACGCACGTGCGGAGTCAAGACCGCCAGAAGGGGGCGCAACAGTTCGTTGATAACCGTGCTCAGCATTTCGTGGTATGTTTGTTCAACCATTTTATTTTGTAAGTTATTATGTAAGTTATTATGTTTATTGTATTGAATATGATGATTACTTTTTATTTTATTTTCAAGAGACCTATAATAATCGGTTGAGGGAGAGATACGGGGATGATACTTTGACCCATCCGGAATTTGATCCGGATTTGTGGATGGAGGTTGGCTCGTCAGGTGGACCCAATAAAAATCGGGTTTACGGGCTCTCCAACACTACGGCCGACAACTTGCGGTCGACCCGTAGTGTTTCAACCGTTGGGAGCTCCCAATCAATATCGAGCTCCCAATCTAAGGAGTTCGTGGCTTTGCAGCAACTCACCGAGAAATATGATAAACTACAAGCGGAGTACGCACAACTCAAAGCGTCTCATGCACAACAAAGAGCGAAGTCTGAGCAATTCAAAGCGTCTCAAGCACAACAAAAATCGGAGTATGAAGCGGCTCAGGAACAGAGTATGAAGCGGCTCAGGAACAACAAAAAGCGACTTATGACCAGCTTTACGAAATGATTATGAAATTGTCAAATAGCGGAACATGTGCGCCTAATCCTTTTTGGCCGTATAACCACCAGCCACCGCCAGGATCTCCTCCTCCTCAAGCTCCATCATCTTTATATTAATTTGTAATCAACATTATTTACTTTTAAAACTTCATTTATTATTTTTCTTGAAACATATTCAGTTTGTAATGAATATTATTTAACTTTGTTTTTTTTTATGTTTAATATAAATTTTATTTGCATAATTGGTTTGTATTACAATTAATTTATATAGTTTTATATTATATATCCTAAATAATTTTTTAAAAACAAATTAAGAAAAAAACTATTACCAAGGATTTTACCGACGGATGAATTCGGTCGGTATTTTAAACACTCACCAACAGAATTACCGACGGACTTAATCCGTCGGTATTTAACAGTAGCTTCCACAATCACCGATGAATTTACAGACGGACATATTCTGTCGGTATTTCATACACTCACCGACAGATTTACCGACGGATAGTTTCCGTCGGTCAATCACAATATACCGACGGACTAAAAATCCGTCGGTATATTTCAAGCAGGAATCTTTTTTTTTGGCGCGCAAATTCCGTCTGTAAAACCATCGGCAAATGGTTTTTTTGTTTTTCCGACCGATATAGCGACGGAATGGGGAATCACCGACGAAGGGAAAGTCGACGGACGTAATCCGTCGGTGATGACGTCGGGAAAAAAATCACCGACGTACTTCTAATCACACACCGACGGAATTTTTCCGTCGGTAAAACTGTGAAATCTTGTAGTGACCGGTAACACTCCATCCTTCCTGACTCACGTGATTCATCAACTTGGCATCCAATTCTCATTAAAAGATCTGGGCACACTTCATTATTTTTTGGGGCTGGATGTTATACCCACCAAAAACGGGTTGTTCTTATCGCAACATCAATACATACGGGATCTTCTCTTCAAAACCAACATGCAGGGTGCTAAGGATGTCTCTTCTCCTATGTCCACATCAGTCCAGCTCAAGCTTATTGATGGCATAGCTCCCTGCAACAGCACTGAATTTTGAAGTATCATTGGTGGTTTACAATATTTGTCCCTTACTCGTCCTGACATTTGCTTCGCCGTTAATAAGTTGTCACAATTCATGCATCAACCCACAGTCACTCACTGGTCAGCTGCCAAACAGTTGCTCCGCTATCTGAAGAAAACCATTTTCCTTGGCATTCACATAAATCGTCAGTCTTCATTTGATGTTACCACCTTTGCTGATGCTGACTGGGCTGGAAATTATGATGATCGCACCTCCACTTCAGCTTACATTACATTTCTTGGGATCAATCCCATCTATTGGAGCTCTAAGAAACAATGTGCTGTCGTCAGGTCCTCAACTGAAGCTGAGTATTGTTCACTCGCCACTGCTACGTCTGAAACAGTTTGGTTGCTGTCCCTGTTTAAAGAACTTTGTCTCCCAATTCCCTCTCCACCAAGACTGCTGTGTGACAACTTGGGAGCTACACACCTTAGCTTCAATCAAGTTCAGCATTCCCGGATGAAACACATTCAGATAGACCTCCACTTTGTCCGTGATATGGTTCAGAGGAAGATTCTCAATGTTTAGCATGTCAACACTCATGACCAACTGGCAGATTTTCTAACAAAGCCTCTGTCTTCCCAACGTCTGCATTCTTTACTGCTCAAGATTGGCTTAGCTGATGGCTCATCCATCTTATGGGAGCGTATAAAGGAAATCCCCACAGATTCAGCAAATAATCCCTTGCCTCCTGCACAGGATTGTGCAACCATCATTCAAGCCTAATATCAAGCTTGTAACGGCAAATAAATCTTCAATGTAAATGCAGTGTAAATGCTAAGACGCAACCTTAGCTTTGTTTCTAAATTCAAACCTGCAATCCTGTGTATATATATGTTAACAGTTGTATTATTCAATATAATGAAAAACATACTATTCTAGAGTTTATCAATTAGCTCAATTCTCTAAAACTTCCTATCTTCATCATTAACGTCCATCTTTTGTATCTCTTCAATTGCTTTCTTCTCCGATGCATCATATTGTTTCATATAGCATTCAACACCGGATACGCAGTCTCCTCTCTTTTGTTCATCCTTCAAATGTATAAACGATGTTATAGTTTTTAGAAAATAAACTTAACTTGAAAAATTTCTAAACACAAAAATATTGAGAAGAAAGAAAGTCATGAGTTGAACCTTGGTTCAATTTTTTTGATGCATGAAATAATTGAAAAATCTTGTAAGTTATTAAGTATATCTTAAGTTGAACTAATACTTTTTCACTTAAAAGATAAAATTAGTAAATAATTTTCAAAATTGGTTCCTTGCTTATATAAGATATGAGAATACAATTCTCGATGTATCCAGTAATTTTTAATTTTAAGAATTCCGACATTGTACCTCATGGCCCACAATGTCATTCATCAAACGACCGATCATCTTTCCAGCTTTAATAATTTTTGGATTACTTTTTAGCCATTCATACTCCTCCCCTCCTGCAACTTCTTCCATTCCAAGGAAGGATGCTGCCATAATTACCCCATAAGCACTTGTGGCTAATCCATTGCGCACATACTCATCGAATGTTGGGACATGGCATTTATCTGCCCACTCCACCTCCGCATGGTAGCCTCTCACCAATTCTTTGAACTAATAGCACACAAATAAAACAAAGATTGTGTGGTAAAACCTATGCAATAATTAAATTAATATATATACAATAACAATATATTATGCTAGAAATAGTAAAAGAAAGCATGAGACTGGAAAAATATTCATACTGCCTCCTTCACATAATATGAGGCATAGGATCTTCCTTGCTTTCCCATATCATTCTCAGTTTCGTTGAAAAGATTCAGAAGAGCTCTATAAAGAACTTTCATGTAATCGGCAGGTAGTTGATCAATAGCATTCATGCTGCATCTGAAATTGAGACAGAAAATTCCATTTCCTTTCCTGAACATCTTTGTATCGACTTCTTTGTTTATGAAAGATTTAGAAGAGAAAGACAGTCTATGAGGTAACAAGAAACAAACCTTTCAATTGCATTAGTAAAATGTTGTATTTCTTCAAAAGATGCATATGCATCATATGTATCATCTACCAGTGATACAATTTTTGTATATTTCGTGACCATCATCCGAGAGAAAGCATATTGAGGCTCGAAATGGACTCCATTTGCCCAGAAATAGATCTCTACAATTCTATCTCTTGCATGAGGAAACTCCTCAGCAAAATTTAAATCATTCCACCACCTAAAATGTAAATAGCAACCGAGTAAATAAATTCCAATAGAAACTTAGTTTGATGTCTCTCTCGAACTCGAACACAAAATTACCTCGAGAGAATGGATAGCTCTTGTCGATGCAGTAACTGAACTCGATTGAAATCTATCTTGGCAAACTTGAGTAGAGTGTCAATGCGAGTTGAGAATAATTGGGAGGCTTAACCTAATGGTTAGCCAACCCTTTCTATATATATATGTAGGGCAATATATAATTGTAATGGTGGAGGTTACCACACAAGAGTATGTCTACAATATTTCCTATATACAATATTTCCTATATAAGTACATTCTATAATATGCCCCCTTAAGCTGAGGGTGGAGGATCAACCCGAAGCTTGAAACGAAAAGCAGTAAACGAAGAAGTAGGAAGTGGCTCAGTGAAGACATCGGCAAGTTGATCCTGGGACAAAATAAAACGAATATGAATCTCCTTCTTTGCAACTCTATCTCGGACAAAATGATAATCGACCTCAACATGTTTTGTGCGAGCATGAAAAACAAGATTCGCAGACAAATAAGTGGCACCAAGGTTATCACACTAGATAATAGGAGCAGAAGCAGACGGAAACTGGAGATCTGTTAATAAATACTGAAGCTAGATAACCTCAGTAGTGCCATCAGTTAAGGCTTTGTACTCAGCTTCAGTAGAAGAGCGTGCAACTGTGCGTTGCTTACCGGATTTCCACGAAATTGGCGTCTGACCAAAAAACACAAGGTAACCACCCGTAGATTTTCTATCCTCAACACTGCCTGCCCAATCTGCATCTGTAAAACCATGTAAGGCAAAAGAAGAACTGCGAGTAATATGTAAGCCATGTGATGCTGTACCCCAAAGATAACGCAACACTACTAGAAAATCGGATAACACCAACGGAATTACCGACAGATATTTTCCGTCGGTAATTTTTAACGATGGAACTAATTCCGTCTCAAAAGCTGTCGGTATTTGCCGACGGAAACAAACCGTCGGCGATGCCGTCGGTATATACCGATGGCGAGAAACTTTTTTTGAAAGTTGCAACGGCGTCATGACATGGATTTTTTTTCAGACGAATTTATCGATGGAAATACCGAGGGATTCAAACCCGGATAGCCAATCAGTGACGTGTCGCTAACACCGGCGGAATCACCGACAGTTATACCGATGGAAATATTCCATCGGTGATGCCATCGGTAAACGCAGGTATATACTCACTCTACCAACACTCTCTCTTCCTATGTTTCTCCTTCTTCTTCCCCATCCCACCTCTCCCCTCCCAAACTGCAGCCAACCACCCATCCCAACTCTCCCCTCTTCTCAACACAAGCTAGCACTCAAGTTTCTTATACTTTTGTACGTGGTCACAACATCCGTTAATTCTTGTGGATTTTATCATTTTTTGTAAGTAAATCTATCCTTTTTAGTTTTAACTTTTAAATGTGAATTTTATTGTTTTTTTAGTATATGTATTTTGTTAAAGAAACTTGTATGAATGTATAATTTTGTAGTTGTTATAGTTTGTTTTAGATTTTATCAAATTATATTTGTTTGTAAATTGTTGAAATTTTGTTTGAATTACACCGAATTATATGTGTTGTGATGAAATAAATAATAGCTTGTTTAACAGGTCTATTTTAATTGTTATCAATTCTATTACAAAGTTGTGACTTCCGTAAATTTATATATGTATAAATTTGTATGTATGAACGTTGATAGTTGATAATTGATAATGAATATTTAACATAAATGTTTTTTTAGTTTGTTGGATAATTGATAGTGAATATTTAACATAGGAAACCGATATTTTTTTTATGTTTTATAGAGATTCAATAGAAGTCATGGATGATCGTTCATGGATGTATCGGGACTCAACCCAAGGATTGTGGAGGATGGATTATTGTAATGGTGTTCAGGGTTTTATTAATTTCACAACATCTATCCCGAGGAATTTTACTGATGGCGGTATTAGGTGTCCATGCAGGAAGTGTAAAAATTTAAAGTTTTTGCATCAAGATGTTGTAACGATGCATCTTCTAACCAAAGGGTTCATGCAGGACTACCTGTGTTGGTATGCACACGGAAAACTATTTGTTCCTAATGAGAGCATGGTTGAAAGGGTGGTCGGGTCAACTTCTAGTGCTAGCAACATGCATGAAGTTGGAAATAAGAACAGTAATCCTTACAGGAATATGGTTATGGATGCAATGAGAATGAGTGAAGGTAATGCCAGTGAATTTCCAAACGTAGAAGAACAACCTAATGCAGATGCAGCAAGGTTTTTTGATCTGTTGAAAGATTCTGACGAGCCATTATGGGATGGCTGCACAAACCACAGTAAATTATCGGCCGTAGCACAGGTGTTCACCATCAAGTTAGATCACGGGTTGAGTGAGGCCGGTTATGACAAGATTATCGAATGGGCGAGAAGCATTTTACCTGAGGGGAACAGGCTGAAAGAGAACTTCTATGCTGCCAAGTCCATGATGAAACCCCTCAGTTTAGGATACCAGAAAATTGACATGTGCCCTAACTTCTGCATGTTATACTACCTTGAAATGCTGAGATGACCGAGTGCATGACATGCGAGCATTCCCGTTACAAACCCAGAACTGGAAAAGGAAAGACTCTTGTGGCATATAAAAAACTTAGATACTTCCCAATCACACCTAGACTGCAGAGGTTATTCATGTCACCAAGGACTGCTGAGCACATGACATGGCACCAATCACATTATGTGGTTGATGGAGTGATGGTGCATCCTTCTGACGGTGAAGCCTGGAAACACTTTAACAGTGTGCATCCTCACTTTTCAGCTGAATCAAGGAACGTGCGTCTTGGATTGTGTACAGACGGATTCAACCCATTCGGGTCATTTGCTGCTCCTTATTCTTGCTAGCCGATCATACTGACGGTTTATAACTTGCCACCGGGGATGTGTATGAGGTCGGAGTTTATGTTTCTATCTATGGTCATACTAGGTCTGAGCAGTCCGGGTCGGAATATAGATGTTTGTCTTCGTCCGTTGATTGATGAGTTGATGCAGTTGTGGTCCTCTGGAGCTTTGACTTATGACATCTCGAGGAAACATAATTTTTTTATGAGAGTGGCTTTGATGTGGACTATCAATGATTTCCCAGCTTATGGAATGGTTTCTAGTTGGAGCACGCATGGAAAGCTAGCATGTCCATACTGTATGGAGAACAACAAGGCATTCACGCTAACAAATGGGGGTAAAGCTTCTTTTTTTTACTGTCACCATCGCTTCTTGCCGTTGAATCACAGGAAGGATTTCTTTGTTGGCAGAGTTGAAAAGGATGTTGCACCCCCGCGTCTTTCCAGTGAAGAATTACTTGATGTTGTTTCAGAGTACGGTGACATTGTGTTTGGTCTCCAATCAGGTAAGCAGAAGTTTCCTGGTTTTGGTTTGACCTATAACTGGGTGAAGCGAAGTATATTTTGGGAGCTTCCTTATTGGAAGACCAATCTTCTCCGTCATAACCTTGACGTCATGCACATTGAAAATAACGTGTTTGAGAACATTTTCAACATCGTCAACGATGAATATTATTTAACATTAATTTTACATTTTTAATGTCTAATGCAAATTTATTTGGTTATTAAATTTTTTAATTGTTAATAAATAATTTTTTTAAATATTTTAAATAATTTTTTTAAAATATTTTAAATTAATACCGACGGATTGACAGAGGGAATGTGTCCGTCGGTATTTTAGTATCGTTTATAATATTTACGGTCGTGCCATAATTTCCATGACTTTTACCGACGGAATATTTCCGTCGGTAATTCCATTACAATCACCGACAGAATATCCGTCGGTAATTACCGTTGAATTTTACAGATGGAAATATTCTTTCGGTAACTTGGTGGCGGGAATTATTTTTTTTGGCGCGCTGAGCCGTCTGTAATACCGTCGGCATTTTCGTCGGTATTTTTTTTTAAATTACCGATAGAAATTGCGATGGAATGAGAAATTACCGATGCTCATTGCTCCGACGGAATAAATCCGTCGGAGATACTGTCGGTAATAATTTTACCGACAGTTTTTGTTCCTTATACCGACGGATTTAATCCGTCGCTAAAATTGTTTAATGGCGTAGTGCAAGATGCGTTTCACGGCAGCCCAATGAGAATCTGTAGGAGCATGCATAAACTTACAGACTCTGTTAACAGCAAAGCAAATATCTGGGCGCGTAAAAGTGAGATACTGAAGAGCACCCACAATTTGACGAAAGCGGGTAGCATCAGAAAACAATGGATCGAGCAGAATGGTAGCTTTGGATGTAGAGATAGGGGTATCAACAGGTTTGCAAGATAACATACCAGCCCGAGTGAGGATGTCAAGTATATATTTATGCTGGCGGAGCATAAGACCCATACTAGTAGACTGAACCGCAATACCAAAAAAATAATGAACAAAACCCAAGTCGCGAAGCTTAAATTCTGAGCTCAGTAACTGAATGAGGCGTTGGAGCATAAGAGAGTTACTACCCGTAAGCAGAATATCATCAATGTAGACTAGAAGATAACAAATATCAGCACCAATAGAGAAGATAAACAATGAGGTATCCACCTTAGAGGCACGGAAACCAATAGATAATAGGAAATCATTCAGACGAGTGTACCAAACCTGCGGAGCCTGTTTTAAACCATATAGAGATTTATGCAATCGGCACACATGAGAGGAGAGAGCAGAATCAACAAAACCTGGAGGTTGTTTCATGTAGACCTCCTCATCAAGAACACCATTGAGGAAGGCATTATGGATTTCAAGCTGATGACTTTTCCAACCACACGAAACTGCAATGGAGAAGACTAATCTGACGGTCGCCTGTTTGATGACTGGACTAAAGGTTTCAGAGTAATCAATACCTTCTTGCTGAGGGAAACCTCTAGCAACCAGACGCGCCTTATACCTCTCGATGTTTCCATCAGATCTGCGTTTAATCTTGTATACCTACCGACTACCAACAACATTCATGGAGGGGTGAAACGACACTAAGGTCCAAGTTCTGATTGCGCGTAAGGCCTGAATTTCCTCACGCATAGCACTATGCCACGCCTCATATCTGTTAGCATCATTAAAAACAAGTGGCTCATGAGAGGGAGGAGAAACTACCCGGCTGAAGGAGACAGCAGAGGCTGCGGCAGTGGCTGTGGACTGCGCTGTCTTGGGCGGCCTTGGACGAAGAACCATAGGATGTTGACGAGCAGCTGGGCATGGAGAAGTGTGACCTGTACCTGGAAGATGCTGAAGAGGATATGAGGAGAGGTTTACACAGAGCTACAGACCAGCTGGAGAAGTAGAGGAGGGACTAGTTTGCACTGCAGACACTGGTGAGATTGCTGTATAACTAGGATGATCTGCCGCAGAACCGGGGTACCCTGTTGTAGCAGACCTGAGAACATGCGCATCCGGTGATGGAGAACCTGTACCTGCACAATGATCATTGGAAAGACAAGCATATGGTGACAGTATGGCAGTGTGGGATGGTGATGAAGGGGTGGCAGAATCTATGGGCAAAGGGGTAGTCTGGTGGGGTGCGGCAGAGGGCAGAATTGGGTTGTGATTGGGGCCGGTTTGATAAGTAGTAGGCTGAAAGGATGGAGGAGGGTTCAAGGATGGAAGATAGGTAGGTGGGGTGGGAGGTACCAGTGAGGATGTTACCTGTTCAGACTTCGCAAAAGGAAAGACATTTTCATGGAAACGAACATGACGGGAGACATAAATACGATCAGACTCTAAGTCAAGACAACGATAACCAAGATGGGATGAGCTATAACCTAAAAACAAACAAGGAGAAGACCGGAAATCTAATTTATAAGCATGATATGGACGTAAAAAGGGAAAACAAAGACACCCAAAAGTATGTAGGAAGTTATAATCAGGAGTGCGTCGAAACAGACACTCAAACGGAGATGTATTTTAGAGAACAAGAGTAGGCATGCGATTAATAAGGTAGATCAATGATTCAAAAGCATAGTTCCAAAATCGCAATGGGGCACTACACTGGCCTAAAAGGGTTAGGCCAGTTTCGACAATATGTCGATGACGACGTTCAACAGTGCCATTTTGTTCATGAGTATGAGGACAAATTAACCGATGATGAATACCAATGGTCTGAAAAAATTTATTTAATTTACGATATTCACCGCCCTAATCAATTTGAATAGATTTAATTTTAAGAGAAAACTGACGCTCAACAAGTGTTTGAAAACGTTGAAAAGTGGAAAAAACATCAGATTTCACAACAAGCGGATAATACCATATATGTTTGGTATGCGCATCGACAAAAAATAACAAAATAGCAGAAGCCATAAGAAGAAAAAATAGGGGCAGGACCCCAAACATCACTAAAAATTAATTCAAGTGGGGCAGAAGTTTTGTGACCTGTAGGTCGTAATGACAAACGGGACGACTTTCCTAAAGGACAAGCTTGACACTAAGTAAGAGAACGTCTAGAAGTACATACGATTTTATTGCCAGAAACTAACAAATTGAAAATGCAAGGGGTTGGATGATTCAAACGACGATGCCATAGGTCGGCAGTCGCGGAGATGCAAGGAGACCAAAAAAGCTTGAGGAACTGACGTGGTAGAAGACTCGGAGAGGACATAAATGCCATCATGACTCCGACCGGAAAGGAGAACTTCCTTGGTGACGAGATCCTTCACATAAAATATAGAAGTGTGAAATTCAAAATAAACATGATTATCACAACAAAATTTTTGAACAGATAACAACGGTTTGGTAATGTGAGGCACATGGAGAACATTAGATAATGTAAACATGCATTTTGGGGAATGTAATTTAGTATGTCCAATATGGGATATGTCAAGGCCCTTACCATCACCAACATGCAAATAATCATTACCAAGATAGGGTGCAGAATCGGTCAGAGTTCCAAGATCAGGTGTGACGTGTTGATTTGCGACGGTATCGGGGAACCAAGTCGCAGCAGAGATATTCCCAACAGCAAGATGAGCTGAAGGCTACGGAGAGCTGCTACGAAACTGGGAACAATGGGGAGCTGTGTGCCTAAAACCGGAGCACAATTGGCAGCGTACATGCTGCTGTCCAGACCACTGCCTAGCACTGGAATTGCGCCTGGTTTGCTGCCAGTGGTTTGGCCGCCAATCTGCAGCAGATTGGCCTCTGTTCTGGGGAGTGGAATGGTTGATGTGGGGACGCCAATTACCTCTAGAGTGACCCCTATTGTGACTGAAGTTGGGCTGTGATGAGACATAGCATGGTGTGCAAAAGACTATGGTGTTGGCAGCAGAGGTGGCTGCTGCGGCAGAGAAGAAGAAGACAGCAGAGAGGGAGCGGCAGCCATGGAATGGAAAGAGTTCTTGTGCAGAAATTCATGGGTAAGAAGGTGGCTGTGAAGATCAGTATAGGATAGCGGTTCTGCCTTGGTTATGAGACTTGTTACCAAGTCTTTGAACTCACCACGAAGGCCACGAAACACATAAAGATTGAAATCTTCAAGAGACATGGGGCGACCAGTAGCAGCCAATTCGTCAAATAACGATTTGGCTTGCTGCATGTATAGACTAACCGATGAGTCACCTTGCCGAAGGTCTTGAAAGGAGCCATGGAGTTGCATGATGCGAGAATTAGACGGAGAGGCAAGTGCTTTCTCAAGAGTGCGCCAAGCACAATGCAAAGTAGAACAATCTACCACGAGATGCAACACATCCACGGAGAGAGAGGAGAGCAAAGCACTCAAAATAAGTTGATCTTGTTGCTCCCAATGAAGAAAAGAAGGGCTGATGATGGAGGAAGAACCAGCTGAGCTGTCAAAAATATGAGATGGAGGCCACGACACTGAGCCGTCAACAAAGTGAAAAACACCTTAACCAAGGAGATATGGCTTCATCTGCATTCTTCAATAGAGATAATTTGTGTTCGTAAGTTTTAGCGAAACAACTTGGTGAGTGTTCGCTAAAGGAACAATAGCTGTAGCGTGGGTTCCAATGAGAGGTAAAGGAACGGTAGGGACTTGGGAGGAAGAATCAGAGACAAGCTTTGCAAGTGGAGGCTGCTGTGGGGAAGAAAGGGCACCAGCGGCAGCAGCTTGGGATGGCTAGCTGGCTGTGCTGCACCACCTGTGGAGAGGGAGAAGTTGGCGGCAGCAGTAGAATCCATGTAGAGAAAGTAAAGAGAGGGCCGGCTGCAAAGGGAGGAAGGGAGAAAAGAGTTCTGACGGAAGAAAGCTCTGATACCAAGTTGAGAATAATTGGGAGGCTTAACCTAATGGTTAGCCAACCCTTTCTATATATATATGTAGGGCAATATACAATAGTAATGGTGGAGGTTACCACACAAGAGTATGTCTACAGTATTTCCTATATACAATATTTTCTATATAAGTACATTCTATAATAATGCGAGACTCAT
This sequence comes from Populus simonii, assembly GCA_007827005.2. Lineage (NCBI taxonomy): Eukaryota > Viridiplantae > Streptophyta > Magnoliopsida > Malpighiales > Salicaceae > Populus > Populus simonii. The sequence continues at coordinate 3,791,526 of CM017466.2, read as the reverse complement.
CTTCTTCGTAGAAAGAGATGTATTTTCTAGCCTCTATTCTTGGTACGCCTTTGTGAAAGGGCCGGATCAAAGCATTCCTAATATGGTCTGCTAGACGTGGGCTTGATTGCATAGCCGAAGACTCCAGGTTTGCCTTTGTGAAAACAAGGGCTTCATCCAGTACCTGTTCTCCATGCACACTTAAAAATGAAGCTTCATACAAGCCCAGGATGCCTTTAACATCGTTGATGATTGTTTTCTTAAACTCTCCATTGGTATCCTTGAACTTGTCGAACACAACTGATGATTCATAAAAAAAAAAAAATACAAATTTTAGCCAATTTTCAAAAGATTGTGAATTATGAAAGAATATTTATTTAGTTTCATGAAGGAATAATTTTACTGTTCTAGTCAATTTTTTTAATAATCTTATTTTGACCATAGATTACTTCTTGTAAATGAAAGAAAGATTTAGCAGAATTAATTCTTGAGATGTTAAGATTTAATTTTTCCTCTGAAATTAATTAATGCTCTCATAGTGTCAAAGAATTAGTTTTGGAGATGTTAATTAAGGTCTGAAAGGCTATAAAGTGGAAGTATGCGCTCACCGCAAGGCATTTTGAATCCATGCTGTCTTAATACTCGAAATAGTAGTGACACAGTGTAGAGATCAAAGTCATGCTTCTCAAGAAGATTAGGAAGGTCAGCAAAAATTTCTTTAAGGCTGTTTTCAATCTCGTCGTCAAAATGATATGACACACCAAGCCGACATAACTGATTAATGAATTCAATATGTTCCGCTGGATCCTTTTTGGATGCCATCAGCATGTCCTTCACATTTTCCTTCAACACTTCTACTTGTCTGGTGTACCACTCGAATTCCTGCAGTGAAATATTCAGTTAGAGTCAACTGTCTTATTAATTATATATATATATATATATATATATATATATATATATATATATAAAAGAGTTAGTTACAACTTAATCTCTAGTTTATCTGAACTAATTAAACAATTAATAAAGTTTTAGAAACTATAATTAAACATTTCTGGTTTGGGAGGGCAAATAGATTTCCAGGCTTTCAAGGGCAAGCATACAAGAGTTTACAGTGGGATATGTCTCTTAACCAGAAAGATGAATTATTTGTTTAAAATAAAAGCAATCAACGGCTAGACAAAAGTATAACTACTTTAACATCAACTTTGACCTGAGAGGAGCGGAGACATAAGATATATATCATTAAAAAAAAAACACAGAGAATTAAAAAATTAAAAAACAAATTGTGAAACATCAGATTATAATCATAGGGCAGAATTGGATGATAGATCCCACAAATCTAATGGCTCTAAGGGCTTGTATATAGTTTTGAAACATAATTTTTCTTAATACTGCTAGACATAGATAGAAGAGAAGTAATTTACCGTTTGTGGGAAGGAAAATGAAGCGAAGCTACAACCCCACAAGCTTGGTGGGAAATTTGCCACAACCCCTTGCTATTATTTGAGGTGACATTTGAGGTGTACATTTGAAAATTTTGAAGTGACAATTCAAAGCTTAAGGTGACACATTTGAAAATTTTAAGTTGAAAAAGGTTTTCACTTGCAGGGAAGGGATACGTAAGAAAGATGGTGGAGTTATTATTGAGCCAAAAAATCAAGAGTTGATCCAATCAATAATAAATTGTCAATTTTAGTTTTTTTCCTCCAATAATTGTAATTTTAATTAAAAGAGAGAGAGAATATTATGAATTTCGATAGACGGATGATCATGAGATTGAGAATTTCCAATACAATAGATACCTAATTGAGAAAAAGGGACCCAATTTAAGTTGGGAACTTGTGTACGAGAAGTTATCCCTAAAGTAAAATTGCAAAATGACATTTGAGTGATTGGTACGTACGTAGTCTGATTTTACATGTGGTTAATTAGCATTTGTCAATTTTAGTCAAGATTACTACCAAATGCTTTAGAACACTGTATAGCTAGTGACTTTTATTTTTCTCCATTTAATTTTTCATATCAACATTTTTCACGAAACCACTTCACACTTCAAATCAGTACTTCATACTGTATGGCATATTATGCACTGTCATTACCGGACATCATAGTCACTATTAAAACAAAAAAAAAATTAAATGATGATTGTGATGTCCGGATGTAACAAAATAACAGCCATGAGAACATTTCAATCTTTGGTGAAGTTATTCCTTTTCATAAATGTTGTCATAACCTATTTTTGGGTTATTCCCCAACTCATATTTTTTTCTCTCTTAAAAAAAAATAAAATACAAAAAAATCAAAATATTATCAAAAAAATATAATAGTAAAAAGAGGATACCAAAATGCTAAAAAAATAGTTAAAAATTGGTTGAGGAGTGTTGTTACTCATTTTTGGACCTCACGTGCTGGAGACGGTGTATACCTCTTTTGAAATGAGTATAGGAGTTTAGCTCATGTTTGCTGGAAGATTGACAAAAGCAGAGGAAAAAAAATTTTGAAACCCTGTTTGAGCTGTTTTCTGTTCTCTTTATCCTTCCCCTTTGCTGCCAAAATCGTCAGGCTTTCTTAGATTTGATCTGGAGTCTTCATAATGCTAAATTCGTTCCTTTGTTATCTGGTTTTTAAGATTGGATAAATCCCTTAGAATTTGCACTAAAAAAACTGGTTCTACTGCTGTCGCAATTTTTTGTTCCAACTTAGGCTCTGATTCTGACTTAGTTTCATACGATATCTGACCATCCTAGCTATATTCTGTCACTCATGACATGTTGAAAAATTGACCTACGCCTTTATTGGGTCCTAGGGATCACTATTCTTAGGGCAGACTCTCAGTCAGATTTGGATGCTCGACATTGTCAGATCAAGAACCTTTTTGACCAACTCGATTACTGCCAGATTCTGTTCTCTAAAACGATTTCTTTGACTCCTTCATCAAAGTTGTAGTCTTAGACGCGTAGATAAATTTGGGCTTTTGAATCGCTTGATTTCGATATCAGAAGCTCAAGATATTCTCGTTTGAATATCTAACGTGAAAGCAGAGATTTCTGCCGCGAAAAGGATCCTGACCCGAGTTTTGCACTAAAGACTCTATTTCTGTCACAAATTTTGTTGATTTGTTCTTAGGTCATACTCTCAGTCATATCGGGATGCTCAACATTGTCAGTTTCTGAATTAGATCAGGATACCCTTTTTGAAGCGCCCATTGTCGTTGGGTGGGCAGCGCCAGCACCAGGTGCACGCTCCCCATGGCCTGCAGCCCCACCAAAACTTTTGCTGACCATTTTCTCCCCAAGCATCACTTCAATGTTGAATGCAACCCAGTGAAAAGACAACTCCATCCCTCCCCCGCTGCCCCTTGCAACTCTTTGTTTCAAGGACTGGGCTGTCATTACACTGCTCCAATCCATAATGCTTTGAGTCTAGGTAAACAGTAAGAGCATCTCCAATGCAAAATGCTATTTTAAAAAGCTCAATTGATAAAATAGCATTTTGAATAGTATAAATATAGCTTTTTTTACTATATCTATTCCAATGGAAAAAAGCCATTTGAAGAGCCATTTATATCGGAGTGGAAGAAACAAGTGTTTTATTGTTTCTTAATAAGTTTGATGTTATTTTTTTTCCACATGGCTACATTTAATTGGTTTATTTTTTTAGTGGCCCCACTTTATTGATTTTGGCTCTTTGGAAAGATATGTAGAAATAGCATTTGTGGGAGAGAAAAGATATTTTAGCATTTTGTTTGGCTTTCCCCTTGGAGTGTGCAAAACAAGCAAAGAAAAACCAAAATATTAGTTTTTTATTTTTGGCTATCCATTTAGCTTCTCCATTGGAGATGCTCTAAGAGGGGGCACTGAGCCCTTTTAGTTTATTGTTAATATGAATATTCGTACAAGCTTACAAAGATTATTCTTGGCAATGACTAATTTCTACCGTTGTATTCAATAAGCATAGGAAAAAAAAAAGTTAGCAAGACCTCCATTTTAAGCTGTCCTGTAGTACGTGGGCGAGGCTCCGTATGTAAAGGATATAACAATCCACTCAATACAAGTTTACTGTTGCAGCTTGTAACCGGCAGATACGCACAAATCCTCCTATAATCAAGCAACAAGAATTCAAAATAGTTTCTTATCTTTTATCCTTAGCTGATGTAACAAATCTTTTATTCTTAGTTGATGCAACAAATCTACAAGTACAAATTTGTATTTAAATAGTAACAAGAACACTGAATAAAATATACAAGAAATTATCTCAACACTCTGTTTTCTATATGGTATCAGAGCAATAGCTCTAACGAGATTAACACGATTCTTTTTCCGTTCTTTGTTCTCTTCATGGCGGACAACAACTCCTCCACACCAGCAACCCCTACAATCACCACCTCCTCCACTGATAATGCCATTCCTCTTGTTGCTCTCACCAGTGGCCAACTACCTCTCAAACTCACTCACTTGAATTATCCTTCCTGGCGTGCTCAGTTTAATTCTCTTCTCCTTGGCTATGACTTGCACGGTTTAATTCATTGATGGAACTCATACTTGCCCTCTCATTGGTGATGGTACAGGTTTGCGTATCTCTCATTTTGGTTCCACTACCCTCTCTCCTTTCACTCTCTACAATGTCCTTTGTGTGCCTTCAATACAAAAAAATCTTGTGTCTGTTTCTCAGTTTTGCAAACAACATCTAACTTCCATTGAATATGCTCTCTACAATGCCTTAAATTTGGAAGCTTTAATTTACTTGTTTATGAAGTTTACGAACAAAGAATCCCTATTCCGAGCCAACAGAGTTTGCGGTACACATTAAAGAATATGGGATCCATGTGACAGAGGGAATTCATATTCATTTGAAGAGTCAGAAATGGGAAGAGATATAGTGATGCCTTCACTACCGTCATATCATCTGCTTCCTCATTCCCCTTGTGGTTCAATTACAGCGTCTACACCTAAGCAATTAATGGAGTAACTATTTATTTGCGAAGCTGCATAAATATAACTTAAGGCTTTATTGTAAGAACAAAAATCGTTATTTTTATTCTATTCTATTTAATTTATGAGATTAAATATTATATTTCATTATTTCATTATTATTATTTAATCTAAAAATTAAATAACATCTTTAATAAAACAAAATCATTAAATATTTAAGGCTTCTATTTAATTATTAGAGTTTTACAATTTCTAAAAGTATACAATTCATCAACAAATAAAAATATATATATATCACTGGCTGTCTTCTCCCAGTGATCTTTCTAACACTTCCATTTCCAACATCATGATCAATTTATTAAAATTTATTTATAAATTAGATAAAATTCAAACCAAGAGGATTAAAGTATAAAATAAGGAAAACACCCTTGGCAATCTAAAATAATTGAAGTAATGAGTACATGCATGAAGCAAGATAATTAGTGTTGAATACAGATTGTATATAACTAATTATTTGTTCTGATGAAGACTATAAAATTAAAATGAAATTACAGCTTCTCTCTCCATCGACTTCCTCCGCTTTTGTCATGGCATCAACTCATCAAGTACAGGTAAAGATACTCCATTAGCAACTACCTCGAAATTACCGCTCCAAAATCCAGCTCAATATCGATCAACATGATGCATTTACCAGGGTGTCATAAACCCATTTTTAACACGGGCATGGAATAAAATAAATTTGAATAATAAAATTATAAAATTATAAAAAATTTAATTAAAAATAACACAAAAAATGAGTCAAGTTAAATTAAAATTGGAAAGATGAATTGATAAATTTTAAGATATAAAGTGAAAGAAATTATAAGATTAAATATCTTAATTGAATGAAATTGAAAAACTCAAAAGTCATGGACTGTAATTAAAAGTAGGAAACATTCTGAGGATCAATTATCTTAGTTATAATTTCATTTCAGTCTCATTTGTTTCATTCCAATCAATTCAGTCCAATTAAATTGAACTAATTCAATTCAGCCCATTCAAAGCATGTTTTCGGTCTGATTTTGTCCAATTGATTCAATCTAGTCCAGGATCCAAATTAAACCCAAATCCCAGCAAAATAAACCCAGATTCTAATCTCTCAATTCCATCTCCAGGTAGAATCAAGTCTCAGAAATCATTCAATACTGCATTAATTCCAGATTTTCAGGAAAAAAACCAAGAAACAACAACAGAGGACCAACAAAGAAGTCTGGAAATGTTTCCAGATCTCAACCGACCCAGAGACCCACATCATCATAGTCATCCTTTCAAACACAAACCAAACACCATGCCCATCAGATCGTGAGCTATCTCCACCATGTCCCAGCCTTTATAAACATCATCATCTTCCTTACCTTATATTAACCCAAAATAAACAGCACCGGGGAGAGGATACAAAATACTGGAAATTTCATCCTCTATTCCTCATGAACGAATACTGGAAATTTCTCCAGTTTCTCCTCCACCCGTCCCTTCTTTCATTCTATCTCCTCCATGCCTGAAACCTAGTGCTTGCCCTTCATTTCCACCAACTGTGACCCACAATGCTCATTAACTCAGCCAATCACTAGTGAAAAAAACCAAACCTAAACCCCTCTCCCCTGCCGCTATTGTCATCCCCTTCGGGGCGTAGCTGGCAACACGTCTTTTGTGTGGACAAATGGCATGCCGCTATTGGTCTTGAGGTAACATATATTGCACTATTGCAGTGCAGTGTTTTTGTTGAAATCGTAAAATTGGTACTAAAATCATGATTTTTTGCAATTTCATTTGATTTTATCAATTTTACTTGATCTCAACCCAATTTTTTTAATCTTTGAGTTTTTAAGAAGATTCTGTATGTTAAACATATATTAACCTGTAAAATCATATAATTTTATGAGTTAAATTGCAATTTTAACAACTTTGATATTTACCAATATGCGCTTTAAAAATTCCTTTGCTTTTTTTACCGCATGTGTTACATTTTTATCTTTTATAATTATAATTATTGCATTGCTAATAATTTGCAAGAAATAATATTCTTTCTCTGAAAAAGGCTTGAAGCATGATAGATAATCTCTTATAGGAATCTCTTTATTAAATCATCAAAATATCAAAGTCTATTTCCAAATACTATTACTACAGTTTTTTATATATAAAAATAGAAACAGCTAAATAGAAAAATTATTATTTTTTAAATAAAAAACTAGAAAAACCTGATAATAATTTTGAATAAAAAATAAAATAGAAATTTAATTAACAATAATGCTCAGTGAGGACATCCTCCAGCTCATCTCATCCAGCTCACGTTGTTGCAACCACCACCAAAGGAACGCATTAATATTGTTAACGCGTGGGACCCAGTTGTTGCAACCACCACGAAATTAGCACTCCAAATTCCAGCTCAATATATACCACTACTACACGCTTGAGAAATTTCCTTGCCTTTTTTCCTCTACGTACGTGTTACCTTTTACCTCTTTTATAATTATTATGACTATTGCATTGCTAATAATTTGCAAGAAAGATGTTGAATATTTTTTAGAGTGTGATTTTTTAGAAATTATTTTTTAAATTTTTATATGTTTGTTTATTATTAGAAAGTTGATCAACGAAAAATACTTTTCAGTCAAAGAAAAATTTGGTTTGGTTTCTAAAAAAGTGTTTTTTTTTATTTTTGGTGGAAAATACTTTTAAAAAATGTCATATTATTTGTTGATTATATCAAATTTGGTCCTCATACTTTTGATTGCTATATATATATATATATATATATATATATATATTGTTTTGAATATTTTTTTCAATTTCTTCCCTTAAAATTTGATTTTTATATTAACTTTGATCCTCATTTTTATAATTATTATTTGTTTTTTTCTTATCATTTTTTAATTGAAATTTTTTATCTATCAAATTTAGTCCTCATTCTTTTGATTGTTACTTATTTAATTTGAAATAATTTATGAAATGGTAATTATTATTATTTTAATTTCTTCATCTTTTAATTTTTTTATTTGTTAGATTTGATCTCTATTATTTTGATTATTATTTATTTTATTTGAGATAATTTATGAAATTATTTTTCAATTTCATTCTTATTCAACCTTTTAATTTGTAAGATTTGTTTCTCATTATTTTAATAAACTTGAAAAAAAATAAAACATTAATAAGTTATTTTTCAGCTTATTTTCCATGATATAACAAAATACTGTAAAGTGTTTTCCAACTTATTTTTCATTACACTACCAAACATCGAAAAATAATTCACTTTTTCGGAATTCACTTTGCAAAAAAAAATTACTTTCCAGCAAATAAACAGGGTTTTAGTGAATTTAAAATAACAAAATAAGGTTTGATGAGGTTGTTTTCGGAACCTCGCTTTGGATTAATTAGCGAGAATGAATTCTTTAAATTATTATATTTTTGTTTTTATATCATTTAATGTGATAATATTAAAAATAATTTTAAAAAATAAAAAATTTTGTTGCTATCTACTTCGATTTTCATGTTCTCGCATATATCATATATCTTTAAATATACCTACATTGAATTAGAAATCAATTTTTTTTAACCCTCCCAACTCAGTTACTATTAAGGTTAGTTCTCAACCTGCATGTTCTTCCTTCTCAAGCGTGGCATTGATCTTTAGCTACACTTTGCTTAGTCCCTGTTATTTATAAAGCGTATAATTTAGTTCAAGTCAATAAAAGCTTAGCAGTTTGATACAAAAGCTCATGGCCAAGTAAAAGATGTTTATTTTTTATGTAATAAATAGTTATATTGGAACATAATATTCATCTCTCGCATCCTTAATCCAGTTGATCATATAAATATTTATATTGTGATTAACAGATTAAAAAGATTGATGAACATTTCTTAGTAAATTAATTTCAATTCAAAATAACAAAATAAGGTTTGTTGAGGCTTATCGTGAAACCTCGTTTTGGGATGAATTGATCATAAGAATAAGAGATCCTGTGCAAATTATACAAAAATTATACAAAATAAGATTTATTATTGATTATTAATATTGAATAATGGTTTCTTTTATAATATAAATTATGTTTAAAATAAAATTGATAAAATTAAAATACATGAAACACAACCAATGATGGGATGTATATTTTGAGACTAAATTGAGGTTTTGAAATTACCTTTAAAAATAACATGATTTTAATAGATGTACGATAAAATATCCTTTGAATTTATTAGAATACACGTGTAATGTAAAGTATGAACCACATACAATTAACATGATTTTTAAATTGGATTTTTTATTTAAATGAAAAAAAATCTGTTTTATATGAAAAAAATATTTATTTTTTTAATATACCTAATAATAATAAATTAGAGGATAGTAACAAGAAAATAGGAATTAGATCGAATAAGTGATACCAATTTCTATTATGATATATCTAGCGAAAGAAAATAATATATTTATAATAAAAATGAAAAAAAATGTTTTTAATAAATATAAAAGATGGATGAAAATATTAGAGAATAAGAAACAGATATGGAATGCCTTTGTAAGATTTCTAAGAACTTAATTACAATTACATTATAGTCTCTTTTGAATGAAATGTTAATAGAGAGACTGTTTTGAGTCCCTAACTTGGCTGATTTTATTTGAATATATTATTTGATTTGTCTATTTATAGGTTGACTCTGCAGCTAACTTCTCTGTCCCATTGCTGCCATTTCATAGCTAACTCTTTGGTACACTGAACTTGCTCTTCTTTGCTTCTTTCTCGTTTTAATTTCATGTCTTGCTCATAACGATAACTTGAAAGCCTTACGTTCAGATAGATAATCATTGACCAGTTCATCCTATATCATTCTATTTAATTTCGAAATGCAGAAGGAAAAACGCCAGCAATCCAAAGATGAAGAAAACGATTCATCCTCGCGAAAGAGAAGAAAAGCTGACCTCAGTAAGCCTGTCAGTTTTGTCTCCACAGGTAAGGCAGATGAGTGTGTCTGTATATGCAGGAACTGCTGATTCGATTTGAATATGTTATTTGATTAGTCTGATCATAGGATAGGTTGAGTCTGCTACTTCTCTTTCTCCTATATAATGAATACAATTAACATCATTTCAATATCATAGCTTTGGAATTTCATAGCTAACTCTTTGTTATATTGCTCCATTGGTAATTGATTGTGCCTTGATTTCTGCAGCTGCCATGACAGAGCCAGAGTCTTCTCGATCTAGACCAGAAGGGGCCTATGATGTCTTCTTGAGTTTTAGAGGAGAAGACACTCGCAAGACATTTACAGATCATCTATATACTGCCTTAGTCCAAGCAGGAATCCACACTTTTCGAGATGATGATGAACTTCCAAGAGGAGAAGAAATCTCGGATCATCTCCTCAGGGCAATTCAAGAATCAAAGATGTCCATAGTTGTCTTCTCAAAAGGATATGCTTCTTCTAGATGGTGTCTCAAAGAACTAGTAGAGATTCTTAAGTGCAAAAATGGAAAAACCGGTCAGATTGCTCTTCCTATATTCTATGACATTGATCCTTCAGATGTGAGAAAACAGACTGGCAGTTTTGCAGAAGCATTTGTTAAACATGAAGAGCGTTTTGAAGAGAAGTACTTGGTGAAGGAGTGGAGAAAAGCTCTTGAGGAGGCTGGAAATCTATCTGGATGGAATCTCAATGATATGGCAAATGGGTATGCCTTTTTTCTAAATTTATGGAGTCAATATACTTTACTTTTTTCAATGTGAAACAATAAAATGCTTAATTGACTCGCTATCAATGACTGGCTTTTGTCTATGAGCAGGCATGAAGCAAAATTTATCAAAGAGATTATCAAGGATGTGTTGAATAAATTAGATCCCAAGTACTTGTATGTTCCCGAGCACCTAGTAGGTATGGATCGGCTTGCTCACAATATTTTTGACTTTCTAAGTACTGCAACAGATGATGTACGCATTGTGGGCGTACATGGGATGCCAGGAATAGGAAAGACAACTATAGCACAAGTTGTATTTAATCAACTCTGCCATGGATTCGAGGGAAGCTGTTTTCTTTCGGATATCAATGAAACGTCAAAACAAGTTAATGGTCTTGTTCCTTTCCAAAAGCAACTTCTTCACGATATTTTAAAACAAGATGTTGCAAACTTCGATTGTGTTGATAGAGGAAAGGTTCTGATCAAAGAACGACTTCGTCGCAAAAGAGTTCTTGTTGTTGCTGATGATATGGCTCATCCGGACCAGCTAAATGCATTGATGGGAGATCGAAGCTGGTTTGGTCCCAGAAGTAGACTAATTATTACAACAAGATATTCAAGTTTACTTCGTGAAGCAGATCAAACATATCAGATCGAAGAATTGGAACCAGATGAGGCCCTTCAGCTTTTCAGCTGGCATGCCTTTAAGGACACCAAGCCAGCAGAAGATTATATTGAGCTTTCAAAGAAAGCAGTTGATTACTGTGGAGGACTTCCTTTAGCTCTTGAGGTTATAGGAGCTCTTCTGTACGGGAAAGAGAAACATAGATGGGAAAGTGAAATTGACAACTTGAGCAGAATTCCAGAAAGCAATATTCAAGGAAAGCTTCTAATAAGTTTTGACGCACTGGATGGTGAACTACGAAATGCATTCCTTGATATTGCATGCTTCTTTATTGATGTGGAGAAAGAATACGTAGCAAAACTGCTAGGAGCCCGTTGCCGTTACAATCCAGAAGTTGTTTTGGAAACTCTCCGTGAAAGGTCTTTGGTTAAAGTATTTGGAGACATGGTAACCATGCATGATCTATTACGAGACATGGGAAGGGAGGTCGTTTGTAAAGCGTCTCCAAAAGAACCTGGAAAGAGGACAAGAATTTGGAATCAGAAGGATGCATGGAATGTACTTGAGCAGCAGAAGGTAAGAGCTCAATGCATACATGAAAGCATAGTCATGCGTATTTTCTAGTCATACTTATTACAAATAATTGAATGAAAGTTGTACTGATCTTTTTTTTAGGGTACGGATGTTGTAGAGGGTCTTGCACTGGATGTCAGAGCATCAGAAGCTAAATCACTTAGCGCAGGATCATTTGCAAAAATGAAACGCTTAAATTTACTCCAAATCAACGGAGCACATCTCACCGGATCCTTCAAACTGCTTTCTAAAGAGTTGATGTGGATTTGTTGGCTTCAATGTCCTTCGAAATATTTTCCATCTGATTTTACCTTGGACAATCTAGTTGTTCTTGATATGCAGTACAGTAACCTCAAAGAATTATGGAAGGGAAAAAAGGTAAAAAACATGCTACAATTCCCAAGATTTCTCCAGTATGTAATTTATATTTACATGTTACGACTTCTTATGATTAATTTTCATTATTTTGCACTCTATTATACAGATTCTCCACAGGCTAAAAATCATTAATCTCAGTCATTCTCAGCACCTTATTAAAACACCAAACTTGCACAGTTCAAGTCTAGAGAAACTAATTCTGAAAGGTTGCTCTAGTTTAGTTGATGTCCATCAATCTATTGGAAACTTGACGAGCCTCGTTTTCTTGAATCTGGAGGGATGTTGGAGTCTGAAGATTCTCCCTAAAAGCATTGGCAATGTAAAGTCTCTTGAAACTCTGAATATTTCTGGGTGTTCACAGCTTGAGAAATTGCCGGAACACATGGGTGATATGGAATCCTTAACTAAGCTGCTAGCCGATGGGATTGAAAATGAGCAATTTCTCTCTTCAATTGGACAATTAAAGTATGTCAGAAGGTTATCATTGCGTGGATACAGTTCGGCTCCACCAAGTTCTTTGATTTCAGCAGGTGTTTTGAATTGGAAACATTGGCTACCAACATCTTTCGATTGGAGATCACTGAAAGGTCTTAAGCTTTCTAATCGTAGTTTGTCTGACCGTGCAACTAACTGTGTTGATTTTAGGGGTTTGTTCGCTCTAGAAGAATTGGATCTATCAGGAAACAAATTCTCTAGCCTGCCTTCTGGGATCAGCTTCCTTCCCAAGCTAGGGTTCTTGTCTGTTCGGGCATGCAAATATCTTGTATCAATCCCAGATCTTCCCTCAAGTTTACGCTGTTTGGGTGCATCCTCTTGCAAATCATTGGAAAGAGTAAGAATACCAATCGATTCAAAAAAGGAATTATATATCTTTCATATATATCTAGATGAAAGTCATTCGTTAGAAGAGATTCAGGGTATCGAAGGTCTAAGTAATATTTTCTGGTATATTGGTGTTGATAGCCGCGAGCATTCACGAAATAAATTACAGAAGAGCGTTGTTGAGGTACTATTTCTTTCAGTCTCTCTTGCACAAAAAGAAACTCTTATTTGATTAATGTCTAAAATCTCATCATTCCTTGAAATCAATGTGTATACAGGCAATGTGCAACGGTGGTCACCGGTATTGTATTAGCTGCCTTCCTGGTGAGATGCCAAATTGGTTGAGCTACAGTGAAGAAGGATGCTCATTGTCATTCCATATACCTCCAGTCTTCCGAGGCTTAGTTGTTTGGTTTGTCTGTACACTTGAGAAGGAAGATTATTATTGCTTCAACACTGACATTATTATTATTATAAGAAATAAAAGCAACGGTACTCAATTGTTTGAAGATAAACGAACACCAGCACCTGGGGGATGGATAAGATACATAAGTAGAAGTGAAATGGCAATGGAAGATTACTGTGGAGATGACGAATTGGAACTATTCTCTGCTTATTCAAATGGCAGATTCGAACACATTAAGGAATGTGGGGTCCATGTGATCGCAGAGAAGTCAGATTTATTTAAAGAGTTAGAAGTTGGAAGAGATACAGTGATGTCATATCATTTGCTTCCTCATCCCCATTGTGGTTCAATTACAGCGTCTACACCTAAGCAATGGAGTGACTACTTATTTTCGAAGCTGCATAAATATAACCTCAATTTAATACTTGCTGGTAAGAACAAATATTTCATTTAGTTATTTTTATTCTATTCTATTCTATTTAATTTATGAGATTAAATATTATCTTTAATTATTTCATTATTATTATTTAATCTAAAAAATTAAATATCATCTTTAACAAAAAAAACAATTATTAAATATTTAAGGTTTTTTTGGTAAGAATACATATTTCCTTTAGTTATTTCTATTTTATTCTATTTAATTTAATAGATTAAATATTAGCTTTAATTATTTTATTTTTCTTATTTAATCTAAAAAAATAAATATTATCTTTAATAATATTTTTTAATAAATATTTAAAGTCTGATTGGTTTTATTTTTTATTTCTTGATTTTATGATAATATTTTTCTTATTTAATTTAAAAAATAAATATTATCTTTAATAATTAGATCTATGGAATATCACTTAAATATATCATTATTTTATTGGAAGCAACTTTGGAGACTTTTAAGCCAAAAAAAATATTAGCTAGAAAGATCTAAAATTAGCATGGAATATTTAGAGTCTGGTTGATTTTATTGTTTATTCTTTGATTTCTTGATAAAAAATTTAAATTCATGAAAACAAAAATTGAAAACTTATATGTTTTGATTTTGATTTTTATTTTGAAAAACAAAAGGCCAACAATCACTAACATAATCTATTAAAATCACTTTAATTAGTTTATTTAGAAAATATTGAAAACTGATTTTTGTTTTCTTACATTAAAATAAAAAATTGAATAATATTTCTATATTTTATTTCAAATTCGATATTTTAAAACAAAAACAAAAATGATGTGATATTAACCTTTTTGATTATAAAGTATGTTTCTTAATTAAAAGTGAAGAGGGTTTATATGTAATAACAAAATGCATATACAATCACGCATGTTTAACTTTCTTTTTATACTTAAAAGTTCTACTGAATTTGATGATGGTTTTTATTGTACTAAGGACCTAGAGGGATGAGATAGCACAAGATCATTTTACAGAGAGATGCTTGAAGTTACTCCAAACCAGTACGGTATTTTTGTCTGACGAGTTGGTATGTATTTGTTGGCTTGAAGATCATTTTCCAAACTTGGAAGTTCTATTGAATGCTCTTTGAAATCTTTTCCATCCGATTTGAAATTAGACAACCTAGTTGTTATTATCCATGATGTAATTTATATTTTCAAGTTACAACTTTTGATGAATATTGTTTCGACGTACTCTTCAAAAGATGAAAATCCTTGATCTTAGATAAAAATAAATTGGCTTCTAGGAAGAGATTATTAGTTGGGACAGAGTATTTGAGTTGATTATTCATCGTTGAATGTTGAATATTATGATTGAAGATCATTGATGAAAACTTTCAATGCACAGGAATGTTCAGAAAGCATCCTTAATTGGTTTAATAAGTAAAGTCTGGTTAGTTTTGGCTACAAGATCTTGCAATGTATTATTGCATTGTTTTTACTATTTTTTGACCTTTTTTTTATATACAACTTTTGTTTTTCTTGTTAGTTTGTCATTAGCTTTATGACACTAGCACCAATTAATAATAAATCTTGGACTATTATTAAATAAAGAAAAAACATAAACATTGTTAAAAGACCAAATTTGCATAGTTCAATTCTAGAGAAATCCTATGACAATAATCTAATTTAGAAAATAATTAATTTGTCCTTGTAGTCTTAGAAAATAGTAATTAATCCTTATGTTTTCATATTCATCTATGATTTAATTTTTTACATCCATTTCATCTCTAAGTAAAGTTCTATTGAATTTGATGGTTTTTTAAGGTACAGAAGACTTGGAATATTGATGTGAGAGTACAAGATCATTTTACATAGAGATGCTTGAAGTTACTCTAAATCAGTACGATACTTCTATCTGATGTGTTAATATTTATTTGTTGGCTTGAAGATCATTTTCCAAACTTGGAAGTTTATTGAATGCTCTTTGAAATCTTTTCCATCCGCTTTGAAATTGGACAACCTAGTTGTTATTATCCATGATGTAATTTAAACCTGGAAGTTTCATTTTTTTTTCTCACTTCTTCGATGTAATTCTCCAAAAGATGAAAATCTTTTATCTTAGTTAGAAATAAATTGGTTTTCTAGGAAGAAATTGTTATTTGAGATATAGTATTTGAGTTAATTCTTCATCGTTTAATGTTATGATTTAAGATAATTGATGAAAACTAATAATACATAGGAAATTTTTGAAAGCATCCTTAATTTTTAATAAGTAAAGTCTTGTTAGTTTTGGCCATAAGATCTTGCTATGTATTTATGCATGATTTTTACTACTTTTTGGCCTTTTTTTTTGTATATACAACTTTTTTTTTCTTGCTAGTTTGTCATTAGCTTTATGACACCAGCACCAATTACTAATAAATCTAGGGCTATTATTAAATAAAAAAATACATAAACATTATTAAAACACCAAACTTGCATAGTTACCTAGGGAAACCCTATGACAATATCTGGAAAGGTGTAGTCCCTCCTAAAGTGGAGATCTTTTGCTGGATGACTATTATTAACAGACTCAACACCCAAGGTGTGCTGGTTAGAAGAAGTGTTTTGGATATATCAGACTCTAACTGTCCTATTTGCTTAGTTGAGGAAGAGTCGGTTCATCATTTAATTTTACATTGCCATAAGCATTGGATCATCTGGTCCAAAATCATCAAGTGGCGGGGATTATCATGGTGCTGCCCAAAGAATTTGTCAGGCTTATTCTCTCAGTGGACTTTCATGGTTCATGGTAAATTTCAGAAGAAAGCCTGGTTGATGTTGTTTTTCTCAGTGGCGTGGTCCCTTTGGCTTCTTCGAAATGACCTGATCTTTCAACAAAAGTCACCGAACTATGATTCAGTTTTCTTCCTTATCATCACTCGGCTATGCTTATGGTTGAAAGCACTTCATCCTGACTTTCCTTACTCCCCTTCAGACCTGTTAAGATCGGCAGAAGGTCTGATTTGTTGGTCCAATATTCAGATTACTAGAACTGGTGTTATATGGTCTCCTCCAACCATTGACACTTCAAGTGGAACGTGGATGGCTCCTCTCTTGGAAAGCCTGGACTCTCAGGTATAGGTGGTGTCCTGCGAAACCACCATGGTCATCTCTTTGGTATTTTTTCCTTGCCAGTAGGGATACTAAATTCGAACATAGCTAAGCTGAGAGCTGTTGTCAAAGCTATTGAGCTCTCGGCCTCAAATTGCTTACTATTGAATCTGATTCTGCCAATGTAATCAGCTGGATGCATAATTCTCACAACAGGCCATGGATGCACCAAGAGCTCTTCTCCACAATTTAGAGATTGACTAGATTTTTTGGCTCAATTACTTTTTCTCATGTGTATTGTCGCACCCTTGCAGCGGAGCGCGGCGTCGCAGCGATCCTTGATTGATTTTGGGGTCTTTGTTTATTTTAAAGGGAGTCGCCACCTAGTATTATGGTCACTAGGAACCCTAACTAGTCTTTCAGAGATTCTAAGGTAAGGGACTGGTTGCGTAAAGGGAAGGTATTAGCACCCCTAGTACGCCCTACCTAAGGTAAGCTGTTTGGTGTTTGGTTTGCCTTATAATTGCTATGGTGTTGGTGTTTTCTAATCCCATCAGTATTTCTAGGTTGATTCAAACTAAATTTATTAAGATAGAAATCCAAGGAGATTCCATGTGCTTTAAAAGCTCATTTTTCCCTTAGTATTTCAAGAGTTTTGCGACTCATAAATCGCAAGGAAGAGGGACAAAAATTTAGAAATCTAAGGAAATTCAGAGCGCTTTAAAAGCCTCTTTTTGCCTTAGTGTTTCATACTTTTACGGCTCGTAAACCGTGGAGTCGAAAATTGAAATGTCTTCAATTATAATCGAGACTTCTTTCAAGGATGTGTGAGGACTTATTATTCATAGAAAAATATTTTGGATATTAACCACTTGGGGTTTCTTTATCCAAACATTAACAGCGAATAATAACAAGTTATTCCCAATAATATTTTGGATATTCATCCCTTTGGGATTTCTTTATCCAAACATTAACGGTGAATAATAACAAGTTATTCCCAATAATATTTTGGATATTCATCCCTTTGGGATTTCTTTATCCAAACATTAACGGTGAATAATAGATGAATTCCCCCAAAAAATAAGAGTTTTATATTTTTTGAAATATTGGCCAATACCTTATGGAGTTTTACAAACATGTTGTAAAATCCAGAAATGCAAGAAGATAACCCTTTGTTGTGTTTAGGAAATCCATGCGAAAACAAATTTTTGAAACTTCAAATATTTGTTTTTTTTAGAGGAAATTCAAAAAGATGTTAGGGTATTGGTCGTATGCATGAAAACATTGTTTTTGGATATATATATATGTATATTTGTCACATTGCGTCGAAAACCGAGTATTCTTAATACGAGATTTGTATTTTTATAATATAAATATATAAAAAAACCCACAACATAAATACACAAAAAAAATGATATTACTCGTTTTTTTTTAGGGGCTGGGTCCAGCTCGGCCCATGTGGCTAGGCTGAACCCAAGAAGCCTAGCCGGGTCACTGGCCCAAACTAGTGACCCAGCTGGGCATTGTTGCAGATTGCATGCGTGAATTACTCACGCATACACTGCACAGTGCGAAGGTAATTAATTTACCTTCGCATAGTGCCAAATCCTTTACGTAAAAAAAAATTGAAAGAGAAGAGAGACGGCTTACCTGGCGAGGCAGCGGCTGGAGGAGAAATGGAGGGAGACGGTCAGGAGCTGCTCACAAAGGACGACCTTGCTCGCTGTTCCCGGTGGAGACAGGTTTGCTGGCTGAAAGATGATTGTCTCAATGGTGGCCCTTTGGGTATAGTTAGTACGACCAGTGCTGCTTTGTTTTTTTTAGATGATCAGGGGGGCTACGACTTCTTTGCTAGAGAGGATAGGGTTAGGGTTTTTTTTTTGTGTTTGTCCTTAATTTTTCTTGTCTCTCTGCCCCTTTGTGAATATGTTTCTCCCCCCAGTGCATATGGCTGAAGGTTCACTTTTATAGAAAATCTCTACACGTGCTATTTAAGGAAATATTACAATAATTATTGCAGAGATTATCTTCTATAACCAGCACCAACAAATCCTATATATATGGTATTTTATATTGCAGTGATTATTTTCCATAACCAGCACGAATCAAATCATATATCTATGGTATTTTATATTTTAGTAATTATATATGATTCAGTAATTATCTCCTTGACATATTGCTTCCTTAATATTAGCCCTGATGCTCTATGTTATCGCCACATGTAAACCCTTATTTATTTATTTTATTTTTTAGTTTTTTGAAAATTTATCAAAACATGGGTCAAAAATTAGGTAGCAACATGTACTGTGAGAGCAATAGTCTGGCAGATTGTATGGCTTAGTAGGGAGTGCGAAGATCAAGTGATTTCATTGCTTGGTTTTGATCCATCTCTCAATTTATGTCTATCAGGCTACTAAAGGTGCTCCTCTTCAGAGGTTCAGATTCACTAGAAAGATGAATTGGAGACTCTTGGAAGTTTCTCCTGGATTTTGTTATGATGGTTATCTTGTGTAGATTCCAATGTTGCTTTCTTAGGCTATATCTGATGTTTGGTCTTCTTTGTATGGACCTTGCTTCGTTTGGTAGTTCCTGCAAAATTGATATGTTGCAGGCTCTGTAATTTCACATGCCGTCAGGTTATGGCGTTTAATGAAATCATATGCTTCTAAAAAAAAAATCTAATTTAGAAAATGATTAATTTGTCCTTGTAGTCTTTGAAAATAGTCTTTTATCCTTATGTTTTCATATTCATTAATGATTTAATGTGTTTCATCTATGATCTAATGTGTTGAATGAAATTGACAAGTGAGTTTACTCACATATTGTTATATTTGTTTTGAGTTCAAATAGGTAGTTTTTCATGAATGCAACCCTTCATGTATTCAATATGAATGATGGGAGATTTTATTGTCTTGTGAATGCATTCATTTATATATGGATGATTTTGCTAAGAATTGGTTGGTAAAATTAAACTTAATTTTTATATATAAAATTCAAAGAGAGAACAATAAATAGCTAAGAATTGATATGCAAAAAAATAATGTGTGTAATAAGCTGATTGAAATGAAGATTAAAATAAAGAAGACAAAAAAAAAGAAAGACTCGTAAAGATTTTATGTTAGTGCTCAACATGTTCTTTTTTTTTAATTGGATTATCCTTGTCTTTCGTGTCAAGCAAAATTCTAGTATATAGCACTAAAAGGTGAATTAAAGGTCTAACTAAATGAAATACAAGTACAAAGATTACATCAACTACATTTGTTAGGCAAATTGAAATTTCAAGGCTATTCGTATCTTGAAAACACAATCTCAATAATCTTAATGTGAGCGAGGAGTGATTTCTTTTCTATTATTATTTTTTCTTTGGATCAAAAGGGTCTTATTGAATTATTATTTGTTCTTGAACATTTCTTCTTTTTTGTCTGATCAGCCATCTTTTTCAAAATTTTGAATATTATCATGCCATCAAAAAGAATTTTGTTCAATCCCAATCCCACATTGTCTGTAGAAGTATTTACTTTTGACTGTACACTTTGTTATTTTCCAATCCCTCCCCAGTTCTTTACATGGCTTGCGAAAAACTAAAGAAAACACATTGCTCTAGTTGCCTGCCTTCACTCTTCAGATTGCTCAACAAATCCCTTGAGACCTTCTCCATAGTTTAACACATCACATAATGGCCAATCTAAAAAATTTGTTTTAAACATTGCTCAACAGGTGTTTGTGTTGCTGGTAAATGTAAGAACGGACCGAGAGATCAAATAGGAAAAAATCATGTCTATTATTTGGCAGCAGTGATAAAATTCTTGTTTACAGTACTTTGGAATAACGGTAGCTTTTAAAAATATATCTAAATAATTTTTTTTATTATCTTAAAAATTTATTTTTCATAATCTAAATATAATTAAAAAAATTCAATATTTTTTTTAAAATACTCTTACACCGCAAGAACAAGTACTTTTCAAGATTTCCACTGTGTTACATTTACTGAATGTGAAAGTCGGAGCTTATTGATCACCTACCGTGCGAACTTTATGTCACTTTCTAGCTTTAGTGCAAGAGTCTTTCATGGTAACCTTCACTGGAAAAAAGAATTAGTTTTTTTTTTGTGTTTTAAAAATATTTTTTAAAAAAATAATTTTTTTTTGCTTCAAATTAATTTTTTTTTATATTTTCAGATATTTTAATATACTAATTAAAAATAATTTTTAAAACATAAAAAATATTATTTTAATAAATTTCCAATTAAAACATATTTTAAAAAAACCAAATATAACATTTTCAAACACCTCCTAAAAATCTGAAAAACTTGCTACCACCACTCATAATTCATCCCCAGGAGGCATATCGATTCTGTTAAAAATGAACCTATTCAGCTTATGCATCAACAACATGTTGCCCCCAGAGTCTGTGAAGAAATCTATTATAGCTCCTTTGTTGTTTTACTGCTCATGTCACTGCTCATAGCCAATGTTCTATTTCTTGGTCCTTGAAATATTCACCTATATATTTTGGTTTCGGTCACCAAACTTTATTTTTTTTTCAATTATATCCTTGCAAGTTCTATTGGCATGGTCGATAGCAAACTCATAGCAGTTCGATACCATGGCTCGTTGACGAGCAAAGTAAATAAATTACTTAACCAGGGTTGTCGCACGTCAGAAAATCAACGCGGCATCGGCTGGCGATTTTATCGTTGTTTGCTTGATTTGATTGGTTCGTTGGAGTCGCCACCTAGTAATTTATTAAGGGCTACTAGAAAACCGGATGTACTGGTCTTGTCAGAGATTCACGGGTAAGGGACTGGTTGTGGTTAGGAAAGGTATTAGCACCCCTAACACACCCTACCTGAGGTAAGCTGCTTCGCGACTTTGATGTGTTGAAGAAGTTTTAATAATTGTCTTTTCATCGGATATTAGAAATACAACTTACATGTAAGTTAATAAATCTTGACCGTGATCCAATCAAAATATTAAATTCTTCTTTAATCTTTGCAATTTTTATTTATAAAAAAATAATACATAAAACAAATACAAACACACACATACACTTTCACTATATCTTTTCTTTTCTTTTTTTTCTTTTCCCTTTTTCTTTTCTTTTCTTTTACATCCACATTACAAATTATAAAAATTCAACAACTAAACAAACATTACATCAAACACTTTAAAAATTACAGAATAACCCAAAAAAAACTCCATAACAGTGCTGGGACCAGTTCTGTGAAGACAAAGGACAGCAGGGGCGGCGGCGGCGCGTCTTCCCACGCGCCACCGTCACTGGCGGCGCGTGGGTTCACGCGCCGCCGCGAAAACGCAGGCAGCAGGGGAGATCCGAAACGGCTTCCTCCTCCCCTTCCTTTCTGCACCGGCGCCATGACCTGTAAAACAACAAAGACGCAACAAACACAGTCGATTCTAATTTGTTTTCTGTTTTGCAGATCTGCTTCTCTCTTCTCCTTCTTCGAATCTGCTTCCTTGCGGATCAACTGTTATGGGTCTCATCTTCGTCTCCTCGGCTTTGGGTGGATCTGTGGACGGCGCTGGGGGAAGGACTGCTGTTGGCCGGAGAAGGAGACCGTGGGTCTGAGGCGATGGGGAACACCCTTGCCCGTTCTCTGGTCGGTGGAGATGAGGCTGTCCTGTGGTGCTGCTTGTGGTCGGTTGATGGAGAGAGAGAGCTGGGTCTCTCGGCTGTGGGCAGAAGTTGTCGCTGCTGGAGGTCTTGCTGCTGGAGCCGGGTCTGTTGGCTGTGGGAGAGAAGAACAGTGGTTGGCCGAGAGCAAGAAGAAGAAGGAAGGTGCTGGGAGCAGGGGAGTGAGCGGCCGAGAGAGGGGAAGGTTCCAGCGGCGGTTCTAGCTGGAGAAGAGGGAGCGGCCGAGAGGCAAGAAGAAGAAGGAAGGCGCTGGGAGCTGTGAAGAGAGGAAGGAAATGGTGAGGGGGACACCTGCTTTTGGCAAATGGGGGGTTCGGTTCAGGAGCTGTGAAGAGAGGGAAATGGCTGGCTGAAGGGAGAAGACCGGGTCGTGGCTGAGCTGGGGCTGAGGGAAGGATAAGGGTGTCTGGGGGCTGCTCCGGTTTGTGGGGGAAGGAGCTGTGAGGGTGGAGAGGCAGAGGTGGAGGGCTCAGGGAGAAGAGAAGAAAAAAATCCATGGAGGGGGGGGGAGCCGGCTCTTTCGGCTCTGCTGAGGGAGAAGAGAAGAAAAAATCAAGGGGGGGGGGGGGGGGGGGCGGCTCCCCTTGAAAAAATGTGGTTTTAGGGTTAGGTTTTTTGTATTTTTTTCTGATGATGTCAAAATTGCCCCCCCTTTGTTTGAGTTGTGAACCAATATTTATAGGTAAAATGTTGCATGGATCTCAAAATTGGTCCCTTAACTTTCTTTTTTTTTTTTGTAAATTTGATTTTTCTTAATTTTTTTGTATTTTTGAAAACGAGCAATATCAGCGTCGACTCAAATGAGGAAAATCAATGATTTTAAAATTAACGCGTTAAAAGTTGAACGCGTTCGAAAGACTTTTGAAAATTTAAATTCTTTTTAGACGACGCTGAAAATGCTAAAAACGATGCAAATGTATTAAAAATGTATTTTTTTGGGTTTTCAATGCTTTTCACTATTTTTGGATTTTTTCTAAATTATTAAAACATGGGTCAAAAATTGGGTAGCAACAAGGGTTACCAAAGGAGTTATTTGTCAAGATTGAATTATATAACAGTTTATAAATTTAGTTTTAGGGTGTTTTTGAAATTGAGGTTGAACTGCACCTCTTAAACTGTTTTTGGATCGATCTGATATGTCAACGTCGAAAATAATATTTTTTTAAAAATATTATTTGAATATATTTTCAATCGAAAATTTATTTTGAGAAGCAATCTTTATCCTATTATCAATTAGATTAAATTTTTTCTAAAATATGAATTGATGTCCATGACACTCTCTAGTTAGTTTTGAGAATTTTGAATCCAAACAAGTGAATTTATATGCATGCTTGTACAGCTTGATTTTTTCTTTAATTTAATCAACAATAATTTCTTATCTTCAATTGAGATTTGGGTTTATCATTCGGGTAAGACAAACCCTGGTATTTTAAGTCTACAGTTAAGGACTCAATTGGTAAAATACCTCACACTAAAGTTAACTACAATAAAAAAAAAATATTGAAAAATAGAGCCACAATACGAGGAAATCTCTTCACTTATCAATGAAATATTACCTCTCCTGTAAATAAATAGAAATAATTTTATTGATAAGAGACAAGAATTTTTTATTTTTTTATATTTTGCTGGATAGACCATTCTAGAATTTTCCTTGAAGATGGACAATCACCACGACGCCGCACACGTGCAACAAAGCTAATGATTTTTATTGTTTTCTAAATTGAAGATGAATATTTTTTGTTGGCATCAAATAATTTAAAATGAGAATTACAGAGCAGAGGGTTTAAGCAATATTAAAAAAAGATTGGTTTTGTGTAATTATTAGATAATCAAAATCTTTGTTTGATTTTCTGTTGTGCAACAATAGCTTGGAAGAGTTTGATAGCAATAACCTGTTCGACCTCAATAATTTTAACGTGGGGACCCTGTTGTTGTGGAAACTTGGCAAAGGATCTGGAGAAAGAAAAAAGAAATTTACAAAGTATTTGTGAGTATTATATAACTGTTTTAATTTAAGGATTGTTTTTATATAAGACTATTATTTTTAAAATAAAATAAAAACTAAATAGAAAATTTTTAATTTTTTAAATAGAAAAACTAGCTAGAAAAGCCTGTTGAATAAAAAATAAAATAGAAAAATAATTCTTTTCAAGTAGAAAAAATTATAAAATTTTAATAATACTGAATAGAAAATAAATAAAATTTCTAAAATAAATAAATAAATATTTATTATCCCAAAAGTTCTTATATCGAAATCTTATTTATCATATTTTATATCTATAAAAAACTAATTTTTTCACATGAACTGGGTCTATGTGCTAAACCCAGAAAAAAAAATGTAACAAAAAAAATTCCACACTGTTTAAAATAACAAAATAAGGTTTGTCGAGGCTTACCGTGAAACCTCGCTGCTTAAAAAAATTCCACATGAGTTTTAATATAAAAACTTTTATATTGGTAACCACATACCATTAAGCTTTTCTGGCATGTTGACAAATATGGGAGATTCTAACTGTATATAAGATGGAAACTACTTTAGTCGCTGATAAAAGTGCATCACTCTCTTCATTCTATTTATAATTAAACGAATAACAATAATTGATGGTGGGTCTGTTTCCCTTTAAATGTTTTTTTTTTTATCTTGCATGGTATCTTTAAATTAATTGATGCCTTGAGCTTTATATTTTTCTATGTAGTGTTAGTTTTTAAAATCTTAGTGTATTATATAATTGGATTTATTTTGATGTTTCTCACACGTGTATTAATTATATATTCAATTCTTTAATAGTTAGAAAATACAAAGAGTTGATGACACTTACACAGCATTTGTTTTTTCTAATTAAAAACTTGTATTGATTTTTTTTTTTAATTTGAATACTTGCTCTTAATTAATAGTATTTTATTTTCAATGTTTTTCAAGGCCTAAATTTTCCACAAGTAATTTCCATAAAGAAGGTAGCAAGTCTTCTATATCTATCATCCTCATGTGCTCAGCATTAACCTTTTATTCATTGTGTTTTCCAAAAATAAATAAATAAATAAACTGACTTTGTCAACGTTTCAAGAAGGAATATAAGTTTCGGTTAATTACTTAGTTTTTTTCCAAAATGTTCCACTTTCGTTCTCTCTCTATTACTTTTCCTTTTAAAGGGGTTATGAACAACCTTGCATATTATTTTGAAGTTTTTTTTTTTTAATTTAATATATAAAAATCTTTAGTATGGATGAATTTTATTTTTAAAAATAAAAAAATTATTTTCAAATAATATTTCTTTATGTGCAACATTGCATATTATTTTTCTTCTTTTATTTTATTCAATCAATTTATAATGTGTGTGTTGGTTTTTTCTATCGTTTGATCGAATAAAAAAATTATTTTAATTTGAATTTTTAGAAAATACAATTGCGTAAATGTCATGTCTTGTTAAAT